>CM056171.1:54183507-54282784 GCA_029691765.1 Entomobrya proxima | reverse complement strand
ACTTTCGGTCATCAATATTTCAGTGATATCGTCAACCTGGAACCAAAATAATACTATTGTTGAAATCGCAACTCAAGAGGGTACATATACACCAATTTTGACGAAAATAGGAAAAGGTGCCCCAAAAAAGGTAAAAACACCAAAACTCATTCAGTGAACTGAATTTTTTTAATTGCCAGAATATTGCACACTAGTTATTATTATCTTAATTACGGATATTCAGTACATGTTTAATGGATTTATTTTTGATTAAGTCAACTTTTAAGGGTAGAGTAAGCTAATTCATTCAAAACGAATATTTTTCCTTTGTAAAATAGAAAGTAACTTTTGTATTGTAACTAATCAATTGTAGATTTAAATTATGGCATTAGTTTGAATGAACAGTAACCTAAGCAGTAGAAGTCATATATTGTAATAGATTCACTGAAAAAATATATTTGAAATGCCAAAGAAAGCAAACTGTCCAAAATTGAGATTTTAAAATGATTACAGTGCAACTGGTGAAACCATAAATCAATTTCGGGAATTTTGTAATATCCCTTATGAACTTTATTTTGACATATTTGTAATTGCACCGCGTGCATTAAAATATTGATTAAAAACTGATATACTGATATTCAAATGAACAATGAATGAAACGTGTTGGTAATACTTTATATAGCGGTTTATTATTAATCTGAAACGCATGATACGTTATCTAACCGACTGAAATCCACCAATCCGCCATTTTTTAAAGAAATGGCATTTAACCAACACAAATTTGCATGTACATTTTCCATTTGTTTATTTTCAAATATATTTTGTTTTTTATGTACAATTTTAGCAAAATATTATTTAAAAATTCAAGCATTTTTACATAAAAGAGCGTCGATATAACTCAAGCTTTGATACGCATGGTAATTTTATTTTTCTACCAAAATAAAAATCCATAATATAAACATCCATAGTAAACAAATAAAAATTGCTCGCTGCTATGGTCACATTATAACTATGTCACTGTCGATGTCTATCTAGTTTAGAAAATATTTGTCTGATTTAAGCTTGCTTGGTTTAAAAGTTATTTCGTTGGTGTAAAATAAAGTATACGAGCGGACAGACAGACACACAGAAAGACGGACGGACAGACAGATACACAGAAATGCAGACGGACACACAACATCTTAAAAAACTACTCAGCTGAAGCAGCGAGCTAATAAATGCAAATAATATTTGAACTTCATAAAAATGCAATTAAAGGATGTATAATAAGTAAGGCGCCAAAATTGAAGTTCTTGTTAAAACCCACCATGAAACTTTTATGTTTTTATTTAACTGTCGTTAGATGCACCAAGCTTCGTAGTTTATTGCAAAAAATACGCCAGGCTTTTCTGACCTATCAGTTTGTATAAATTTACAGTTATGTACAGTCAAGTTTAGTATCAGTTTTCCGGGGTTTTTAAAGTATGACTTTTTTAAATCGCTCCTCAATTCATAACAATACGCGTTTTGTGACTACAATTGTTCCAGTAATATTCACTAACAAATGGGCTTTCAGATGAGCTATCATTTGCCATTAAATTTAGTAATGTGGGAAAGTTACATTCGTACCGACTTTTTTACGTTGTTCTGGAATCTCGTCTCGAATCAAATTTTGGTGTCACCATTGTGGCCAAATGTTTTTGCTGCTCTCATTTAATGTAAATGTATTACAGTTGCATGTGTCCTAGCAATAGTAAAAGCCCGTTTTCTAAGCTTTCAGAAACAGGGTACTTAACCTTCTTGTATATGATTGGTGGCTTAATAATAACCAGAGTTTCTAGTACTTCAATTTTTTAACCTAAAATTTTGCAAGGGGTTATCCATACCTATTTCAAGCAATGAATAATTGTTGCATCTGGGTTGTAGCTCTGAATCTCATTTTTGCGAACTATTTTTGCAAGAATCAGACAATACGCATCCGAATATGGACAAAACTGGACTGTCGTTTAATAGTACTTGAGCTGGTCTTTCACACAAGCTATTAATTGTAACCACTTGACGTGTAGTTGAGAAATTAAGATAGGGTCCCAGGCTAGTAAGAACTTGAATGACGTCCTTTCTTTCTAAAGCTTCTTTATTCAACTATTTGCAATTCTAACAATCTACTTATCGATCAATCTGGAGTAGATGCAACGGAAATGGATAAATGGTGGAAGGACACATGATAAATTGGGGGAGCAGTGGAGCGGGTTGGGTCTTATGAAAGGATCACCAACGAAAATATCCCCAACGATAGAATCCCAAATTTTCTTGCCCCAAACGAAGAAATCCCCAATGCGTAAAAATCCCCAACGAACAACGAACTTTTCCCCAATTTATATAAAAATCCAATGTCACAGTTGCATATAGTAAATCATGCAATTTACCCCAATACAATGTCCTGAAATAAGCATTATATGGTTTTTCCAGGTCATTATACACAAAGCTTTATACGAACTAAGCACATGAAAACTACATTCATTTAAAGGTTTGTTGCGGAACAGTAAGATCACAACCTTGTTCTATTCCAGTTTCAACCAAGTCAAGCAAAACCACAACTATAGCAAGTGAATTAATTCATGAAGGGCAGATTGCGATTCATTGCAATTTCAACAGTAAAAGGTTTTTAGTTCGTAGAATCTTTATTTGCCAATAGAATCATAAGTCAAAGTCATCGTAATATTTCAAGTGTAATCTGAAAGGTTCACAAGGTTGCTCCGCTGCCATAATTATATACAAATACGGCGGTAATTAGTGCTCATACTGTAAGTCTTCATGAGATCATGACCACTTACCTAACCCTTACCCTTACAAAAACTCTTACAGAACTTTCAAATAACAAGTAGTTACTGCTACCAGATACATTGTAGTGCAGAATGAGTTTTCGTGGCAAATTTTTTACATTGGGGATTTTTTCGTTGGGGATTTTTTCTCATTGGGGATTATTTCGTTTGGGTAAAAAAATTGGGGATTCTTTCGGGACACGGCTGGTCAAGGTAGGGATCTTGGAGGGAATTTGAAGGATTGCTACCCAAGGAGAAATAGGCAGTTCAGAAATGATGCTGCAGAATAAGAGGAGGACGCTTAAAGGGGCTAAGGGCCTAGTGTGGAGTATGAAGAACCGAGAATTAGGAGAAGACAACTGGTGCTTCGTCGGCTGGAGGATTCGAGGAAGGAGATGTCATTTGGATGATTTGTGAGTCACCGGCTTTGCCACATGATAAGCCTCATCCAAACTCCCACGGGCAACTAAAACATTTATGATGCTTCTTATGCGACTTTTCGAGCTAGGAATTTTTTTAGAAGCCTGATAAGCAAATCTAAAATTTTGTAATTGTAAGAACATTCCCATTGAGCGGTAGCTCTCTTTGTATGCTCTAGCTTAAGTTTGTCACTAGATTGTTTACATTTTGTAATCTATATTTTACAGTGTTCCCGTTAGACACCATTTTATAAAAGGTGGTATGAAAATTTTACATATTACTGAGAATGGCTCCACACCGAAAAACCCAATGTTGCCAGAGAATAGTATAAAACTTTGTAAAACACCCGATCTCTAATGACTGATTTAGTGGCAGATTAGCAACAATAATAATGAAAATGTTTTAAAGGGATTCTGTCATTTTACGTTTTTTTACATTTAAACACAAAAATTGCTGCACTTACACTTCCTGGGATGTCCCTGGTCCACAGATTTTGTCAATATACAGATTGTGGTTGATCCGATCCCCTCTATATCCAATATAAAAAATTAAGCCTTCTTGAATTAGAACTCCGTGCTGGACTTAACCCTTTTATTATTTTGGTCTGTAGCCTTATGCTCTAAGTTGAACTTGCTCAACACTGATTCAGTGTTGACCTGTTAATTTTGGAAACTTTTGGAGATTGGCCAAATAATTTATAGTTTGTTTAGAAGACTGGAAGATTGAGAACGTGTGTAAATCATTGTTAACGGTGAAAGCTGACCGTCGCGTCGATCAGGGTGAAAGTTATCATTCTTCGGTTTGCGAAGGATATATCGGTGTCACTGTCCCATTATCCCCATATCGTTTTTCGGGAGTCAGAAGTAACATTCAGATCAAAACTGCCAGTGTCAATAATATTCATAGTGCAATGCACTTTGTCAATGAAAACGAGAATACCAATATAAAACAAGGCAAAGCTATTATTGATATTAATTTCGCACAGAAATTTAAAAATTTACAGTGGCTAGATACTTCAATTTGAATAATATCTTAAACACTTTTATATATAAATTTCACGTCTAATCTTATAAGATACTAACAATTTCACAACAGTCTTCATTGGCAATTTTACCTGCGACAATTACACAGCCGTAATAAACAGCTTAAAATTAAGAGTCGCCAAATCTAACATTGTTGACAATCTAATCATGCAAAATTCCAACACTGTTCTGCTTGCAAGAGTATTTATAGTCGAAATCTAAAAATAAACACGCGTTATATTTTGTAAAATACAGTACTCAATGTATTGAAAGTGCCTTTAATATTTTTTTCGACTGTAACGCACTAGATGTTCTGATATGCAGATGATAAAGTCATTGGGGCTTATCAGCGGGTTCAAAGCTTAACTAACTTTTGGGGAATATCATGACATTTACTTAGTATGTTGTCTGCCACATACAACTGGACAAAGGTAAATCTGCAGACGAATAAGCATAAAGAAGATGCGACTTAAATAATCTTTCACGTTTTGAATCTGCAATCTACGTTTGCTCACAATTACCGGAACATGAACCTTTTATTATAACCTTCTATTCAAACTCCGAGTTTTTAAAAACTTTTTAATTTTCGTGATATTGGCACCTAAAACAAAAAATAAGTGTACGTGTGTATTACTGGGAAATGTTAGCAGCATTTTACGCAAATTTAAGTTTATAAAGCAAAACTTGAATAAATTCAAAATTTTGAAAAATTGGTCGAGATTGCCTTATTCTGTCATTCACCACTTGTCACCAAGGCATCTAATATGATTGGTGAAGGTGTCAAAATGATCCTACGGAGTAGGCCAAAAATGTGTTTTTTTATTTTCGTAAATTTTGATTTCCAAGAAAAGTTATGTCAGATTTTGTAAAGTCGGGACCCGTTTTGTCAACCATAAATCCATCAATACTTTAGCTGGCATTTGCTATGATCAAGTATTTTCAAGGTCGTCATGGTCACAATAGATAGCGCATTTTTAGGGCTTTCAAATGTGCTATTAATTGGCGCACCAAAATATCTAGAGAAGTTGCCACTTTATTCTGAACATATGAAAGTCGGTCAAAGAAAATGTGTTGACTTACAGTTTTATGCATAACTTCCTGACTACTTCGAATTTTTGCAAACGGTTTGCTGCAAAAGTAACAGCATTAAATTTCGTAGGTGGTCAACCTTCTAGAAGTTTCCAAAATCCTACAAATGGTAAGTTACAGCAGTTTAAATTTAAAAAATTCGTGAAATATTCAGATTTTTTGACAATTCATTTTCTAAAAAATATCAGATGTCATGGTCATGACGTAATATTGTCACGAATTAAACCTAATACTATTACTAATTCACCAAAAAAGTTTCAACCACCAACTCTCCATCCTCACGGAATAACGGTTCAACAAGTCGTTCAAATTTCAAACCCTTGTAATTTCGTCATGGGGCAACTTGAGACACTGAAACTTGGTGTGGAATATTTTCGACGTATGTGTATTTAAATAAAGCAAAAACTTTTAAATTTCAAGTAGATTTATTTTTTGCGTCCCCCCATCACGCGTTCTTACTCTTAACGTAGCTGAATCATCACAAAAACTCGAATTGTTAATGCAACCGAAAATCATTTTCGATTTTACCTAGCAAAGAAGGCTTTATTTTTAGCTCTAGTTAACTTATTCCATTCAACTTAAAATATCCAAACTTTTAGTGGTAAAGTTGGAGTAAAATATTCCCAGAATTGCTTTTTCTCAGGTTTCCGAAAGTTTATTTGTGAAACTATGTCGGTCTCAGACACAGTGTCTCTGAATCTTAATCTTAGTCCCTTTTACTTGGTTGAGTGCCCGCGAGTGCGCCAGCGTCTGTTTTGGTCTGCACTTCAAGTTCCTCCATCCTGAAATCCCCTGTGATGCCATACGATTCTGACCAACAATCTTTAGTTCCTTCGGTTTTCCCTCCAATTGTTTCATTTTCACCGCAAGTCGTAGCTCCAGTTATGTCTCCTTCGTTTTCGTCATCATAAGTACACATTCCATTTCAATTTCATAAATTTCATTCATTTTTCATTGCATGTTAAGTACTTCATTGAGATATTAGTTAATTTGTCTTCATAAAAGTTATAAATGAATATATTTTATTTTACATGATTAGTTTTGCCAACACATAAGATGGAGATCACTCAGAGCACTGCAGGATCTCCCCATATCAACCTGGTAAGCACGATTGCTACTCCGCATGCACTAAGAAACCAAATGTTGCTGAAATATCGCAAAAAGTGTTTTAATTGTTTAGGTTAAATAATTGCTATAGTTCACAAATTAATTAAACCAATTAATTTGGAACGTTAGAAAAATGACTAAATAAAGGTTAAAGCATGTAATTGAGTTGGTTGTTTTAACAGAAATTCTCCGAACGGAAACGCAAATTTCTGGACCAGGATTTCTGTTCTGGTTTGAAACGGAATTTATAGGAATGTGGGACAGGAGAGAAATTACTTAAATAACTCCTTTTAACACTGAATCCTAAAAATTCAGAAACTACAAAGAAAAGAATGACGGCAATCTCAATTTTCAGCAAAAACCAAAATGACACCTAATGATTTCAAGAATTGATTAATTAAGTCTTGGCAATTATGTTAGCAGTATATTTATGCTGGTCATTCCAATTGGGTTTTGTGTCTGTCGCCTGCAAACATTAAGAGTTCAGAAACATTTCAGTGCGCAAGAGAGATAATCTATTGTAGTACAAGGGAAACTAAAGAAAACAAATTACCTAATTTCATGAGTGTTTACAAAATCTAAGGCATGCAGATAACAAGAACCTACGTAAATGAATAACTACCGGATGCAACTTGTTGAGTTATATGAAAAATGTTGCCTAGAAAACGTTTCAAAAATGCACAGAAAACGTTTCAAAAATGCCCAGAAAATGTTTCAAAAATGCCCAGAAAAAGGGCATATATGAAGCGCTATTGACGTAAGCTATCATTCTGCAAAATATGAGCCAAATCTGCCTTGTAGTTGCTGAGATTTCGTGTACACAGACAGACAGACAGACAACCGCGGTGATCGCATTAACTACCTCAGCATGCAATGATTCCGGTAGTTAATATGTTATTATTATTACGATACTAAAATATTCTCAAAGATTCCAGATTAACTTTCCCATTGCCATTTCTGTTTCCATGAAGACTCCTGAAACAAACTCCTTATACTTTAATCTTTAAATTAATTTCATTTTCGGCTAATTATCTAACTCGGTTGTGTGTAAAATTTGATCTAACAAATTATATTGCAATTTAATCCCCAACAAAAACCCCAACCAAATTTTCCATTTCCAGTCGCGAATGACCCATTACTTCTGGCGCAGGACTGGTAATCTGTTACCATAAAAGAATTTACTGGGCATAAGTAGTAAGCATTTTTTAGATGGAACATGATACAGTTAGATTCGTAACGGTACAGGAAGGAACATCCTCTTGACATTTTATCTGATGCTTATCTAGTGAGATTGTCACTTTAGGAAATGCTCTGCATTTTCAAAATTTCCCGCTTTAGCATTTTTTCGTTACGTTGGACACTTTAAATTCCCGGTTTATAGAGGTCTAGTGCCATATTAAATTGTTTCAATCTCGGATAACTTTAAATTCAGATGAAATGCACTTTAAAATCATATTTAGGATGTAATTCTGTCTACGTGTCTATGTTTTTATATAAAAGCACTTTTAGAAGCTGGCAAAATAATCATTAAAATCGAAGTCAAAGTTAAATTTCAGGAGCTGAAGGCGGCTATCTGCAGTTTTGGCAAATATTCTGCGTACCCAGAGATATGTATGAAGACGTGAAAGTTTTCCAATGCACCTTAAAAACAAACTTTTTTCCAATCAATGTCAGCCAGCCAAACCATCAACTTTCTGATCACTTAAACCCCCACTCTCAATTTTTACTCCAAACCACTCCAAAAAATGCCCAAGCTGCCCTTCAAATCCTCCACTCACGCAATAATCACCTATTAACCCACTTAATATCCTCAAAAAAATTAATTAAAATGCTATTTGATTTTTGACAAAACTCTTTTATACTAATAAACATCCATGGTAAACCATTAAAAATGCTCGCTGCTGAAGACGATTATAAGAACATAAATATATAATAATAACCGTCTAGAGCCGACTTAGCCTGGTCTAGAGCCGATTTAACCTGGTGTTGAGCCGATTTAACCTGGTTTAGAGCCGAATAGCCTGGTTTAGAGCCGATTTAACCTGGTCTAGAGCCGAATAGCCTGGTTTAGAGCCGATAAACCTGGTCTAGAGCCGAATAGCCTGGTTTAAAAATAAAGTCTACGGACAGACAGACGGACGGACACACGGACACCGACATCTGCAATAGCTCCTCTGCTGAAGCAGCGAGCTAATAATAATATAATCGCCAAACTTTGGATTTTCGGATGAGTTATGAAGCTGAATTCATTGTAAATCATTTAATTTTTTTGTTATTATTAATACTACGTAACGCCGTTACGGTAACGGTAAAGTTATTTGCTGCCGTTGAATGTCGTTATCTAACTTAAAAGAAATTTTCTGGGACAAGCTCGGAGGACAAAGAGGAGGTGCATCGTGAAGTCAGTTTTTAGTCTACCTAATAATCTTCTCCTGGCCTGCCTTCTCTAATTTTTTAAGGCCATTTAAGCCGTTAAAAAGGCCACAAAAATTACGGATTCATGGGAAATTAATCCTAATCAGGAGCGCAAAAATCCTAATTAGCAATAACTATAACTATAGCGAAAGATTCTTTCGATTTTATAACATTTTTGTTTTGATTGCGAAACATTTATATTTTTGTTTAGGTGGTGGGTGTATTACCACATTGGCAGATAGTAAGTAATATTTTTATTAAGTATCGGCCAAGATACTTGATAATATTGTGTTCCGGCCGTCCGTACGGGTTTTTCTCAGCAATGGCTGAACCGATCACAACCAAACTTGGTATACAGATACTGCATGACCTCGGACACAACCCTATTGAATTTCAGGTCAATATGGCAACTCTAGGTCAGAGGTCACAGCGATGTAACAACTTTTCATAATAGCACCTATAGCATGCGACACATGATTTTAGGTAAGTTTTTAACCACCATTACGAATTCACAACCAGTTTGCTAAAATTTGTGCTTAAAGGCCCTGATTCAGGACCTTAACTGCCAGATACAGCAGTTTCACAGCGTACATGCTGTGCGACACGTAATTTTACAGCCAAACTTGGTGTACAGACACAATAGCACCTCTGTAACAACCCTATTAAACTTCAGGTCAATAGGTCAGCTCTAGGTCAGAGGTCACATCGATTTCACAACTTTTTATAATAGAACCTATAGCATGTGAAACATGATTGTAGGTCAGTTTTTGAATAGCATTAAACCAGCTTGTTAAAATTCGGATTTTACGGCCTGGACGATACTTAACTACTCTCTCTTAGAGCTTTATTAGTTGTAGAAGTTGATACAAAGGAAACGGTATCGCAGAATATTCTTACAAAACATGTCTGTTGTCTGTCCCTTAATCCGATTAGATAAATTTAATTGTTAACTTCATATACGCAATGTACCCTAAGCCTAATCAATCTTTTAAAGTGATAATGCGTTTAAACTGATTTTCTCAACACGTCCCACATTTCTGCAAAGTCCTGAACAAATCGGAAAGTCTGTAGTTTGCGGTTGCTGAAACAACCGTTTCACATGATTAGATGTTTTAAACGGTTTAAATTAAACCGTAATAGAGCTGCTACAGTAAGTTTTTTTCTGACTTTCAAAGTCAAACTATTTAGAATTTAATTTTGTAAAAAAGTAGTTAATTCGGCTGAGCAATGGAACATCTTCTTTGACATGGTTCAGCGACGTTTGAGGTCTTGAGGGTAGCATCTTTGATCACCAGATTTCCCATTTTGGAAGCTAAAGTTTGTAATCAATAAAAACATTCAGTCCTATACTAAAAGTTCAAATGCATGTAATACATAAAAGTAAGTAGTAGCGTATTTGTTCTAATAAAAACTGCTTTCAATGGTAACGTGCAAATTAATAATTAAGTGTGTTGGCTTTGTTGTGTATAATTATAATAACTTCTTTCTTCTTTCTTTCTTTCTATAGTCCTTCTTGATAACCAACAGCCGAAAAATGAATGCCCGCTTACTAATGAATCAAGGATTTATATGCAATGAATATTCTTCCATGCAAATATTTAGAATATATTCGAAAAACCGTACATACATTGTTGGGTCGTTTGGTCGTCGCTAGGAGAGGATAGAACAGGTGCCTCCTCATCCGCAGGGAGGGGTTTGGAGGAGGAGATTAATGGCTTGGAGGATTTGTTGGGTCCAAGCAAAAAGGTGTGAATTACCGTAAAAACTCGGTTTACGCCCCGGGGCAAAATTTCAAATTTCAGGTCTCAGACCCGGCTATAATTCGAGGCCGGTTATAAACCGAGGCAGGGCAAAAATCCAAATTTACGAGTTTTCAAAATAGTTTGATAGTAAAGTTGCAAAAAAATTTTCCAATATTTTGAAGTTTTTGGCGATACTTTAAAAGTTTTTTGTGAAATTTTGTTAGCACTTTAGCTAAATGACTAAAACCTCGTTACTTAGCATAAATTACAAGAAATTTCATTTAAAAATAGTACTTATTATATGCTTTTGTTTGCAATTCATACTAAAGCATTTTTGACCCGGGTATAATCCAGGGCAGGCAAAATTTCAAATGTTTGCCTCTAAACCCGGCTATAAGTCGAGGCCGGGTATAAACAGAGGTCCGGGTGTAATCCGAGTTTTTACGGTAGTCGGAGCACGGATACAATTTTATTAAAAAGAGGAATCGGTAGATGGTAGAAATTCCTGTGGGGGTATGTTCCCGTCGGGAACTTCCCGAAGCCATCAGGCTGTGGTGGTTCCTCCTCAAAAGATGAGCCATTCTCGTTAAAGTTCTAGTCCCGTCCCGTATCCAGGTTTCTCTCCTTTTGGGACGGTACCATCTTGCTCTCTCTCGAAGTCGAGTGCTTTGGCTTGGTGGACCACCGGAACTGGACCATGAAATGAGGTTAGAAGAAATAGAGATGAAACCAAAATTCCAACTTGAACAGTGGCCGCGGAACGTATTATTCTGAGGGGGTGTACCACAGGTTTTGCATACGACATTATATATTGAAGAAATTGATTTGTATAGATATGTACATAAGATTAATACATGCTTGCTTAACAGTTTTTATCAAAACTTTATTTTATTACTGATACTAATAAGAACAGCATAACGCTAATATCTTATAAACTTATATCAACCAGTACTATCTCTACTAGAGATTCTCTAGTCAATCTTAGAACAATTGCTTGAGTCTTTAGTTTTAACCTAACATTTAGTGAACCTAATAGTGTTATGAATTGATATTTTGCTCTATAGCTATTCTTTCTGATTTTTTAGATGTAACTCCACTCCGAGTTTAATAAGCAATACCCAAAGTCCAATCTATGTCCATGCAGGTTTATTAGGTTGGGCATATAATGAGTCAACTGGGTAGATTGGGTAGGTGTTTTTTTAGACGTGGTTTCCGGAAGATATATTTACCTATCTCGGTATCAGTACTAAGTTTCGTTACAATAAATATCCAAGGAAGTCAGGCTACTTCCGAGATAGTCACATATTGAAATATTCTCAAATACCGGCCCTTTTTAATTCACACCAGGGCAAAGTTTTTTCATGTGTCCACTAACAGGGTTGAATTGGATTTTCAATCAGGCTTAAGATTTTATTCCGATTTTCAAGTGACCACTAGGGGAAAATGCTACGGAGGTTGTTGGACTAACCTAATCCTCCCGTCCACTAGCAAGTTAATCAACGCAAACCTTGTACTGCTTCTTAATGTTTTGAGGACTTTTAAGTGGAGTGAAACCGGAAGTGATTTAAATTTCCGTTATAGATTCAGAATAATGTTTGGAGGGGGATAGCGAGCTTACCAGGAATATAAACCGATTGACAGGAATTGCAAATTATGTAGTTTGTGTAAACAGCTAGTGCGGGCGAAGATTCCCATAAAGTCACAACTTATACCAAAATGGACGTGCCAAATAAAATGTCCCAATTTAGATAAAAGGTGGGGGAGGCGGGAGCTCCTTTCTGTAGGGGGCCCAGGATTCCATGCAATGAGGAATGGGCTAAGGAGCAATTGGATAAATGGATGTGTGCCACAAGTAAGCTTTTAGCTAAAAAATTGAAATGATATAATCTCTCAACCTCTCGTTCTGACTTCTAACTTTTATGACACAGATGAACGCCAATTTTTGTAAAGTATATTTTGGAGCGTTTTTTGTCTTTCCTTAGGTATGTTCTGGGAGTCCATTTAACGTGCAAATTTAAAGTACTACTCAATTCACAACCAAATCACTGTCGCTACAGTGATTTGGTTACAAAAATTGAATAATTTATTTTAACCATCCCACCGCACATACAAACAAATAACGATCTAAAAGCGGGTTGTTTTTTTGTTTTTATAGAAGTTTAGTTTGCTTTATTTTGCAATAAACTTGCAACGAATAATACAATGGTAGAATAGGAAATTTAGGGAAACCCGTTTTCTAAAAACACTGGTAGTGAAAAGTAAATAATATGGCACAAGTTTTTGATTAAATAGTACAAAGTCATGTTTCAATATTCATTCATAATTTTTTGTATTCGAAAACATGAGAGTTACCAAAATGAACATTTGGAATCTCAAGGTGACATGTCGTGAGCTTAAAAGTTGTATGAAAATGCATTCTGCCGCAAGACTGTTAATTAACACGGTTTTTGTAAAAGAGCTGTACTCCACTTATTGGAAAGTACTCGTTAAATAAAGCAGATTGCCAAAGATACCTGGATACGATTGGGTCTAACCACTGAGACAAAGCTGATGTTCGATATAAAATATTTATAAAGCTTTCTAAATGTATTATTAGTTTAAAAAGTCGGATTTCCCGTTTTGCACTAGCATTTATACTCACGCAGTCAATATTCTAAACTCCCCAATCTAAACTTGCTCCAAACATCCCTGCTACTCAGTAGCAAGAAGCCTGCATATCATTCCCAAACTACTCGACTGGTTTCAAGACTAGTTCTTAAACATTGGTAACATTTTCAGCTGTGCCTTGGTTGTAGAAAATAGTTCTTATATTTACCGTTCTTCTGGTGGGGGCTCCAATCCAATGATAAATTGAGGTTTAAGTAAGGCCATTTTCCAGCAGGATATTTATGGCAACTTTGTGGAAAGTGATTAGGCCTTCTTACTCCATTTCCACCAAATACGTTTTCTACACTTCCACAAGAACCCAATTTTCCTCTAGAACCGCCGGCGCCCCCGGCAAGACCTTCTTTCAAAGCAACTATACCGGACTATGGTTGTGACCCTGGAAACACCTTCTACAAAATTATTTGCCTCAAATAAAATCTACTGATTCGCAAATGTACTCAACAGACATTTCCCAATCAAGGTTATATGTGTCAGGGAAACTATTCTTCATCCCATAATTCATTACGAAGCTACTAGAAGCCTTCCAGAGACTTTTCCATTTTCACATATGCAACTTGACAAAATTGTTGTAAATATACACCAAAACCCGCCAAAAAATTGCAATAGCCTAACGCCATCATTTATACAAAACTGCTTGAAAAGGATTATAGCGACTATGGATAGGTTGACTTCTGCTCAATGTCATCAATCCAGTTATATCCCAAAATCCAAACTAACAACTTGAAGTTTGACACGTTTTCAAACATTTGTATAGCTTGAAAACATGACATCAGATTCAAAATCTTCTTTAGGCTTAACTAGGTTGGGGTAAAGCCAAGGGTGCATCTACGGCGATCCTATTTAAAGCATCCGTTTTAGTTTCCCGTTTACTCCCTCAGGAAGAACAGACGTCGGGATGGAATCGGAAGCAAAACGGAGTTTATTTTTATCTTTTTTCTTATGTCTGGAACTTCTGGGGGAAGTGGCGTAGGGTACGGGCAGACCCTTCTAAAACTTCACCTTTTAAAGCCTTTTTTCTAACTAAATCACAACAAGCTAAGTACGATCGAAAAGAATTTTTCGTTACACTAAAAAACCCACAAGTTTGTGATGATTTAGAGTAATTGAGTTTGCTTGTGGAGGTAGGGGCAATTTCTTGAATACTAGTTGATGTATGTCCAGGTTGCAAATTTTAAATGAATCGACTTCCACCAACTTGATTTTAATAGCACTTATGACATTTCACTTGCCTGTGGGACTATCCTCAGTCTTAAAATTAAATGGATCTAACCTTTAACTTAAATAATAATACATGTCCCTTTGTAATATTTGGTAGTTGAAACACCCAAACAGAAAGTCAAACATCTAAGTACACGAGTGAATGCCTCCAACTCCAAAAACAAACTAAACAGAGCTGAATCATAACAAACTTTGGGATTTAGTACAACAAAAAATCATTTTCGATTTAACCTAGCAAACCGAGATTTATTTAAGTTAGATTTAACTTATTTATTCCATTTCATATTTTTAAACGCAAATTGTTAGTGGCAAGCTTGAAATCAACCAATTTACCAATTTTTGAATTGTTTTTCTCAGGTTTCCCTCAATTCATTAGCTCAGCTCAAGCATTTAGCAGTGATTTTTAATCTGCAAATTAATTAATTAATTTTTGATATATTTCGGAAGGTTGGTAACTTAATGCAGTGAATTAAGGATGAAACAAACTAATAGTTCTCTGTCACCTCCCCTACCTCGCTCTTTGGATTCATCACCTACACCTCCATTTTTACTTCCTTTGGAGTCCTTCGCTTATCGACTTTCCCCCAGTCACTTCAACAAAAGTCTCCTCCAATCCCTGTTTCTTTCCATTGCTTTTTATCCTTCTCTAGCATCGCCATCGCCACTAGTCGTCACTGTCACCTCTTTGACATCGGCCGATCGACGGTGACCGTCACTTTCATCCCAATCAATTCATCCCAATCAATTCATCCCCGTCAACTCATCCCCTAATCAATTCATCCCCTAATCAATTCATCCCCTAATCAATTCATCCCCTAATCAATTCATCCCCTAATCAATTCATCCCCAAATCAACTCATCCTAATTAATTCATCCCCAAATCAACTCATCCTAATTAATTCATCCCCATCAATTCATCCCAATCAACTCATCCCCATTAATTCATCCCAATCAATTCATACCCATGAACTCATCCCAAATCAACTCATCCCAAATCAACTCATCCCAAATCAACTCATCCCAATCAATTTATCCCCGTCAACTTATCTCGCAATCAACTCATCCCCAAATCTTTTCATCCCCGTCAAGACACAAAAGTGTTTATCCGGTTAAGTAATACATCATACACACACAATATCCCAGCATACTAATTATAACGTACATGTACACTAGCGTCAATATCATTACATGTGGTCATATTAGCGTACAAAATTCGGCGAACATATTCGACTAACAACATGCAAACTAAACCCAAGTCTACTTCCAACAATAACTTCCTTTTGAAATCTGCATTCAACTGGAATTTGAAAATTCCTCTTTGAAATCCCAACAATAATTATAAAAATCCCGTTTTTTAATTTTAATATAACAAAAACGTCAAACTCAAATTTTGTGAATCGCTTAATAAAAACTGATCGCTATAACGTGTATGTTTGTAACTGAACATTGTAATTAGTGTGCTGTTCGCCAAAAAAACGCTATGTACAAATGTGTACGCCATGCTGGAGTATCGTTTAGTACGCTGAGGTATTGATCGCTGTAGGATGTGTTCCCCAACCGAGAGAATGCATCCTACAGCGATCAATGAAGAGAAGAAGAAGAAGAAGAAGAAGAAGAAGAAAAGTGAAGAAAAATGGAATACATACGACTTCCATTTAATTGACTCTTTTGAATAAACTAAGTATATGGTTGTGTGTACATCCGTTATTGTAATATTCACGAATATTTTCTGTTGTTTTATTCAAACCCAAGAAAGGGAATATTAATTTATCCAAAAATGATTTTAAATGATATATTAAAGTTAACAATTAAGATGAACAATTATTCCAACAAGTCAGCAAATAATTATGGGTATGTACCAAGTCTTGTAACCAAGAATGCATGCGGTCTGTTTATATTCATTGGGCACTCTGCCATCGAAGTATTCAACTTGGTATTATTCAGACGGTTATCCGCCAGACAAACTACTGACAACCACTACAACCATAGCTCACTAGGATCCAAAATCAGGCTGTCTCTTGTTCGTTTTTTGCGATGACAACAAAGACAGCTGAATGAAGCACAACTGCAACTGAAATGCAGTTGTGACCATTCTTCAAGTATTTAGTTTAGAGTACATTTTATTGACTTTGTTCTATACAAAAACCTATACCAAAACTGGAAGAATGTTATATTAATGCAGTAAAATAAAAAAGCAGAATACAAATATTGCAACTTTGGGATCGGATCCAACCTTAGAATTATATTAAAGTAATTAAAACTTGCATTTCCATTTTTATTAGTAGCACTTTTCAGAATAAATGACTTATCATAAGAATCATAGCTTGTGAATCTAATGCAAATTTTAAAATGCTTGTACAAACAGAATTAGCATGTTTGTTAACAGGCATAAAGTTTCTAAATAATCAAAGCATTCTAACGCTTGAAGTGCACGACGGTTTGAAAAGTAAATTCTAAATATCTGGACAAAAATTGCTGAGCTAAAACATAGAAGGAATTTAATACGTATGGTAACATATAAACCAAAATTATGATACAGTATAAGCAAATAACACAAGCTTTTATCAACAGTAAAATCTGCTAAATTACAAAATCAACCTTAGCATGTATTTATCGATAAATTTTTAAAATATTCAGGTTGGTTTATTATTAGAAGTGGCAATACTTGAATGAACCATAATACTTTTATTTGTACATAGAAAATTCACTTGCACTTGGTCGAGGCTAGTAAATTTAGACACTTGCTGTCAAAACTTTGCAATACAAAACTTGCAGTTCAATACAGTATCCTATACACTGTTTTTTGGCTTTTTTAAGTGATGAGCAACAGTCCTGTTTCTCCAATGTGTCGAGTGTAGTGATACATAAGGTGTTGTTTGATTTTAAAACTCTGTTGGCAAAAGAGGCATTCAAATGGTCTTTCTTCGGAATGAATTTTGGAATGCATTTTACACTGAGACATACTTCGGAAGGATTTGTCACAAACAGAGCAGTGATACGGTTTGTCTCCACGATGAGCAGACAAATGATATTTGAGGTTTCCATTATATTTAAAAGCCTTCTTGCATTGCCCACATTTGTAAGGCTTTTCATTTGTGTGCCTCCTTAAATGTTTAGTGAGGCTACCAGATCGAAAGGACGTTTTACTGTGTGCACCACTATGAACGTAGTACTTGTGAGATCCTAACGAGCTGCACTGTCTAAATTCTTTTGGACAAATGTCACACTTATAAAGTTTGATTGTTGAATGAATTTTCTTGTGATTTTCTAAGTTGCTGCTTGTAACAAACGATTTTGGACAAGTATCACACTTAAAAGGCCTTTCATCTAAGTGAAAACGCAAATGGCTTTTCCACTCTCCGGATGATGAAAACGTTTTGCTGCAAAGGCTACAATTAAAAGGCTTCTCCCCTGTATGCTTACATTTATGTATACCCAAGTAACTACCTCTTAAAAACTCACTTTTACATACTTTGCAGAAATACGGTTTTTCCTGAACGTGAGATTGTAAGTGCATGCTTAAGGTATTGGAATGTGCAAAATCATTGTCGCAAAAAATGCAATTGAACGGTTTTTCTCCCGTATGAATTCTCTCATGTATGATGAGATTGCCTTTATTTGAGAAGCATTTAGTACAATGCTTGCAATTAAAAGGCTTCAGACCCAAGTGCACGGCCATTCTGTGTACTTTTAAATGTGCAGGTCGTGTATAGGATTTGTCACACTTATTGCATTTATGAGGTTTCTCGCCAGTATGCTTTACCGTGTGGGTCTTGAGGGCTGAATTACACGGGAAGGTTTTGCTGCAGACATGGCATTGTGGCCTCTTTTGCGGACCATTTTGCTGGTTTTCCATGATGGGATAAAGCCTGTTTCCTAAAATTGAAAAATGAATAAGAAAACATTTCTAATTGGATTGTAAGGCTTACGTAAGCATAAATACCATACTTTGTCAGGTTAATAAAGATTTTAAAGGTACTTGCCTCCAAATGTGCTCCAAAACGTCTCTTAACAAATTTATTTGAAAGAAACGTAAGTTCTGTCTTTTAGTACTAACCAGTGAACCCGTTTTACTTTAGTAACTGAAAGTTTGGATACGAAAGTGAGGATCTTAAGGGAAGACCTCCAGTTAATATGCTAATGCCTTTATATAATCTTAGATTTGCCAAAAAGATCTTATTTACAACGGCGGCAATACTTTGTGCTGCCGACTGTTTAAGGTCCGTTCCAAATTTTTCGAAAAACCAACTGAATTTTACGAATCTACGTACTTGCTTTAAGCTATTGAACATCATTTGAACGCAATCCGTTTTATCTCACTATATTAGTGTAAAGTAACTAACGCAGGCGGGTTAAAAATTCCAACATGACACCCACTTCTGCCAAAGGAAAAGAAAACAAAGTTTGTGAAATTCTGCTCTAGTGCAGATTGTACGCATGAATCTAGTAAAAGACACACTGAACTACAGACAAATTTAAAACTGCATACTAAAGTGAAACTGTACAACTACTTATTAGGGTAAAAATTGTACGCGGTAGTATTAATCGTTAGGGAAATTTATTTGATCCACGAATTGGTTTGTATTGAGATGACAAGTATTTCACGTATTTGACAAAGTACCTAGGGTACACAAATTACTGGGAACAAGTATCAAAAGTGCATGAATTGGCTTCTATGAATTAGATTTAAAACTGTGGAAGCAATGCCAAAAGTATTTAAAACAATACGATTGCAGACCCAGCTTTAACCTGTGCATTACAGTTTTAATCCGCTCAAAGGGCTGCGCTTAAGTGAATACATAATCCCACACAGACAAAACTGCCATGCTGGTGTTAAGTACTTTCATTGTTTAAGCTAAAGCTCATGGGTTAAATTTTCTTTGAAGTTGTACTACGTGTGATATCCCACGTAGGCTCACCTAGAACAAAAATGTCCCAACCAGTTATACCTATGTTTATTGCGCTATATTTATGTAAGTCAAAATAACAAATTAATAAATGTTTTTTGGGTATCTAAATGGTAACAATGAAACAAAACACTGGCGTATCGTTTGATGCATACATGCGTATAGTACTAATAAGGTTGTTTTACTCGTTTCGCAATTACAGGAAACAAGAATTTAAAAAACCTCATGAGGTTTAACCACCCTTTTGTTGTACTGGCATTACATTTATAACGAAAATTGCTGTCGCGGTTTAACAAATGTTTAACTAATTGTTCTTACAAAAAGAGCAAACTTTAATTTGTTTAACTGATTTTATCGCATTTTAAATACTAATTTGCTTGATTTATACTTTCGTATTTTGGGTGAGTGGAAGCAAAAATAGTAACGTGTTCATTTAGAGGTAAAATTTTAATTTTTCATGCGAATTTATCAAAACTTGCAGCATGGTAAGAAATTCATAAATTATCACATTTAATTTGGATTATGCTGCTGAATTATACCGTGAATACAAGAGGATTTCCAAGTCATTAGTTTACCTAAAATAACACAACAAGTATCCACTTACCAATATTTGCATAATTAGGACGAGTAAAATAGATTATATTTAAAATAATTTTAAACATCAATTTATTATCTTTCAAATAGTATATTTATAGACTTCGTGAAAGCCAAAAGAATGAACAAGGTACTTTTTCAACAGCCAACATCACATGAATATGCATAAACAAAAAGTTTAGAGCTCAGTTGAATAGGATAATGGACAATACCTATTTGAATGTTTCTGAGGAACTGATAAGGAGAAAACGTGATGAGAGTTTGAGGGCAAGGTGTTCTACGACGTTTTATAGCTTAAGGGGTAAACAAGTTTACCAATGCTTCTCTACATACTTACATTGCATATCCATTTACCACCTAACAAATCTTGTCAACTTAAACTCTTCATTGATATTTTAAAAAATATTTTCAAATAACACTATTGGTCTTGCGCAGTCTGTTTCTCACTAGAACGTTCATCTGCTGAAGAAAAACATTTTAAAGCACATTTTGTGGTGTCAAGGTATAGAAGTTGTTCAGGTTGCCACATAGCAGAATTGTGTAAATTCTTGTTCACTAACCATTAACCATGCACATTTCCTCTTTTTTGTTTAGGATACTTTATCACAAAATTTACACCAAAATCTTTCCATTTTGCCTCGGTAACTTAA
Organism: Entomobrya proxima; assembly: GCA_029691765.1. Classification (NCBI taxonomy): domain Eukaryota; kingdom Metazoa; phylum Arthropoda; class Collembola; order Entomobryomorpha; family Entomobryidae; genus Entomobrya; species Entomobrya proxima. The sequence goes on along the minus strand of CM056171.1, from coordinate 54,262,173 downwards.
TTCTTCAAAATCAGATAATGTTGTTTGAACTTTGATTACAGTTTTAGAAAAATTTCAGATACAATAATTTTGTAACATCTATTTTGTTTCTGACATTGTCTCATAAACAAGTAGATAGACTAGACAATCATGTAGAACGTATTCACTGCGGTATGCTTTATTGCTGCGGGAGATAAAACGCATTTACGAGAAACTGTATTTTAAAGCTATTAATTGCTGTCATAAATTTTAAACGCATAAACATGTAATTTGACGGTGTTAATCCCAAACCAGTTTAGCTATTGTTAACATGCTACGTATACTTCATGTTTTAAAGCCAAAAGTATTTCAAGTGTTTCTCTGTCTTAAATAAACTATGCAAGGATTTTGTTAAATCTTGCAAATGCAATACTCAAAAATATGAAACCGATACAAACAAGGTATTACGCAGCTTATCTAAAGCCAAACAGTATTTTTAACACAAAGCCCTTTGAAACAAAAAACTCAAGGACTAACAAAACTCAAATAAATCTAAATAAGTGCATAAAGTTTGACTACCCCATTTAGTGTGATTTGGTTAGCATGTGTGCTCTTGTATCAGTATTCATGCAAGCTTAAACTCACTAAGCTCTGTTTCTGAGTATTTTTTGATAAAGCAAAACAATTTACGAGGGCTTAAAAATGTAAATATACATACTATGCCGTCAACTCAAATTTTCAGGACTATTGTCACAGGGTTAAAATAATAATCTTATTAACTTCGGTATGGAAAGCTATTTAGGAAGTACCTTAATCCGTTAAGTGGATAGGCTCTTGCTTAACAAACCAGCAAATAATGCTGGCAAGAATACAGGATAAAATAAAGCTAGTATAGTAAAGCTGTGCATGGTATTACGCTATACTTACAGTTTTGGTACATAGGATAAATCCTTTCGGAATAACACATAACTCCAGCCAACTACTCCTAATATTGCTCTTAGTACAGTTTCGTTTGTTTGCACGACACTGTCAGAAGTTTCTGAAATTTTATTAAACGGATTCTTCAAAAAAAGTTGCCAAAACATTTTTGACAAGAAATAATTTCACAACAAATTTTTATAGACAGATTAGGATTTATGTTATATTGCTTTACGCCCAGCAACAAACAAAATTACTGTATTACGTGCCAACTACAACGAGTCAAGATGCCTGTTATCAGGTGTCAAATTTGTGAACATGTATTTAAAACCAAGAACGATCTCACACGCCACATGAGAGTCCATACAGGTGAGAAACCGTACAAATGTGATAAGTGCAATAAAACATTTTCAATGGTATCTACTCGAACTAGACACATTAAAGGTGTTCATGATCAGCAGAAGCCTTATAAATGTGTGAAGTGTAGCAAATGTTTTGCAACGAAACAGAATTTACGGAATCACCTTCAAGCAGTTCATGAAAAACAGAAACTCTACAATTGCGACCAGTGCAATGGATCATTCTCCTCTAAAGGTTCTCTACATCAACACGTCAAAGCTGTTCACGAGATGTTGAAGCCGTTTAAATGTGTTCAATGCAACAAATGCTGTGCAACAAAGACGCAATTAAATATGCACATCAATGGATTTCACCAAAGGCAAAAACCATACAATTGTAATCTGTGTGATAAAACCTTTGCACAAAAAGGAAGCTTGTATTATCACAGAAAAAATGTTGATGAGAGTCAAAAACCATTTTCATGTGTTTTCTGCAGCAAACAGTTCTCAGCAAAGGGCAACCTAATTACGCATACCTGGATCCACATAGGCGAAAAACCTTTCAGCTGTGCACTTTGCAGTGCATCGTTTACTAGTGGTTCGCATATGAAAACTCATATGCGAACTCATACAGGTGAAAAACCATACCGTTGCGATGTTTGTGAGAGGCGATCTAATAGTAAAAAGGACCTAAGACGGCATCAAAGCACTATACATGGTACGGCTTATGTAATAAATTTTACTTCTGGTTTAATTTTATTCATGTATACTGTAATAATTTGGTTTACATTATTTTGCAGATGAAAGTGTTAAAACTTTTTTCTGTCTGTTCTGCATATCTAGTTTTTGTACACTGCACGAACTACACACCCACATTTACTCCCATACCAGGGAAAAGCCGTTCAGTTGCAGGTTTTGTTTCAAATGCTTTTCTATATCCGGCAACCTCACGGCTCATGTAAAGAGGATGCATCTGGATCCTTAAAATCGTTATTGTTGATAAGCGGACACCAAGCCAATTCACACTGACGGTGTAACTGAAGTATCACTGCACATTTGGTGGGCGAAACTTTCACACTGTACAATGAACAAAATGGATTTTCTTGTTGCGTTAATAATATATTTAGTTATTCAGGAAGTCTACGAATTTACATAAATTGGAACGCAAATTGTGGGAAAACTGAGAAATCCGTTGGCGGTAATATGACTTCCGATTTATTCAATGGTAGATTTTTTCAAAACTTTATGAAATCGGAGCACCACCTTGTAAATTTTTACATTTAAGTAAATTTGTGCAATAAATTAAAATATGAGCTCATTTTGTAGCGTGCTTCAAACAATAAACATATTGTACATACAATAATAAAATAGTTTTCAAAACGTAGATCAATTTATTAAAAAAATATGGCGTATTTCTGGGGTAAAATTTGCCAAAGAAAAATTTATAAACAAATAAGGACTACTCATTAAGACAAAAACATACGAAAAGTATCCAACTGTAACTCATCTCATGACTTACAAGCTGATTACATGTACTCATCATTATCATTCTCAGTTAAAACCGCAAAAAATCTTTATCCAGCTTTTTGTTTTGCTGCATACCCCAAAACCGCTGCTGTGTCACACTACAAGTGTACTTTATTTAAACCCAAAAATGAACCAAATACGGAACTAAATTTCGGGTTGCCAAAGAATTAGCAATGTAGTGTTTGTTAAGCATATGCACCCGAAAACCCGTGGTAAAGATATAGTAGAGCTATAGTAAAGATTCTTTCGATTTTATATCATTTTTGTGTTGATTCGCCAGCATTTGGTTTTTTGGTTGAGCTAGTGATAATATGTCATAATGTAAGATACAAAATATGAAATGGGACACGTTTGAAAGGTAGGTTCACATTTGCACAGGTGCAATACAAACCTTGGTGGAATATATTTTCTTGTCAGTAGTTTGTTCCTGTTCTATAATTCAATTGGATTAATCTAATTGTTAATTGTTAATTTAAGTGTTTTTTATTTCTGCTCTGATCTAATGGTTTGTGTGTTTGAGTGTTTAAATGTTACGTCACGTAAATTCTAATTTTTTACAGTTTTTTAAAGATTTAGAGACATTTTAGTTCAGGCAGTGGACATGGTTCACGAGCAAACTTGCAGACAAGAAAGTTTATCACTACGACGAGATCCTAGTGGGAAGTCGAGTGCTTTGAATTGGTGGAGCACCGAAAATTGGACTATGTACTAGTACTATTGGCCAAACCGAGATGAAGATGAGCATTCCAATGCCCATGAATATTTTATAGGGAATGTTGGCCAATTGGATTGTGACCATGAGTTTGGTCAAGTTGACCAAGGAAGGGATCCGGGTAGATTAAGGGTTCCGTGTAGAAATGAGATAAAAGCGGAAAAATGGTTTACGACTTGATAACGTAGGGGGATTTGCCTGGAATTTTGGCTATGGTGGGGTATAAGTAAGGTGTGTTCCAAAATTTTAAAAACCCCGTATACATTTTCAAACATTTGTTCATTAAGCCGGTATAAAGCTATTAAATGACAAACCAATTACTGGAGTTTGTGCATGAGCTAATCTTTCCTAAAATCCCAAATTATCGAGAAACTCGGGGCACTCGATTTTGATAAATTGCAAAAGTTTAAAAGTATCACGAAAACTGGACTGTTCCGAAATGATAAAATCGTAAGAAGAGGGTGTCGACATTGTTGATACTAACAGTGTTAGTTGAGGAAAAGATTTGAAAAATATGACTTTTGACAAAAATTTGGAGTGTTTCGTAATATTTATGTACAAGCTGTGGTTGGCACACATTGAGGGGTACGCTGAAAAACAAAACTCGCAGTTTACTAGTAATATGAATTACGTTTACTCGCTTTATATCTTCAAGGTAGTCGGAAATCGGTAATTGAAACGAAACGGACGAGAGAGTAGAAACTTTCTACCAAAGATGATTGCCCTGCTGCACACTTAAATTCATTGCCGGCGTTGAGCTGAGAACCAAATGCGAGAATATTGTTTCCAAGAATCATGAAAATCTGAATTTCCCTCCAATGGTGAGGGCACTTAGAAATTCAGTCGGTTCAAAAACGTTTCGAAAGTGGCAAAACTTATTTTTCTGTAGGACAAGTTCACCTCTGGAAGTGGCAGGTCTTAATAATCAGCTGTTTGTTGCTGACCTGCCAGTGGAAAAATTCAATATTCAGGTGATTTCTTCTGTATTTTCAAAGCGATCCCACGTGAGCGGTTACTACCCGTGTTTGAAATGCCCATATTGTAGACAACTTACTCTTAGGAAATAACCACTGTTACTCCGTTGCACCTGAATTATAATTACCACATTGATTTACATAATAAATGATTTTTATTTCATTCTAACTACTATAAACGTCTTTTTAAGTGCCATTTGAAAGGGTTAGTATCTTTTTTCTATCAATTTAGTACAAACATTGAAGTTTTGAGGTGCGTCACTGGCCCCAACAAACCCCACCTTGTTTTGCGTGATATGTGTCAATTTTTGTGGAAAAATATAAGTTGGTTTTGGGAAGATGATTTCAATTATAAAACAGAAGTATATTAAAATTAACTAATATCTAAAAAACTTAAAACTGGTGCAAGAGAAAATTAAAAATGGAAGGGTAAAAATAGAATATTTAATTTTTAAGGCCAACGAATAGTTTTCAGTCAAGTTAACTATACATATGCCGATTTCTCTATTTGTATGTTAATTTGAGTAAAGTAAATTATTGAGGTTAACTTTCTACCAATGCATTTCTAGTTTTTACTTCGAATTGAGAGCAAGGAGTCAACAGTTAGCTTGCGCAATAAAACATGCAAATTCTACAAACACGTATGTTTCTTTGACTTGCAGACGCAATCCTATGCTGTGGGGAAAATACCTATACATACATAAAATAGTCGCAAGGTGATTTGTATAGCTGGCGGCGTCGATAGGTTGCAATTGTAAAAGAACTTTTTGAATGTACGTGTTTCAAATATAAGTATAAGTAGTTACTCTAATATAAGTATTTGCTCTTTAAATTTTTAAACACCGAATCATTGCACAACCAAATTTATATTGCAAAATTCTTGCACTTTGGTTGTAATTCTGATTCTAACTGCAACGCCAGCTAGCTTGATAATAAATCAGTTCTATTTGATTATATCAATTGCATGTTGCATTGATACATAAATGAATGATTTGGCAAATACAGTAACATATTTAACTGGGCGTTTGTAGAAAATAAGAACATCATTATTAAAAATTTTCACAATATTACCTATGCAACCGCGCAAAACATTGGCTAAACTTAAGCATTACGTATTGAATTAGGTTTTGATCTAATAATTAATTAATTACCGTAAACTAAAAACTATTCAATAAGACATATTTTGCTATCTCATTTCATTTCGATTAAATCAGAAGTTTTTGGTGAAAACTCAATGACTTCCAACAAAATCCCCTCCTCTTTCCTATGAGTCCCTTCAGTTTTTTGTTCGAAAATGGTAAATAAGCTAGGTTAGTAAACAAGCTGGTTACTGGGAGGCTAGTCATCTATTCCAATTATAATTGAATGATTGAATGAATGAATTACAATTCGTTTTTTTTAAATAAAACCATGCTATACCTGTTAAGGGGTGAATAGAGAAAATCAAGTTAAAATTTTAATAATATTTTAGGGGCAATGGATAGTCCGCATTGAAGTTGACTATACCCTTTCTCCATTTTTATATTATCTATAAGTTGTATTAACACAGTTATTTTTACAAAAAATTGTTGAATTTATCATTACCGAACGAAAACCTTGCAAATTAGCCAAACAGCCAAAAAATTTTGACCGTTCGGTTTACCTTACATACAAGTTGGCCGAAAATTTTCGACTGTTTCCACATGAATTTTTTCTTGGGGGTTTGGAATGCATAGCAGATATCTAGAATGTGAAATGAAGGGCTTAGTATTTTCAATTCCTTTGTTACTTTAAAAACATTGAAGTCAGGTTATGTTAGGTTATTTTAAAACCAGACTTCTGATAATCGCGGCTGATAATCAAACCGAATTCAGTTTGGTTGGGATTTTTTGAGTTTTAATTTTTTTTATTTAAGTTCGGGTTTTTGGAGTTTTAGAGATTTTTACTTGTGTTCGGATTTTTTGAGTTTTAAAGATTTTTACTTGGGTTAGGATTTTTGGGGTTGTAAAGATTTTTAGTTGAGTTGTGATTTTTGGAGTTTTAAAGCTTTTTACTTGGGTTAGGACTTTTGGATTTTTTCGGCCACCATCTTACCATCCAATCCTGCTGAAATTTCGCCTTTCGCAAACAATGTGCATGCACAATAGTGAACCCACTACGACTACCATAATAATTGTCAAATAGCTTACTCAAGTAAAATATCGTCAAAGTCTTACTCAAAATTGCGTACCCCTTCTAAAAATTTTATAAAACCTATAAATCATTCTAACGCGACCAAAAGATATTCAGAAATTCAAACGCAACTAAAAATCTTCAAAATTTAAAAAATCTCAACCTAACTTATAATCTTCAAAATTCAAAAAAATTCAAACCCATCTTAATATCTTGCAAATTTCATAAATCCAAACCCAACTGATTGTCTTCATGATTCCAAAAATCTCAACGCGTCTGAAAATTTTCAAAAACTCAAAAAATCCAACCCAAGTAAAAATCTTAAAAACTCAAAAAATCCCAATCCATCTGAAAATCTTCAAAATTCACAATATCCCAACCAAACTGAATTCGGTTTGGTTAATAGCCGCGATTATCAGAACTCTGGTTTTAAAATAACCTAACATAACCTCACCTCAATTTTTTAAAGTAACAAATGAAGTGAAAATACTAAACTTTGCATTCAACATATCTGCTATACATTTCTAACCGCCAGGAAAAAATTCGGCTAATTTGCATGTGAAATTTAGCCGAACAGCCGAAAATTTTCGGCTGTTCGGCTAAATTGCATTGTTTTCGTTCGGTCATTCGGCTTACTTGTGTCTACCGTTGAAAATCGTGAATTTGTTCGTCCGCAGTTGAAAATTGCGGACGACTATTGAGTTGAAAAACGTGAATTTGTTCGTCCGCAGTTGAAAATTGTGGATGAATATTAAGGGTTCGTTCACATGACACGTTGCTCAATATAAAGCGTATCGTGTGAATGCGGACGAAGATTGAGTAGAAAAACGTGAATTTGTTCGTCCGCATCATAATTTGCGGACGAGGATTGAGTTGAACAAAACGTGAATTTTGTCGTCCGCAGTTAAAAAATTGCGGACGAACCATCTGAGTGACAGCAACCGATATTATGTAGATGAAATAAAAATAAAAAATGAAATGAATACATTTTGTATATTATGTCTTTTATAACAACGACATTTTTGAGTTTCGGTCTTTTGCGGTGACGATATTTTGAGGACAAGGTCTTTTAGTCACGATCTTTTGAGGCAACGATCTTAAGTGATTAGGTCTTTTGTAACATAACCCGAAAATCGTTTTGTAATCGCGATTAATCGTTTCCTTTCACTACCTGCGCCACTGGGTACGGGGTTGCCCAACAAATGTTAGGGATAATGGTGGCAATTTTTGCTGTTGTATGAACCTGACTTAGTTCTCCTTTCCTTTGTTGTCCGGCCAGGAACCCTTTGGTGATTTGGCGTGGGGCATGAAAAGATTCCTCTTAAAAATTCGAAAATTACCAAAGTCATAATATCTGTCATTCATTATTCACCTTAGTTTTCGTTGTTCCTTTGTTTTCACCGCATCTTCACTTTCTAATTCAGTTTAAAAAATAAAGCAGAAATGTAAAGCGCAGAGGCTAAACTACGCCCGTGAGAAACCGTGGAAGGCACGGGGGCCGGGGCAGGAAAATCGGTCAAAGGGCCGGGGCTGCCAGGTGCTAGTCGTGAATGGCGAAAATATAGTAAACCAAAATCAAAGATGCAAAGTTTTTGGCTCGCTACGCTCGCCAGGTTTAGTTTTCCGTTCACTTGCAGTAAACTGATTTTGCTTAATTCGGTCAGTAGTGTCTATATAAGCCGACACATAGGTAATAGCTTTTGTGTTTTGAATGGCAAAACTTGTTGACTTATCCAAAAAACTATAAATCCTTCCTTATATCACAGAATCGTACATGCGTAGCTTTAAATCAATCAGCAAAATGGAATAAGTAGAGTATTGCACAGTGCAATTTGCACTTGAGAATTCAGATTAGTTACATTTTTTTAGATAGATGAGATAATTCAGATAATTTTTCTAACGTAAAATATTCCTAAACATTTTGAGTGCAAAGTCCATAAAAATTAAATATAACCTCGGGCCATTGGGGAGAACTGAGAAGATTGTTTAATTGCCTAAACAAAATTGGGAGCAGACACTTCCGTTGGTGTCTTGCAAAGCTAGATGGAAGTGTTTTAAAAACCCTATGTATATTCATATGTGAATCTTTGTGTTAATAAGACTGAGGTTTACTCCAGACACGCACTAATGCATTTCTCAGGATATTTCTTGTGCAAGATTTCATTACGTATTATGAGAGACACAATTGTGAATTAAGAAAGCTTTAGGGCTTTAGGAGCCACGATTTAAGCAATCGAGTGAAAAATGCGATGTATGTCAAATAGAAACATGGAATGGATTCTAGGATGTCTTTGGATTGGTTTTTAATCAAACAGTTGCAGTTATATAAATTTTAACGGGTAAAGGTTGATGATTTTACGCACCAAATAAATAAACATTACTGATGAAGCTCTAAACCTAAACCAAAAACTCTTGGAGCCACGCAAGAAATCTATTGCATCTTATAAACTATTTTCTCGTGCCGATCTCATGCAAGTTTAGTGTATCTTCCTATCTATTGACAAAAGTGAAAGTTGTTTCTCCAAAATGTTTAAAATTTTCTTTGGGTATTTAATTGCTATAGCCACTTTATCATTTACACATTTCATATGAAGATGCCTGTCACTGCTACATTTAATTATCCATGGTAATCACTACCTAATCGCTTTCACAGATTACGCGGCTAATTTTCAGTTCCATCGTTGCAATTATGCGTTGCTTATTATTTTCAAGGAAATACTTATTGGTTCAGTATTTTATCGTTTAAAAATTAAAAGAATTAAGTGAACTTTCCTATTTACTATAAATGAATTAATCAGGTATGTTGCCTTGTATGGTAGCCATTTTCTTATATTGGTTAGGAATCCGAGTCTAAAGACATAATGACTTTACGTGATTATACAGGGCTTGGGTTTACCTCGGTTTAGTGTTCAAAAAATCATATTATTTGTCCTTGTATCCAACTTTCAATGGCATGGTCTTATAGAGCAGGCATTTTAGGTTTGTTAGGTGTGCCTTAATTCGTATGTTTACCCAAATGCCTGAGCTGGTGTCACTGGAAGCAAGAAAACACAAAATTTAGCTTTCCAAGCATATACGTAGCCAGGAAAGTTTAAAATCACGTTGGTGACAAAGAGGATCAACGTTTTAGAGTTATAAATATGCTTATAACGTGATCCAGTTTTACCATAAAACCTGCTCTGAAAGAGCATTTAGAAAAATTACGCCACGTATTGTCACGGGAATCGAAAACCGGAAATCAGCATTGCTTACGAAAAACAATTTTGTCATCTAGAAGAATGGTAAGTCCAATGAAATTGCAATGACTAAATAATGCAACGTATCTCGCTGAAATATTGGAAAAGTTTTTCGGAAGGATTTGGATAAAGGCATGTTCAAAAATACCGATTGTCTATCTTTTCACAACTTTTATATGCCACAAGGTTGGCCCTAAACTATGTCAAAAAGATACACGAAAAATACGGAAAATGCATTAAATCATAGAAAACACACTCCAGTAAATAAATATATGCTAGCTCTATGGACATTGGAAGCTTTTCTTGCTTGCAACAGCCATTGTTTCTAAAGAAACCGTGACTTTGGAATGTGTATTTGGAAACGCTCAAACGGGTATGACAGAAAGCGACCCCAGAAATTGTACGAAAATTCATGGAATCATAGAAATGCTAATGTCTATGAGTAATTTTAAACCCCGGAGAATATAATGAAAGTTGTAGCATTACTCACAAACATAAATTGAAAATATACGGCTTCGACAAACCGAGGTAAACCGAAGCCGGCACCGTTTAGTAAAAGAAGGTCCTAATATAATTGGCCCTGGTAAAAAAATTCACGGGGGCCGGGGCAGGGCTAGTTTAGCTACTGATTCCACGTAAGTCTTATAGCCTAAAATTCAAAGAATCTCGTTCTCCAAAATCCGATTCACCACACGATGAACTATCTGTCCATCTGCACCGGAATTTTACGTAAAACCTTTTCGTCAGTTGGAACACCTGGGAGAAGTTATCTCATATAAATTTGTATATTTCGTCCTCCGCTGCCTCCTCAAAAAGTGGGTGCGTTAGAATGTACCCACTTCTTCCACCTGCGGCCTGCGGCGTATGAAAGTGCCCCGTTGGCGCCAATCCCACCACTGTTTTATTGGCACTGTGTTGAGGTAGTGGTAAATGTGGTGGTAGCCTTCGGGTTTGGTTGCTGGAAATTCAATAAATTACGTTCTCTCATTGTAAGTCAGTGGACGCGAAGGTCATGGATGCCATTTTTGTAAAACATACAACTTTTACTCAAGCTTTCGGTAGTTAACTACTACCTTCATCAGGAGAATACTGATAGAATGTTTCTCTCAATCATTTCGCAGAACTAAATATTAACCTGTTTAAAACTTTACAATCCATGAATGAAAAATATAGTTATTTGGTAAAAAATTGTTTTAGTTTTCAGCTCGCCCAGTTTATTTTCAACAGATATGTTCAATCGTTTACGCAAATGCATTTAATTGATAGGAATCTATTTTAAGACAATTGTCTAAGTTTATAATTGAGACTAAACGGAAATGAGCTTTATGCTAAACCTGCTAATGATAATAATGATATGAAGATAATGCTAAATCTTATATCATGTGTAATGCGGGGCTACCTGATGAAAACACGTTAAAATTTAATTAACTGATTCCAATTTCCAAGTTTATTACTACTAACAGTTTGCCCAATTGGTCTTGGTTGGTAGTCAGAATACCAAGATGTAGAAAATGTTATTAACGAGGATAACAGGTGGACTCCCGATTCAAGCGGCTACGAAAATTTTTCAGCTTATGGCCTATGCAAGAACATACATCTTGTAGTTGACATTCATCGATAAAAGGGGCTTTCTTGAACTCAAAACGAATTCATTGTAACTAATTACAAAGTTATCCGAAGTTTGAAAAATTCAAAATTCCATTAACAGCAACATTACGTGTTACATTATAATATGATACTTCTTCAAAAAACTGAAAACTTATGCATTAAACAATCTTACAGTTTCCAAAAACAAAATTGAGACAATTTACGGGGTTTGCTGTGAAACTAAGGACTATACCGGAAGAAAAATGACCGAATTGAATTGTTAGATAGGAAGGCACTTTTACTTTAATTAATGTAATTTTTCATAAACAAGTTTTCATACGCACAATTACTATGCTTTAAAACGTAAAAAACATATATCGTAAATGGTCATTTGTCTCAAATAATTATGGATTAAGGAACTTGATCACGTAAATGCGATTTTCAAAAAGGTATAATAAATATCGTGTTCCCGGCCCAGCTATCTGCAGCTAATTCAATTGTTCTGCGTATCGAAAGAAATATATGACGACGTAAACGTTTTTCCAAAGCGACCTTTTTTAAAACCAATGTCAGTCAAACACGGCTTTTAGGGTGGCTTATCGGACACATGTGAATCACTATTTTAGAAAAGCATTTATGCAATGTTTCCCCCGCTACTACAACAATCATTTCTTTCATTCAGTGTCCACTGAATCGGCAGCAACCATAGACTTAAAACTAATTAGCGTTGTTCTCTAACTAGGTAAGCTCAAAAAGTGCCGCTCGCATACCAATGAATCTTGTGTCGTTTTTAATAGATTTTTAGGCGTAGAATCCGAAAATGGAATCGGTTTTTTGTTTAGAACATTAGTTTTGTCTGTGCCGGGGCTTGACCGTGGCCAAATTTTCGATTATTTGACCTTAGTGCTCATATATAGCTTCAAATCATAAAATTGATTTCATATTCGAATTCCACGCAGTTTATTTGTATAGGAAACCTAGTTTTACTAGATTTTATAAAAAGTGTTTTACTGCCTACCCCCCAACGTCCCAGTTTCCCCTGTCAAATCCCAAACAGCGTAAATAACAGGCAATTTCAAAATGTGCATGTAACAAAAAATGACTCCAAATTCAGATTCTAGACCCAAAAATATGATTATGGATTTATGAAATCAATCACCTTGAGCAACTAAACCTTTTATGAGATGCTTCAGCAACATTTGGTTTCTTTGGGGAGGCGAAGACGCATTCATGTTCACTTTTTTTCCATGATTACATATTGCAGGAAGTGTGAATCACACTGTGTGATCATAAACCCACCATTTATGCTGGATATGCTGCTAAATAAAAACAAAATTGATAACTTATATTTTAAAGACGTGTGCAAAAAGAAATCTTAAATACTGCAACTCTCGTAAAATATTAGAAATAGCGTTTATGTTATTTATCGTATTTTTAATCAATATAGGCCATAATGTCAATAATTCTATCTTACGCAAAACTATTGTAAATACACAGGCTGAAATTGCAAATGACAGAGTAAGAGTAAGAGCAATCAACAACTTGAAAAAAACACACTGAAAAAGAACAAAAGCCAAGATAAAGGCTAGCCAGATAAAAATCATCAAAAAAAGCACCACTACTAGGTAGCGAACCACGGGCATGTTGTGATATGAAGTGTTGAAACGAGAGAATTAGTTATAACTTATCTTTCTGAAAACTTAAAAAGCCTACTCGATCTATCTATAGAAAAAATCCGCTTAAGAATTAACTTTCTAAAAATTGGAATGCAAATATTACATAAGAATTAAGAAAGAGTTTTCTATGTACAAAATGTAATTTTGAATTGTTTTCAAAGTTTTGTGCTTACTACATATGCATGCTTTTGTGTGTAATAAATTCTTTTAATGATAGCCGTTGAGAAATAAATAGAAATTAAGAAATTGCAGATTCATTACGCAAAGAATATGCTAAAGTATTGAGTTTGTCTCAGTATTTTAAATTCAAAATGTGCGTTTTATTCAACTAGCGATTTACAATATTGTTTTTATAGGATAACGTGTTTGCTAACTTCTAATTAGAGAAAACTTTACACCTAGACAAACTGTACAATACCTTCAAATAATTGAACATTTTGCAAGGTCATATTTAGTCTGCCCTTATAAATATGGAAAGAAAACAAGGTTTTCGCTGAGTTGATGTATTTAATCCTTTGACAATACGTATATTACAACTGCCTAACCACCCATTATTCTTCCTCTCCACCAAAAAACCCCAAACCCACCTCAAAACACCCCAAAAAACTTCTATCCAACCTCCTGCATATTTCCGCAACCCAATACACTCCCAAACCCCCTTTAAACCTCCAAATTTAGCCTCCAAACCCAGGAGACTATTTCCTAGCGTCGAGTCTAGAGTGTCCGCTTTTGTTAGAGTCGTTAATGCTCCTACTATTTCGGTTCGCGTAACAGAATAAGATTCAAGGAATAAAAACATGCGCGATTCATTTGAATCAAAAAGAAATGCAAATTTTCTTACCATTGGACCAGGACCAAACTGGTATTTTGCATTGGACGATTTATCCGGGAGAAAATGAGCATTGCAATTCCCAAGAATTGTCCAAGGATTGTACTGAGTAGGTACAGGTTCTAATGGGGCTCCCCTTTGTTGTTGACTTGATTGAGTTGATGACTTTGAATTATGGCTGGATCATATTCTTTACGAAAAGTTGGCTCATTGGAATGTGACAAGGATTGTGGTGAAGTTGACCAAGGAAAGTGATCCACGTAAAATGCCGGATAAGTATGGAGGTAAGATAAAAGGGAAGGAGATGATTTGTGACTTGGGAACGTGGAACAATCCGCTATGGCGGAAGGAAGGCGGCTATGGTTGGGTAATAAAATAAATATGAGGACTTGTGGGAGACGATGAAAGGATATGGTGGGGACTGGAAATGATAATAGAGAAGGAAGTATTGTAAAGAAACAGAAATTGGATGAGATTTTTGAGGTGACGGGGGAATAAGGGAAAGTGGAGGAGGTTAAAGGTGCGGAGGGTAGTGAAATGGAGGGCAATGTGAGGTTAAAGAAGAAACTGGAGGTGAGAGAGGGAGAAAGTGATTAGTGAGCACGATGTATTGTGTTAGGATAATTGGAAAAAATTTAATGAAACCCTCGATGGCAATTTTTTTTACTAATTGTACTAAATTATTTTCCGTAAATTTATAAACAAAATCTTTGTGTAAACTGGGTAATTGTTTTGTGGAAAATTAAACTTAATGTAATGAATATTTCAATGATCCAAAAAAATATACAGACAAGTAGTTATCATTTTATTACATTAGCCAGCTAACCACACACTATTATCAATACGGCGTCATAGCTCAGCTAATATTTGAAATTCTTTTTTCGGCATTTTTCTTCTGAAATAAACTTTACTTCACTTGCCATTGAATACGTCACGTGGCATCTTACTTATTCTCCATGATGTGTTTCTAACTAAGATACTCTGTCTCTGCTGGACACCAAGGAATTTACTGAAGTTCAGCAACTGAACTGGGAGGGTATTACCCTCAGGGTAATGGGAATTCCTAAAGATTTTACGAATCATGACTTATATAATACGGATTATGACTAATACTACATAAAAAGAAAAGTGTATTTTAAAAATCACATGTACAATTTTCCTTTTTTTTATTGTGCACACAAAAACCGACTTATTCTGTACTTACTTATTACGTATGTTGCTGTTACGTTTGTTATACGCGATTTATAAAACAAAAGATTTCCAAATATATTACTTAGGATTTAGAACAATATTTTTTAAATTGTTCTAAATAAAAGATTCCGCTATTTCCTTAGAACAACTGTGTTAAAACAACGTACATCAAGTAGTACAAAAAAACAAAATATATAATTATCTTGAGTGTGGACTCTCCTTTGCCACTGAAAATTTAAAGAATTGTTAAATGAATTTGCTTAATTTACCCCGTACCAGTTATAACGTGTTTCTTTTTCTTGCCTTTGTTTACCATTTTCCATCAAACAATTTTAAGTTTCATGCACTCACGGGGAAGATTGTGGGGCTTACTGAAAAAGTCATTGAGCTATTTTTTCAAAACTTCTAAATCTCACTTAACCCCAAAGCTATGTTTTCATTAAGCTAACTGAAGATTGTGTACCCTATGAAATGAATTGAAAATTTTGCAAACCCTAAAGTTTTAGATGTGCATATGAAATGTGCATCAGTGTTTAAATGTTGTTTTACTTTTATTTAAATAGTATTAAACGGATATTGTTTTACGTTTAGTTACTACAAACTTAGTTTGAATGATTTTTCAATCAAATTAACAATGCAGTAATAAGTTCAGATATAAATTAGGTCATCTATTCACCCTAATTGCTACCACAAGAACGAGTGTGATGAATTATAATTAAAAAGTATTTGCGTAAAACGCATTCATGTTTTATTACACAAATGTATTAAAGACCTGTAATTTAATAGCAGTAAGTAGGAAAGCTGATAAGCTAAGAATGATTGCTCCAATCTTCTGCTGACATTTAATAAGTTTAAAATATTGAAATCACGTAAACTCTCATCCCGACCTTTATGCTACAACTGAACGCCAACTATTGTAAAGTAACCTTTACAGCTCTTCATTTCTTTAGGTGGATATGTGCTCTTCGAGTTTTATAGTTACTGTCGGTCTTGAACTATCAGTTGAAGAGTGTGGAGGAGAATTTCCATGCCCTCCCACGTCGATTTTGTATTTTGTATGATATTAAAAAAGTATCATCTACTGAACGTGTCTGCGTGGCAGGGTGCCCGTACCTTTGCCCCGTGCGCCGAAGTCGAAACCCCGTGGGCCGAATGCCGAATCCCCGTGCGCCGATTGCCGAATCCCCGTGGGCCGATTGCCGAATCCCCGTGCGCCGATTGCCGATTCCCCGTGGGCCGAATGCCGAATCCCCGTTGGCCGATGCCGAATCCCTGTGCATTGAATGTTTGGATTCGAGATTTTCGTTCCAAATTATATTACATTGTGAGTTCTAGTAAATTTTAATAACTTTCCTCGGGTTAAGAGTTAAAGTAAATTTTGATACTTTACCTTGGGCTTGGAGTTTTAGTGAATTTTATTAATTTATCTTGGATTTGCAAATGAAGTAAGTTTTATTTTATCTTGGGTTTAAATAATTAGAATAATTTACCTTGGGTTGGAATGTAGCCAATTTTAAATCGTATGGGTACGTATACGTCGTTTTTTTGGTACCACTGATACCGGCTCCCTAATTTTTTTATTCGTAACTTTGAGCAATTTCTGGTAGAGCTGTGTGGTTAAGCCATAATATAAAAATTACTAAAATTCCCATTAAATGGTAAATTATTAAAATTTACTAAAACTCCCAAACCGATAAATTGTTAAAGTCGGGCCCCAAACTAGGTTGCAAACGTTGGGCTCACGGGGATTCGGTATTCGGCGCACGGGGATTCGGTATTCGGCGCACGGGGATTCGGTATTCGGCACACGAGGCAAAGATGCGGGCACCATACCACACAGAAACGTTCAGCAGATGATATTTTTTTAAATATCACATATAAATTTTCTGATTGGCTGATAAATAAAAAGTCGACGTGTGAGGGCTTGGAAATTCTCCTCCACACTCTTCAACTGTTAGTTTGGGACACACTGTATTTAAATTAAAATAATACGTGAAAACGGGTTTTTTGTAGTGGTAAACAATTATTTATTTTGCCTAGCTTTCGATAGCACACGGTTATCTTCATCAGGGCAATCACAAAAGAAAATGAAAACAACTCATTCCATGTATATAAAAAATTCTGAAAATTATAAATTATTTCTCGTAGGTTGTTGTTTAGTCCGTTTCCTCAGTTTCTTCCTGTGTTCGAAAAATTTTTGCCTTAGGATGTGAGTCCAACCAGGTTTTACGGATTTGCCTTGATTTTTGTTCATGGTATTTTTTGAATACTTTATCCACAAGGCCTCCTTTATTTTTCGCCGTACTGTGTTGCTTTCCTTGTCGATCAGGCGAACTTTTCTTGGGTCCACTTGATGTCCAGAATTCCATACGTGTTCGGCAACTGCTGATTCTTCAGTGTTGGCATTATGGATATGTTGCATGTGTTGTTTAGCCCTAGTATTTATTCCTTGTCTGGATTCAACTATGTATTTTAGGTTACATTCCTCTGTATCATTCCCGTCACATGGAATTTCGTAAACTCCAGCTTCAATTTCAGACTTCCTATCTTTGAAATTTGATATGTGACTGGAGATTTTATTCCTGGGTACATAGCCAATCTCAAGCGTCGTGTGCTTACGAAAGTGCCTTGCTAAATCATCAGTTAATTTTCCCACATAGGGCAGAATGGCTCGTTTCTGGAAGTCTTCTTCAGTCTTTTCTGGAACTGTAACGTTTATTGTATCATTAGCATTCAATTCATTCTCCTTTGACACCTTTTCCATCTGAATTGCGATTCTTCTTTTAATGAGACTGTAAGGGTAGCCATTGTTTTGCAGGGCATTGATTATGAATTCCAGATTCTTGGGAATGTGAATTTCATCGCATAATTTTACTACTTGATTAACTTGACCATCAACTACAGAGATCTTGTGGGCCATTGGATGACACGATGTATAATGAAGGAACCTATTGGTATGAGTAGGTTTTCGGTAAATAGAATGGCCAATCGAGTTATCCTCTCTTCGATATGCCAAAACGTTCAAGAATGGTAATCCAGTGAAGTTTCCATCTATGAGTTGGTGGTCAGATTCCCGTTCAATGGTGAATTGTAAAGATGGATGATAGCTATTCAGATCGTGGTGTATTTCCGTAAGTTTGCGAGATTTAACAAATGAAAATATGTCGTCCACAAACCGTACCCAGAACTTGATGAATATGTGGGTTTTTACCACTGCGTTTTCAAGCATTTGCATAGCAAATTCCGCAATCACTTGGCTAAGTGGAGATCCCATCGGTAACCCGTTTTTTTGTTTGTAGACCTGATCACGAAATCTGAAGTAAGTTTCATAACAACAGATCTTGATAAGATCCATAATTTCATCGAGAGTGTAATCGGTTCTCTTTTTCCAGCAGTCATCAGAGGAAAGTCTATGTCTGATATATTCGATAGTAACGTCAACAGGTACTCTGGTAAATAGAGATATGACATCAAACGAAACCATTTCGTATCCCCTCGGCATTTCTTGTTCATTCAAAAGTTTGACAAAGTCCATAGAATTGGTTACGCTAAATTTCCATTTGTTGGCCACTGGCTTAAGGATAAAGTTAAGATTTTTTGCTATCTTGTACGACACCGAGCCTCTAAAGTCTACAATGGGCCTCAAAGGAATGTTAGGTTTATGGATCTTGGGTAAGCCATAAACCACTGGTGTATAGGATTCGTACGGTAGCCACCTTTTGATTTCAGTCTTGGTGAACTTCTTTTTCTCTTCTTCATCAGCAGGCGTGTGATTATTTAGGTTTTCCAATTCAATTATACGAGAGCATTGTTGTTCAATGATTTTGGCAATCTGTTTTTTGGTTTCGGAACTAGGATCGGCTTCGACTTTTTTGTAATCATCGGTATTTAAAAGTTCATGAATTTTGTCTTCGTATGCTTCCTTTTTTAAAATGACTGTAGAATTTCCTTTGTCGGCACTAAGGATAACTATTCCTTTGTGTGATTGAATATTGTGGATAGCGTCATGTACCCATTTCATCCGATTAATAAGAAATTTTGGCATACGATACTTTTCTACCATGCGAATTGCGCCATGTAGAACCTGCTCCTCCGCGGTGGGATCCAGTTTGGCCTTTTTTATAGACAAGTCAATCGCTGTCATCAGATCTATTGTGGCATCCAGATCCAAAGGTTTCGGTATGGCATAGTTCAATCCAAGGGAAAGCAGTAAGCGTTCTTGTTCCGTGGGTTGATAAATATCCTCCGCAAAGTTGTGTATGGTATTTTTGACAACCTTAATGTTGAACTGATTGTGACATTCGGAGGTAGACAATTGACACAGTAAATTCTCCAATTTTTTCTTGTGCTTGGTACGGCATAACTCCTTTTGGTGCTGGTATGTAATGGATGTTAGGGTTGTAATACAATCCACTAGATCTGTATAGTTATCCTTGAAAGTAGTGATTAAAGCCAATCTTTCTTGTTTCAGGTGCGTAATACGTAGAAACAAAATACGGATAACTTCTTTCATTAGTCTAAGTTCTGCCTTTTGAAGAATCATGGAGACTTTTTGGTCCTTTTCATAGGCATATCTGAGGCGAAGACCATTAGGTACGAGATGGAGTTTTCTACAATCAAGTAGAAACGTGATGTGACATTCTTTCTTCGCTATTTGTGTTTCCAAGTTCTGTAACTTGTTTAGAAGGTTGATGTTAGCAGACCCGCCTCTGCTTACAATGGTATTCTTCAGCTCCTTCCATCCACTATCCATATTTAAATAATACGTGAAAACGGGTTTTTTGTAGTGGTAAACAATTATTTATTTTGCCTAGCTTTCGATAGCACACGGTTATCTTCATCAGGGCAATCACAAAAGAAAATGAAAACAACTCATTCCATGTATATAAAAAATTCTGAAAATTATAAATTATTTCTCGTAGGTTGTTGTTTAGTCCGTTTCCTCAGTTTCTTCCTGTGTTCGAAAAATTTTTGCCTTAGGATATGAGTCCAACCAGGTTTTACGGATTTGCCTTGATTTTTGTTCATGGTATTTTTTGAATACTTTATCCACAAGGCCTCCTTTATTTTTCTCCGTACAGTGTTGCTTTCCTTGTCGATCAGGCGAACTTTTCTTGGGTCCACTTGATGTCCAGAATTCCATACGTGTTCGGCAACTGCTGATTCTTCAGTGTTGGCATTATGGATATGTTGCATGTGTTGTTTAGCCCTAGTATTTATTCCTTGTCTGGATTCAACTATGTATTTTAGGTTACATTCCTCTGTATCATTCCCGTCACATGGAATTTCGTAAACTCCAGCTTCAATTTCAGACTTCCTATCTTTGAAATTTGATATGTGACTGGAGATTTTATTCCTGGGTACATAGCCAATCTCAAGCGTCGTGTGCTTACGAAAGTGCCTTGCTAAATCATCAGTTAATTTTCCCACATAGGGCAGAATGGCTCGTTTCTGGAAGTCTTCTTCAGTCTTTTCTGGAACTGTAACGTTTATTGTATCATTAGCATTCAATTCATTCTCCTTTGACACCTTTTCCATCTGAATTGCGATTCTTCTTTTAATGAGACTGTAAGGGTAGCCATTGTTTTGCAGGGCATTGATTATGAATTCCAGATTCTTGGGAATGTGAATTTCATCGCATAATTTTACTACTTGATTAACTTGACCATCAACTACAGAGATCTTGTGGGCCATTGGATGACACGATGTATAATGAAGGAACCTATTGGTATGAGTAGGTTTTCGGTAAATAGAATGGCCAATCGAGTTATCCTCTCTTCGATATGCCAAAACGTTCAAGAATGGTAATCCAGTGAAGTTTCCATCTATGAGTTGGTGGTCAGATTCCCGTTCAATGGTGAATTGTAAAGATGGATGATAGCTATTCAGATCGTGGTGTATTTCCGTAAGTTTGCGAGATTTAACAAATGAAAATATGTCGTCCACAAACCGTACCCAGAACTTGATGAATATGTGGGTTTTTACCACTGCGTTTTCAAGCATTTGCATAGCAAATTCCGCAATCACTTGGCTAAGTGGAGATCCCATCGGTAACCCGTTTTTTTGTTTGTAGACCTGATCACGAAATCTGAAGTAAGTTTCATAACAACAGATCTTGATAAGATCCATAATTTCATCGAGAGTGTAATCGGTTCTCTTTTTCCAGCAGTCATCAGAGGAAAGTCTATGTCTGATATATTCGATAGTAACGTCAACAGGTACTCTGGTAAATAGAGATATGACATCAAACGAAACCATTTCGTATCCCCTCGGCATTTCTTGTTCATTCAAAAGTTTGACAAAGTCCATAGAATTGGTTACGCTAAATTTCCATTTGTTGGCCACTGGCTTAAGGATAAAGTTAAGATTTTTTGCTATCTTGTACGACACCGAGCCTCTAAAGTCTACAATGGGCCTCAAAGGAATGTTAGGTTTATGGATCTTGGGTAAGCCATAAACCACTGGTGTATAGGATTCGTACGGTAGCCACCTTTTGATTTCAGTCTTGGTGAACTTCTTTTTCTCTTCTTCATCAGCAGGCGTGTGATTATTTAGGTTTTCCAATTCAATTATACGAGAGCATTGTTGTTCAATGATTTTGGCAATCTGTTTTTTGGTTTCGGAACTAGGATCGGCTTCGACTTTTTTGTAATCATCGGTATTTAAAAGTTCATGAATTTTGTCTTCGTATGCTTCCTTTTTTAAAATGACTGTAGAATTTCCTTTGTCGGCACTAAGGATAACTATTCCTTTGTGTGATTGAATATTGTGGATAGCGTCATGTACCCATTTCATCCGATTAATAAGAAATTTTGGCATACGATACTTTTCTACCATGCGAATTGCGCCATGTAGAACCTGCTCCTCCGCGGTGGGATCCAGTTTGGCCTTTTTTATAGACAAGTCAATCGCTGTCATCAGATCTATTGTGGCATCCAGATCCAAAGGTTTCGGTATGGCATAGTTCAATCCAAGGGAAAGCAGTAAGCGTTCTTGTTCCGTGGGTTGATAAATATCCTCCGCAAAGTTGTGTATGGTATTTTTGACAACCTTAATGTTGAACTGATTGTGACATTCGGAGGTAGACAATTGACACAGTAAATTCTCCAATTTTTTCTTGTGCTTGGTACGGCATAACTCCTTTTGGTGCTGGTATGTAATGGATGTTAGGGTTGTAATACAATCCACTAGATCTGTATAGTTATCCTTGAAAGTAGTGATTAAAGCCAATCTTTCTTGTTTCAGGTGCGTAATACGTAGAAACAAAATACGGATAACTTCTTTCATTAGTCTAAGTTCTGCCTTTTGAAGAATCATGGAGACTTTTTGGTCCTTTTCATAGGCATATCTGAGGCGAAGACCATTAGGTACGAGATGGAGTTTTCTACAATCAAGTAGAAACGTGATGTGACATTCTTTCTTCGCTATTTGTGTTTCCAAGTTCTGTAACTTGTTTAGAAGGTTGATGTTAGCAGACCCGCCTCTGCTTACAATGGTATTCTTCAGCTCCTTCCATCCACTATCCATATTTAAATAATACGTGAAAACGGGTTTTTTGTAGTGGTAAACAATTATTTATTTTGCCTAGCTTTCGATAGCACACGGTTATCTTCATCAGGGCAATCACAAAAGAAAATGAAAACAACTCATTCCATGTATATAAAAAATTCTGAAAATTATAAATTATTTCTCGTAGGTTGTTGTTTAGTCCGTTTCCTCAGTTTCTTCCTGTGTTCGAAAAATTTTTGCCTTAGGATATGAGTCCAACCAGGTTTTACGGATTTGCCTTGATTTTTGTTCATGGTATTTTTTGAATACTTTATCCACAAGGCCTCCTTTATTTTTCTCCGTACAGTGTTGCTTTCCTTGTCGATCAGGCGAACTTTTCTTGGGTCCACTTGATGTCCAGAATTCCATACGTGTTCGGCAACTGCTGATTCTTCAGTGTTGGCATTATGGATATGTTGCATGTGTTGTTTAGCCCTAGTATTTATTCCTTGTCTGGATTCAACTATGTATTTTAGGTTACATTCCTCTGTATCATTCCCGTCACATGGAATTTCGTAAACTCCAGCTTCAATTTCAGACTTCCTATCTTTGAAATTTGATATGTGACTGGAGATTTTATTCCTGGGTACATAGCCAATCTCAAGCGTCGTGTGCTTACGAAAGTGCCTTGCTAAATCATCAGTTAATTTTCCCACATAGGGCAGAATGGCTCGTTTCTGGAAGTCTTCTTCAGTCTTTTCTGGAACTGTAACGTTTATTGTATCATTAGCATTCAATTCATTCTCCTTTGACACCTTTTCCATCTGAATTGCGATTCTTCTTTTAATGAGACTGTAAGGGTAGCCATTGTTTTGCAGAGCATTGATTATGAATTCCAGATTCTTGGGAATGTGAATTTCATCGCATAATTTTACTACTTGATTAACTTGACCATCAACTACAGAGATCTTGTGGGCCATTGGATGACACGATGTATAATGAAGGAACCTATTGGTATGAGTAGGTTTTCGGTAAATAGAATGGCCAATCGAGTTATCCTCTCTTCGATATGCCAAAACGTTCAAGAATGGTAATCCAGTGAAGTTTCCATCTATGAGTTGGTGGTCAGATTCCCGTTCAATGGTGAATTGTAAAGATGGATGATAGCTATTCAGATCGTGGTGTATTTCCGTAAGTTTGCGAGATTTAACAAATGAAAATATGTCGTCCACAAACCGTACCCAGAACTTGATGAATATGTGGGTTTTTACCACTGCGTTTTCAAGCATTTGCATAGCAAATTCCGCAATCACTTGGCTAAGTGGAGATCCCATCGGTAACCCGTTTTTTTGTTTGTAGACCTGATCACGAAATCTGAAGTAAGTTTCATAACAACAGATCTTGATAAGATCCATAATTTCATCGAGAGTGTAATCGGTTCTCTTTTTCCAGCAGTCATCAGAGGAAAGTCTATGTCTGATATATTCGATAGTAACGTCAACAGGTACTCTGGTAAATAGAGATATGACATCAAACGAAACCATTTCGTATCCCCTCGGCATTTCTTGTTCATTCAAAAGTTTGACAAAGTCCATAGAATTGGTTACGCTAAATTTCCATTTGTTGGCCACTGGCTTAAGGA
Organism: Entomobrya proxima; assembly: GCA_029691765.1. Classification (NCBI taxonomy): domain Eukaryota; kingdom Metazoa; phylum Arthropoda; class Collembola; order Entomobryomorpha; family Entomobryidae; genus Entomobrya; species Entomobrya proxima. The sequence goes on along the minus strand of CM056171.1, from coordinate 54,237,946 downwards.
TAAAGTTAAGATTTTTTGCTATCTTGTACGACACCGAGCCTCTAAAGTCTACAATGGGCCTCAAAGGAATGTTAGGTTTATGGATCTTGGGTAAGCCATAAACCACTGGTGTATAGGATTCGTACGGTAGCCACCTTTTGATTTCAGTCTTGGTGAACTTCTTTTTCTCTTCTTCATCAGCAGGCGTGTGATTATTTAGGTTTTCCAATTCAATTATACGAGAGCATTGTTGTTCAATGATTTTGGCAATCTGTTTTTTGGTTTCGGAACTAGGATCGGCTTCGACTTTTTTGTAATCATCGGTATTTAAAAGTTCATGAATTTTGTCTTCGTATGCTTCCTTTTTTAAAATGACTGTAGAATTTCCTTTGTCGGCACTAAGGATAACTATTCCTTTGTGTGATTGAATATTGTGGATAGCGTCATGTACCCATTTCATCCGATTAATAAGAAATTTTGGCATACGATACTTTTCTACCATGCGAATTGCGCCATGTAGAACCTGCTCCTCCGCGGTGGGATCCAGTTTGGCCTTTTTTATAGACAAGTCAATCGCTGTCATCAGATCTATTGTGGCATCCAGATCCAAAGGTTTCGGTATGGCATAGTTCAATCCAAGGGAAAGCAGTAAGCGTTCTTGTTCCGTGGGTTGATAAATATCCTCCGCAAAGTTGTGTATGGTATTTTTGACAACCTTAATGTTGAACTGATTGTGACATTCGGAGGTAGACAATTGACACAGTAAATTCTCCAATTTTTTCTTGTGCTTGGTACGGCATAACTCCTTTTGGTGCTGGTATGTAATGGATGTTAGGGTTGTAATACAATCCACTAGATCTGTATAGTTATCCTTGAAAGTAGTGATTAAAGCCAATCTTTCTTGTTTCAGGTGCGTAATACGTAGAAACAAAATACGGATAACTTCTTTCATTAGTCTAAGTTCTGCCTTTTGAAGAATCATGGAGACTTTTTGGTCCTTTTCATAGGCATATCTGAGGCGAAGACCATTAGGTACGAGATGGAGTTTTCTACAATCAAGTAGAAACGTGATGTGACATTCTTTCTTCGCTATTTGTGTTTCCAAGTTCTGTAACTTGTTTAGAAGGTTGATGTTAGCAGACCCGTCTCTGCTTACAATGGTATTCTTCAGCTCCTTCCATCCACTATCCATATTTAAATAATACGTGAAAACGGGTTTTTTGTAGTGGTAAACAATTATTTATTTTGCCTAGCTTTCGATAGCACACGGTTATCTTCATCAGGGCAATCACAAAAGAAAATGAAAACAACTCATTCCATGTATATAAAAAATTCTGAAAATTATAAATTATTTCTCGTAGGTTGTTGTTTAGTCCGTTTCCTCAGTTTCTTCCTGTGTTCGAAAAATTTTTGCCTTCGGATATGAGTCCAATCAGGTTTTACGGATTTGCCTTGATTTTTGTTCATGGTATTTTTTGAATACTTTATCCACAAGGCCTCCTTTATTTTTCTCCGTACAGTGTTGCTTTCCTTGTCGATCAGGCGAACTTTTCTTGGGTCCACTTGATGTCCAGAATTCCATACGTGTTCGGCAACTGCTGATTCTTCAGTGTTGGCGTTATGGATATGTTGCATGTGTTGTTTAGCCCTAGTATTTATTCCTTGTCTGGATTCAACTATGTATTTTAGGTTACATTCCTCTGTATCATTCCCGTCACATGGAATTTCGTAAACTCCAGCTTCAATTTCAGACTTCCTATCTTTGAAATTTGATATGTGACTGGAGATTTTATTCCTGGGTACATAGCCAATCTCAAGCGTCGTGTGCTTACGAAAGTGCCTTGCTAAATCATCAGTTAATTTTCCCACATAGGGCAGAATGGCTCGTTTCTGGAAGTCTTCTTCAGTCTTTTCTGGAACTGTAACGTTTATTGTATCATTAGCATTCAATTCATTCTCCTTTGACACCTTTTCCATCTGAATTGCGATTCTTCTTTTAATGAGACTGTAAGGGTAGCCATTGTTTTGCAGGGCATTGATTATGAATTCCAGATTCTTGGGAATGTGAATTTCATCGCATAATTTTACTACTTGATTAACTTGACCATCAACTACAGAGATCTTGTGGGCCATTGGATGACACGATGTATAATGAAGGAACCTATTGGTATGAGTAGGTTTTCGGTAAATAGAATGGCCAATCGAGTTATCCTCTCTTCGATATGCCAAAACGTTCAAGAATGGTAATCCAGTGAAGTTTCCATCTATGAGTTGGTGGTCAGATTCCCGTTCAATGGTGAATTGTAAAGATGGATGATAGCTATTCAGATCGTGGTGTATTTCCGTAAGTTTGCGAGATTTAACAAATGAAAATATGTCGTCCACAAACCGTACCCAGAACTTGATGAATATGTGGGTTTTTACCACTGCGTTTTCAAGCATTTGCATAGCAAATTCCGCAATCACTTGGCTAAGTGGAGATCCCATCGGTAACCCGTTTTTTGTTTGTAGACCTGATCACGAAATCTGAAGTAAGTTTCATAACAACAGATCTTGATAAGATCCATAATTTCATCGAGAGTGTAATCGGTTCTCTTTTTCCAGCAGTCATCAGAGGAAAGTCTATGTCTGATATATTCGATAGTAACGTCAACAGGTACTCTGGTAAATAGAGATATGACATCAAACGAAACCATTTCGTATCCTCTCGGCATTTCTTGTTCATTCAAAAGTTTGACAAAGTCCATAGAATTGGTTACGCTAAATTTCCATTTGTTGGCCACTGGCTTAAGGATAAAGTTAAGATTTTTTGCTATCTTGTACGACACCGAGCCTCTAAAGTCTACAATGGGCCTCAAAGGAATGTTAGGTTTATGGATCTTGGGTAAGCCATAAACCACTGGTGTATAGGATTCGTACGGTAGCCACCTTTTGATTTCAGTCTTGGTGAACTTCTTTTTCTCTTCTTCATCAGCAGGCGTGTGATTATTTAGGTTTTCCAATTCAATTATACGAGAGCATTGTTGTTCAATGATTTTGGCAATCTGTTTTTTGGTTTCGGAACTAGGATCGGCTTCGACTTTTTTGTAATCATCGGTATTTAAAAGTTCATGAATTTTGTCTTCGTATGCTTCCTTTTTTAAAATGACTGTAGAATTTCCTTTGTCGGCACTAAGGATAACTATTCCTTTGTGTGATTGAATATTGTGGATAGCGTCATGTACCCATTTCATCCGATTAATAAGAAATTTTGGCATACGATACTTTTCTACCATGCGAATTGCGCCATGTAGAACCTGCTCCTCCGCGGTGGGATCCAGTTTGGCCTTTTTTATAGACAAGTCAATCGCTGTCATCAGATCTATTGTGGCATCCAGATCCAAAGGTTTCGGTATGGCATAGTTCAATCCAAGGGAAAGCAGTAAGCGTTCTTGTTCCGTGGGTTGATAAATATCCTCCGCAAAGTTGTGTATGGTATTTTTGACAACCTTAATGTTGAACTGATTGTGACATTCGGAGGTAGACAATTGACACAGTAAATTCTCCAATTTTTTCTTGTGCTTGGTACGGCATAACTCCTTTTGGTGCTGGTATGTAATGGATGTTAGGGTTGTAATACAATCCACTAGATCTGTATAGTTATCCTTGAAAGTAGTGATTAAAGCCAATCTTTCTTGTTTCAGGTGCGTAATACGTAGAAACAAAATACGGATAACTTCTTTCATTAGTCTAAGTTCTGCCTTTTGAAGAATCATGGAGACTTTTTGGTCCTTTTCATAGGCATATCTGAGGCGAAGACCATTAGGTACGAGATGGAGTTTTCTACAATCAAGTAGAAACGTGATGTGACATTCTTTCTTCGCTATTTGTGTTTCCAAGTTCTGTAACTTGTTTAGAAGGTTGATGTTAGCAGACCCGCCTCTGCTTACAATGGTATTCTTCAGCTCCTTCCATCCACTATCCATATTTAAATAATACGTGAAAACGGGTTTTTTGTAGTGGTAAACAATTATTTATTTTGCCTAGCTTTCGATAGCACACGGTTATCTTCATCAGGGCAATCACAAAAGAAAATGAAAACAACTCATTCCATGTATATAAAAAATTCTGAAAATTATAAATTATTTCTCGTAGGTTGTTGTTTAGTCCGTTTCCTCAGTTTCTTCCTGTGTTCGAAAAATTTTTGCCTTAGGATATGAGTCCAACCAGGTTTTACGGATTTGCCTTGATTTTTGTTCATGGTATTTTTTGAATACTTTATCCACAAGGCCTCCTTTATTTTTCTCCGTACAGTGTTGCTTTCCTTGTCGATCAGGCGAACTTTTCTTGGGTCCACTTGATGTCCAGAATTCCATACGTGTTCGGCAACTGCTGATTCTTCAGTGTTGGCGTTATGGATATGTTGCATGTGTTGTTTAGCCCTAGTATTTATTCCTTGTCTGGATTCAACTATGTATTTTAGGTTACATTCCTCTGTATCATTCCCGTCACATGGAATTTCGTAAACTCCAGCTTCAATTCCAGACTTCCTATCTTTGAAATTTGATATGTGACTGGAGATTTTATTCCTGGGTACATAGCCAATCTCAAGCGTCGTGTGCTTACGAAAGTGCCTTGCTAAATCATCAGTTAATTTTCCCACATAGGGCAGAATGGCTCGTTTCTGGAAGTCTTCTTCAGTCTTTTCTGGAACTGTAACGTTTATTGTATCATTAGCATTCAATTCATTCTCCTTTGACACCTTTTCCATCTGAATTGCGATTCTTCTTTTAATGAGACTGTAAGGGTAGCCATTGTTTTGCAGAGCATTGATTATGAATTCCAGATTCTTGGGAATGTGAATTTCATCGCATAATTTTACTACTTGATTAACTTGACCATCAACTACAGAGATCTTGTGGGCCATTGGATGACACGATGTATAATGAAGGAACCTATTGGTATGAGTAGGTTTTCGGTAAATAGAATGGCCAATCGAGTTATCCTCTCTTCGATATGCCAAAACGTTCAAGAATGGTAATCCAGTGAAGTTTCCATCTATGAGTTGGTGGTCAGATTCCCGTTCAATGGTGAATTGTAAAGATGGATGATAGCTATTCAGATCGTGGTGTATTTCCGTAAGTTTGCGAGATTTAACAAATGAAAATATGTCGTCCACAAACCGTACCCAGAACTTGATGAATATGTGGGTTTTTACCACTGCGTTTTCAAGCATTTGCATAGCAAATTCCGCAATCACTTGGCTAAGTGGAGATCCCATCGGTAACCCGTTTTTTGTTTGTAGACCTGATCACGAAATCTGAAGTAAGTTTCATAACAACAGATCTTGATAAGATCCATAATTTCATCGAGAGTGTAATCGGTTCTCTTTTTCCAGCAGTCATCAGAGGAAAGTCTATGTCTGATATATTCGATAGTAACGTCAACAGGTACTCTGGTAAATAGAGATATGACATCAAACGAAACCATTTCGTATCCTCTCGGCATTTCTTGTTCATTCAAAAGTTTGACAAAGTCCATTGAATTGGTTACGCTAAATTTCCATTTGTTGGCCACTGGCTTAAGGATAAAGTTAAGATTTTTTGCTATCTTGTACGACACCGAGCCTCTAAAGTCTACAATGGGCCTCAAAGGAATGTTAGGTTTATGGATCTTGGGTAAGCCATAAACCACTGGTGTATAGGATTCGTACGGTAGCCACCTTTTGATTTCAGTCTTGGTGAACTTCTTTTTCTCTTCTTCATCAGCAGGCGTGTGATTATTTAGGTTTTCCAATTCAATTATACGAGAGCATTGTTGTTCAATGATTTTGGCAATCTGTTTTTTGGTTTCGGAACTAGGATCGGCTTCGACTTTTTTGTAATCATCGGTATTTAAAAGTTCATGAATTTTGTCTTCGTATGCTTCCTTTTTTAAAATGACTGTAGAATTTCCTTTGTCGGCACTAAGGATAACTATTCCTTTGTGTGATTGAATATTGTGGATAGCGTCATGTACCCATTTCATCCGATTAATAAGAAATTTTGGCATACGATACTTTTCTACCATGCGAATTGCGCCATGTAGAACCTGCTCCTCCGAGGTGGGATCCAGTTTGGCCTTTTTTATAGACAAGTCAATCGCTGTCATCAGATCTATTGTGGCATCCAGATCCAAAGGTTTCGGTATGGCATAGTTCAATCCAAGGGAAAGCAGTAAGCGTTCTTGTTCCGTGGGTTGATAAATATCCTCCGCAAAGTTGTGTATGGTACTTTTGACAACCTTAATGTTGAACTGATTGTGACATTCGGAGGTAGACAATTGACACAGTAAATTCTCCAATTTTTTCTTGTGCTTGGTACGGCATAACTCCTTTTGGTGCTGGTATGTAATGGATGTTAGGGTTGTAATACAATCCACTAGATCTGTATAGTTATCCTTGAAAGTAGTGATTAAAGCCAATCTTTCTTGTTTCAGGTGCGTAATACGTAGAAACAAAATACGGATAACTTCTTTCATTAGTCTAAGTTCTGCCTTTTGAAGAATCATGGAGACTTTTTGGTCCTTTTCATAGGCATATCTGAGGCGAAGACCATTAGGTACGAGATGGAGTTTTCTACAATCAAGTAGAAACGTGATGTGACATTCTTTCTTCGCTATTTGTGTTTCCAAGTTCTGTAACTTGTTTAGAAGGTTGATGTTAGCAGACCCGCCTCTGCTTACAATGGTATTCTTCAGCTCCTTCCATCCACTATCCATATTTAAATAATACGTGAAAACGGGTTTTTTGTAGTGGTAAACAATTATTTATTTTGCCTAGCTTTCGATAGCACACGGTTATCTTCATCAGGGCAATCACAAAAGAAAATGAAAACAACTCATTCCATGTATATAAAAAATTCTGAAAATTATAAATTATTTCTCGTAGGTTGTTGTTTAGTCCGTTTCCTCAGTTTCTTCCTGTGTTCGAAAAATTTTTTAAATTGTATTTAAATTGTAAAAGTCAGATTCTTCCAGTAATTACTTTGCAATTTATCTGGGCGATTGTATACTCAATTAACAACCCAATCACTGTCCCTGTCCAACTTTTCTGTTTTCATCAAATACAAATTTTTACAAAGGAACCAGCTTACATTACCAAATGACTCTGTCTAAGTCTCATGGGAAAAACTGGTGAAGCCACACCTAGTCCATATTTTGCTAATGCGTAACAGGTCTAATTAAGTATGGATAGACAAGTAAGAATATGACTTTGATTAAAAATCGGAAATGCAAAAAAAGCTCTAAAACATAATTGTTTTTTGAATTGGTAAAAGAGTTTCGTTGGCAAGGCCTATTAAATAGAATGTACTAAACAGCTTCATGTATTGTTCTAGATTCTGATAATCAAATAAATGCGCATTTTGACTAATTATAGCCGCAGTTAAGCTTGAGTTACAGTTTTAGCCGATTTCTTGATCAGAAGGGAAGTGGAAGGGGCATCAATGCACAGAAACTCGGAATGCAGAGAAACAGAAGAGTGTGGCTTGCACAGTTACTGGACCCGGCACAAAGGGACGCTGGATTCAGAAACAGGGACGGTGTTAGACAAATACTAATAAATAATTTGACGGTCGAAGAGCAATATTGTTGAGGTGTGTTATGGAGGTTGGAGAAGGGTAAAAGAAGAATGAAGCAGATTTTGGAGGGATTGTTAAGAAGTGCTCTTCCAAGGGGAAGAGAAGTCGACGGAGGGAAAGAGGTAGGCGCGAAATGCTTCTGATGCTGACAAGAGGAGGAGCCCGACAAGGGCTAAGGTCTGGAGCCAGAGGGTGAAGGAAAACCCCAGAATTAGGAGGAGACAGCAGGGGCCGCGGAACGTGACATGTCGAAGGGGTGTACGTAGGTACGTAAAATTTGACATGTACTTGTTTGTCCTGTACAAGCAGCATCTTGATTTAGAAAGCTGACTACCGTCATTTTATTCATGCAAAGGGAAGAAATTATAAGTCAAAGTATCGCAATTCTTGTTGTCAAAAAACATTTTCTGTATCTCCTTGGGTTAGGAAGAGCAAATGCATTCATTCAGTCTATGTCTGGAGCTAATACAAATCTACATTACATAGCCGGGAAGGTTTTAGCTGAGAGAGTCGCAAACTAATTAATGCTTTTAAATGGAAATGTAAGGTTCATGCAGTTACGTCTTCCCAAGCCAATTCGCCGTTTTAAGTACTGAAAAAGGTTCTAGTAGAACGGTTCTGCGTTGCTTGAAACGCTCTAGCCATTTTGGTATTTTCGACCCTGTTTGGTTTATATTAACTGTCAAACTTTTGTGAAATTCTGAGTGAGAAGACGAAGGAGCCTAAAATTAAACAAGCACGCGTCAACCTCACGCTACGGTATTAAAAATGTCAAAATGTGAACTCATAGAAATAAATACGAACAGCAAATAGTTTGAAAAGATGCACTATTTTTGAGTTATTTCAAAGTTTATAGCTAAAAATTGAGCAGGATATTAAATTTTTATAAAACTTAGCGTGGTTTTCCAGGACTGATGTACTCATCGGAGAAATTGATGTTGTCAAGTAGTTGGTGTACCTTTCAGGTAATTCCGGAGACAGCAGGTACCTTCTCAGGTAGGGGATTGGAGGGAGGTGATGAGCAGTATGGAGGTTTTTTTGAGTGCAGGAAAACTAGGGAAGCAGGTAGGAATTAGAGGGAGCACAAGAACCAAGGTGTGTGTTCTTACATGTATTCAAGGAATTTTTACATTTTTACATGTAAAAATGTAAAAAACATGTAAAAACGTAAAATGGAAATATTATGGAAAAAGTCAGTTCGTTTCAGGCAAAAGGACTGCATTATGTGTCCAGCTCACATGTTTAAAAGCTTAAACATGGAAGAACTACTACAAATGTGGTTTTAAATGTGCTTTTAGTTCCGTTGTAACATAAATCAAACATATTGGAACACTAAATCCCGAATTTAACCAATTTTATAAAGAAAAATTAATTTTTACATGTTTTTTCCATGCTGCTTTTTCCAAATACCTTTCTTTTTTACATGTAATTACATGTTTTTTCCATATTTTTTACATGGTGGATGTATTTACATGTGCACACCTTGACAAGAACACAAGTCTACTGGGAATGGAGGAGGAATTAGTGAGGTGCAAGGATTGCTGTGATGGTATGTCCCCTGGGGGAACGAGGCTTCTGTCCTGTGGTGCTGGCTCCTCTGCAGAGGATGAGCTACTCTGATAATAGTTCTGGAAGGATTGTAATTAGTCATATCAGCAATAACAATAGCATTTAGTTAAATTAACATGTCATCCTCCTCAATTGCTGCCTAATCCCCCATTTTTCCGTCTCTCCCTATAAAAATTTTCTAACGTTCTCCTGGAGAACTTCTCCAAATTTTTCGTTGCACTAAAAAACCACTAATAACCATTGTTGTGTGGATTCAGAAACCCTTGGTTTTTAAGGACGCAGAGAGAGCTAATTTCTAGATAGATGATTGGTTGTAGTATTCGATGTATCATTTCTTTGACAAGGTCAATTAAATCCTATTCTTTCCATATGTAACACAGAATATAATTAACCTTTGTATTATCATCTATTTTGGTAATTTGATAATAGCTTATTCATCAAACTTTGAAATGATTTAAATAAAAGCAACAGCAGTTTTGTAAAATTTATTTAAAACATTTAAATTTTAACAGTACATGTCAAGTTACAACGTGGAGACGGAGTATTTTATATGGTGGTCATTATGCTAATAAATCGCTACTATAATATCAACTTAGTTTAATTATTTCTTAGAGGAATGTTGTATATATGGCAAAAACTTGTCTTTGTCTCTTACACAGCTTAAATTTGAAATCAGATCTAACACCTGTGTTTGGAAGGCATTGTTAGTTGACAGGCTTCAGTCATATCTAGCTGATATGTAAATCCAATGAAGAATTAATTTTTCCAAAGCTGGAATGCACCTTCGACAAAAAAAAACAAATAAATAAATGAACTGAAAATAGACATTTAAGCATTTTTGTGATTTTATGACGCCCACATAAGTAAAGTAATACAATAGGACATTTTAGTATTCACCAGATATTGCCAATAGGTTAGGTTGTTGTGATTAGTAAATGAATTAAGCGAAATGCGACCTGTGTGTGTGTGTGTTTCGCATTCATGTCATTTGGGCATGTTGTAACAATCATACTTTTACAGATCAAATAATATCTGCTGTAATATTCATAAATTTATATACGGAACAAGAAACGCAAGTACATATATACGCCAATTTTGACGAATTCTTTTAAACGTGAGAATAGGCTGAAATGGGTGACCGACACTTTAATCCCAATCATTTCATCCCAATCACTTAATCCCAATCATTTAATACCCATCATTTAATCCCCGAATCATTTCATCCCCTAATCAACTCATCCCCGCCACTTAATCCCCAATCATTTAATTCCCAATCATTTCATCCCCAAATCATTTTATCCCCAAATCATTTCATCCCCAAATCATTTAATCCCCAATCATTTCATCCCGGAATCATTTAATCCCCGATCATTTCATCCCCAAATCATTTAATCCCTAATCATTTAATCCCTAATCATTTAATCTCCAAGTCATTTAATCCCAGAAACATGAATTCGAATTTCAAAAATCTCTTTTAGGAATCGAACCCAAGTCGAATTTCAAAATTTTCGTTTAGGAATCAAACTCAAGTCGAATTTCAGAATTCCTGTTTTAGTATGAAACCCAAGTCGAATTTCAAAATTCCTGGTTTAGAATGACACCCAAGTCGAATTTCAAAAATCTGGTTTAGGAATCGAACCCAAGTCGAATTACAGAATTTCTGGTTTAGAATGACACCCAAGTCGAATGTCAAAAATCTGGTTTTGGAATTAAACCCAAATACAATATTAAACATCTCGTTTAAGAATCGAACTCAAGTCGAATTTCAAAAATCTCGTTTCAGAAACAAGTTCAGATCAAATTTCCAAACTCCTGTTTCAGAGTAAAACTCAAGTTTAATTTCAGAATATTGTTTCACAACCAAACTACCAAACTCATGTCCAATTGTATGACTGTACATTCTTTGGTGAATAAGTATCTTTGCGAGCTTTTCATATTTTTCTATTGTGTGTATATATTACCCTTCGTAGAAAACCAGAACGGTCTTGTTGGGGGCATCAAATGATTTGGGTAAGATATACTTTGGGTATGAAATAATTTGGGCTTAAAAAGATGGGTATGCAAAGATTAAGAAATTAGCAGATTGGAAAATTGATTTGGGAAAATTCGTGATTCAGGGATTAAATGATTTGGGGATGAAATGATTAGGGGATTAAATGATTGGGGATTAAATGATTTGGGAATTAAGTGATTGGGGATTAAATGATTTGGGGATGAAATGATTGGGAATTAAATGATTCCGGGATTAAATTATTGGGGATTAAGTGACGGGGATGAATTGATTAGGGAATGAAATGATTCGGGGATTAAATGATGGGGATTAAATGATTGGGATTAAGTGATTGGGATTAAATGATTGGGATTAAGTGATTGGGATGAAATGATTGGGATGAAATGATTGGGATTAACATTCCGGGAATCGTAAAAAACTTGCCTTTTTTATGAACTACGTAAAAATAAGCAAACGCACCTAACAGCACAAAATTTGTAATTGGTAATGTGTAAGAGTATCATGATTTTATTATTTTTGACAAACTTCAAACAAAAACAAAATAAGCATATATTTTATTTAGTAAACCTGAAACGGATTTACTGTCAGAAATTTTATTTTCTCTTTCTCTTCCTGCTTGGCACTTGAAGTCAGATCAACAAAACGACGGAGCTCGACAATATAAAGCTGCACAATTTCAAGGCTTGCAAGATATGCGCACAAGAATATATATTTCGAATCGTCCAGGTAAAAAAATCCCTCGTACCGACTGCATGCCACTTGAAAAACTAGATAAAATAAATTGTAGTACCGCCAGCGTAACAGGATTTTCAAGTCAGTGGTCGAATTAGCCAGAAAGTTATCAGTAGCAGTTTTCTGAAATGTTATGTGTTTTGTTTGGCATATTAATAAATCTTGAAAATTCACTGCACTTTATATTTATGAATAAACGGCGTACCCAAGAAATGCTCATAAAAAAGCAATATGAGAAATATGCAAAGGGCATAGTTATTAATATCATAACAACCGGCCGTATGCCGTCATACATGCTCTGTCTGTCGTAGAGTTGTATCCAATATATTATTGACGTGACCTGTAACAAAAATTAGTAGTGTGTAATTTACAAAATGTTCACTTCAAAAACAGAAAATTGACTTACCAGAGCAATAGCACCAGCTACTCCTGCCGGAGTTTTCCAAAATATCACAGCAACACTTTGAGTTTCGTTGTTTTCACTAGGATTGGGTTCTATTTTCTCTAAATCTCCCATTTCTATTATGCTAGATGCGGGAGGCAACATTTTATAAAATTTTAAACTTGGAGTAAAAAGTTATTTTGTTCTAATGATTTTACGCACAGCAGCAAAAAATGTGATGCTTCTTTTCACAGATTTAATTTACTTGTGTCTTGGACGATCATGAAGCAGCTTCATGACTTGTGTGTGAAATGCATTCTCAGAAGAATGTTGTTGACATTCAATGACCTGTGCCGCAAACTGGTTTATTCGGATGCAAAAATAGAGAATATGGGAGTGCTACAATTTTATGTCCATAGTATATTTGCTTTCTTGGAATTCTATGCTGAGTCAGTGTTTGAATGTCGTTGACGTTTGAAACGATGTCACTTATACAAAAACATGTTTGTTGGGTGCAGTGACCTGCAGCAGAAACTGGACAACATATGAAAGGTTTTCTGTATGCCGACTGCCGAGTGTAAATTCAATATCAGTAAAAGATATGGACAAAAATTATCTGTGTCACTAACCGATTTATTAGCATAAACTATTTGAAAAGATTTTATTGCTTAGGGTTGACTTGTGTAAGGTGGGTTCTTTCACTTTAAACTCTGGGAAAATATACGTACAAACCTAACTAGACTCTCACCTTGTTTATCACTCTCAGATAAAATTATCTTTTACAGTGAGAATGTTGTTTTGTGCATAGTCCAAAATTGCAAATGCACAAATAGAAATTTTGTTTACGGTTTGGCAACATTTAATTAAACGTCTCTTGTTCATATTGTAAGAAAACAAAAGGTCAGACATAGATATGTATTTTATTGAAATGACATGAAACGGATTTATCGTCAAAACTTTTATTTTCTGTTTTTACAAGTATACCATATCCGCATATAAGCCCATGCGATATGGTGAGCCGCTTTCATTATCCCGACTAAAACTCATTTGATATAATACATAATATAAGTTGCTACACTGCCAGCAAAGAAGAATTTTTAATACGTGATTGATTTAGCCTGATTTTTATCAGTGCTACTTTTCTAGGATTTAAGTATTTTGATTATTAGTAAGTTTTGAACATTCAGTATTGCATCATATTAAATGAATACATTGAACACCCAATTTAATAAAAAAAGAGGAGAATTATGTCAAAGTCACATTGACGTGTAATAGATTTTATCGGAAGACTTTTTTGCTTACAGTAGGAGTAGACCTTCAAAATGTTATACTTTTACAATATTGTTGTATGTTCGCAGTTTTGTGTCCCCTTTAATCATATAATTGATTGATTTTTCGGTGAAAGCGCTTTGAACGTATACATAATTAAGGGACCAAAATTGGACAAAATAACCGTAAGATTTGTATTTAATGCTTATACATTATGTACAAAAGCAAAAGTAATATTTATCAAAATAACTAAGACACAGCAGAACTTGTTATTATACCTTCCTTAAATGTGAAAACGATAATCTGAATTTTGAAATCTTGGGTTACTAGAAACATTGTTACGCGCAAATTGGTAGCTAGCAGGGAATCTTTATTCAAACTTGTATTTTCAGCTTGTCAGAAGACAGCAACAAGCATGTTTTATTTAATAAATCTCAAACGGATTTATTGTTAGAAATTTTACTTTCTTATTCTCTTTTTGGTTGTCTCTTGAAGTCTGGTCAACAAAACATCGTAGCTCGACAATATAAAGCTGCACAATTTCAAGACTTGCAAGATATGCGCACAAGAATACAATTCTCCTATCACCTAGGTAAGATGATGATGGTCCCATCTGACTGAAGTAAACTTGAAAAACTAGATAACATAAATTGTAGTACCGCCAGCGTAGCAGGACTTTTAAGTCAGTGGTTGCTTTAGCCAGGAAATTTTCAGTAGCAGTTTTCTAAAAAATTTATGTTTTGTTTGGTATATTCGTAAATCTTGAAACTCCACTGCACTTTACCCAAAAAATGCTCATGAAAAAGTAATAGGAGAAATATGCAAGGGGTATAGTAAATATTGTCATAAGAACTACCCACTCAAAATGCCTGTATGGCTCAGTCAATGCAATCCAGAACATTATTGACGTTAGCTGTAACAAAAAAATAGTATGTCATTTACAATGTTTTTTACATCAACAACAGAAAGTTGACTTACCAGAGCAATAACACCCGCTACTCCTGCCAGAATTTGCCAAAATATCAAAGCAACACTTTGATTTTTGTTGTTTTTACTTTGATTTGGTTCTCTTTTCTCTGAGTCTCCCATTTCAATTATGCTCGATGCGGGAGGCAAGATTTAATAAAGTTTAAAACTTGGAGGAAAAAGTTATTTTGTTCTAATGATTTTACGCACAGCAGCAAAAAATGTGATGCTTCTTTTCACAGATTTAATTTACTTGTGTCTTGGACGATTATGAAGCAGCTACATGACTTGTGTGTGAAATGCATTCTCAGAAGAATGTTGTTGACATTCAATGACCTGTGCCGCAAACTAGTTTATTGAGATGCAAAAAGATATAATTTGTTAGTACCACAATTCTATGTCGTTAGTTTATTAGCCTTCTTGAAATTTTGTGTTGAGTCAGCGTTTGAATGTAGTTGACGTTTCAAAAACATGTTTATTGGGTCCAGTGACCTGCAGCAGAAAGTGGACAACATCTATGAAAGATTTTCTGTACGCTGACCGTCAATTCAATATCAGGAAAAGATATGGACAAAAATTATCTGTGTCACTAACCGATTTATTAGCATAAATAATTGGAGAAGATTGTGTTGCTTAGGGTTTTCTGGCGTAAGATAGTTTCTTTCACTTTAAACTCTGGGAGAATATACAGACTAACCTAACTAGATTCTCACCTTGTTTATCACTCTCAGATAAAATTATCTTTTACAGTGAGAATGTTGTTTTGTGCATAGTCCAAAAATGTAAATGCACAAATAGAAATTTTGTTTATGGCTTGGTAATTTTATTGTAACGTCTCTTTTTCAGTTTGTAAGAAAACAAAAGTTCACACATAGATATGTTTTATTAAATAGACCTGAAACGGATTTATCGTCAAAACTTTTATTTTCTGTTTTTACAAGTATACCATATCCGCATATAAACCCATGCGATATGGTGGTCCGCTTTCATCAACCCGACTAAAGATAATTTGATAAAATATGTAAAATAAGCTGCAGTACCGCCAGCGAAGAAGAATTTTTAATACAATGATTGATTTAGCCAGGTTTTCATCAGTGACACTTTTCTAAAAATTTAAGTATTTTGATTAATAGTAAACTTTGAACATTCAGTATTGCACCATATTATATGAATACATTGAACACCCAATTTAATTAAAAATTAATAAGAGAGTTATCCAAGTGTCATAGGTGATATTTGTAATGTCACAAGCGTTGGCCACTCGCCATATAAGTAATTATTGCTCTAGGGTAGCATATAGAATAATAAGGACGTTGCCTGTAGCAAAAACTAGTGTAAAATAATAAATGTTGACATCAAAACCAGGAATCTGACGTACCAGAGCTATAACACCCACTACTGCTGCTGGAATTTGCCAAATTTTAAAAGCTAGAGCCAGAATTTCATCGTTTTCTCCTGTTCCTGTTGTTTTTGATAGGCAACCTTTAATAAAGTTAGAAACTTGAATCAACAAGTAATTTTGTTCGAGTGATTTTACGAACAGCAGCAAAAAATTTTATGCTTTCTTTCGCAGGTCTAATTTACTTGTGTCTTGGGTGGTCATGATGTCGCTTTATGACTTGTGTTGGAAATGCATTTTTAGAAAAATGTTTTTGACATTGCCTGCGGAATTAACCTGTTTGTTATTATTCAAGACGGAAAGGTTGGAAGTGCTAAATATTTCCGTAATATATTTACAATTGTAAATTTTGTATCCTCTTAAAACTATATATCGGTACTATAAGATTCTCTTGTGCGGGGAGTTGAGAGGGACCCAGCCCAAAAATCTTTCAACGTGCTTTAATGCAAGTTACTGGAATCGGTAATGAAACTTGCTTGTAAAGGTATACAATAAGGGAACAGGACCCGATTCCCCCGGTAAACTCGCCCCCGGACAATTTTCCCTGGACAAAATTTCCTTGGATGTTTTTTCCTGCGGACATTTTTCCCCCGACACACTTTTCCTTAAAACGGACATTTTCCCCCTGACAAACGTTCCCCCAAAACGGACATTTTTCCCCCGACAAATTTTTCCCCAAACCGGACATTTTTTCCCCGACACTTTTTTCCTCCATAACAGAGCAGTCTATTGATATTGGTAGTGGGTAAAACAGACCAGCCAAAAGAAATATGTGACATGATCAATGAAAGAAGTAAGCATATTATACCACAGAATATTGGCAATGCAGTCTTAAAGTATTTTACTTGAATGTTTACCTAACATCTTGTATAATTCTAAGCACAAATGTGGGTGGTTATTTTGATTGCTGACTTTGTAAATTGATTTATTTTCAAAAAGACAAAACACACTTTGTGCATTTTTCATTGCAAATAAATTTTTAAAAAATATGGAAAAAATTGTCGAGGAAAAAT
This sequence comes from Entomobrya proxima, assembly GCA_029691765.1. Taxonomy (NCBI): domain Eukaryota; kingdom Metazoa; phylum Arthropoda; class Collembola; order Entomobryomorpha; family Entomobryidae; genus Entomobrya; species Entomobrya proxima. Next base: position 54,221,028 of record CM056171.1, on the reverse strand, counting down.
GGGTCTGAGGAAATTTTTGAGTAGGGAAAATTTGTCCGGGGAAATTTCGCTGAATTGGCAAATAAAATCAGGGGAAAATTGTCCAGGGAAAATTTGTCCAGGGAAAATAGTCCGGGGATGAGTTGTCCAGGGGAATTAAGTCACCAACCCATACAATAATGTATTTAAATGCCTATTATTATACACCATGTACAAAAGCAAAAATAATATTTATCAAAATAACTAAGAGACAACAGAATTTGTTACTAAACCTTTTTTAAATGTCACAACGATAATCCGAATTTTGGAATATTGTGCTACTAACTAGAAGCATTGTTACGCGCAAATTTGTAGCTAGCAGGGAATCTTTATTTAAACTTGTATTTCAAGCTTGTAAGAAGACAGCAACAAGCATATGTTTTATTTAATAAACCTCAAACGGATTTAATGTTAGAAATTTTACTTTCTCTTCCTCTTTTCGGTTGTCTCTTGAAGTCTGGTCAACAATACATCGTAACTCGACAATATGAAGCTGCACAATTTCAAGACATGCAAGAAATGCGCACAAGAATACAATTCTCATATCGTCCAGGAAAAATGATGGTCCCATCTGACTGAAGTAAACTTGAAAAACTAGATAACATAAATTGTAGTACCGCCAGCGTAGCAGGACTTTTAAGTCAGAGCTTGCTTTAGCCAGGAAATTTTCAGTAGTAGTTTTCTAAAAAAAATTGTGTTTTGTTTGGTATATTAGTAAATCTTGAAAATTCACTGCACTTTATATTTATGAATAAATGGCTTACCCAAAAAATGCTCATGAAAAAGTAATAGGAGAAATATGCAAGGGGTATAGTAAATATTGTCATAAGAACTACCCACTCAAAATGCCTGTATGGATCAGTCATTGCAATCCAGAACATTATTGACGTTACCTGTAACAAAAATAATAATATGTAATTTACATTTTTTACATCAACAAAGCAAAAATGGACTTACCAGAGCAATAGCTCCCGCTACGCCTGCCGGAATTCGCCAAAATATCAAAGCCACAGTTTGGTTTTCGTTGTTTTCACTTCTTTCAGGTTCTGTTTTCTCTGACTCTCCCATTTTTAATATGCTGGATACTCGAGACAACATTTGACAAGGTTTTCAACTTAGATTAACAAGTTATTTTCTTTTAATGATTTTACGCACAGCAGCAAAAAAGTGATGCATTCTTTTGCAGGTCTGATTTACTTGTGTCTTGGATGATAATGCAACAGCTTTATGACTTGTGTGTGAAATGGATTTTCAGAAAAAAATGTTGTTGACACTAAATGACCTTTGCCACAAACCAGATAAAAGCAAGATAAAGCATTGAAAGTTATTTCCTAGAATGCTCAACTTTATGCCATTCTACGAAAATGTCAAGAGTTATTATGTGACTGTAAATGTTGGCAAAAAGAAGCAATGTTGTTGACACTAAATGACCTGTGCCACAAACTGGTTTATTCATATGCAAAAATCAACAATTTGGGAGTGCTACAATTTTATGTCAAGACGCCAATAAATATCAAAACATACATATATATTTTGATTAATAGACTTGAACGAAATTTATCGTCAAAACTTTTATTTTCTGTTTTTTTTGTGGCTGACTCATGCACTCAGATCAACAAAAGGTAACTCGCCAATATAAAGCTGCACAATTTCCAGACTTGCACGATATACGCACAAGAATACCATATCCGAAAATAAGCCCATGCCTCATGGGCCATGCGATATGGTGGTCCATTATCATCGTCCCGAATGTAGGGTATTTAGATCAGTTAATATAAACTGTACCGATAGTACGGCCATCGAAAAAGAATTTTCAAATCAGTGGTTGATTTGTTGAGGTTTTCATCAGTGACACTTTTCTTGGATTTAAGTGTTTTGTATATTAGTAAATATTGAAAATTCAGTAATGTACCAAATTTTTACAAATAAACCACCACAAGTCAATAGATTACATCATCTTAACTGTGGAGCTTTCCATTGTGATTGATTGATCGGATACAGCAAAGCAATTTTATTTAGTAACACCTGATTCATACTTTATTTCAATTCATACCATCATTACTTTGCTTTAATGAAAATATCCGCAAATTAGGAATTCATAAATTTCCAAATATTTACCCAAAGGAAAAACACAATCCTGGCCTTGACGTTATAATTCATTTTGAAGTTGTTCCAGTAAACGATGCACATGACTGACCGTACCCACTGCAGAAAGTACTTTTGACAATTGTTTTCCCACGAATCATTCGATTTTGCATTGCGCGAAAAATTTGTGTTATGGGAATGAGACACGCAAGCCCGTGTTGATAGATTTACGTACGATTGATCTGTACAACTTAGCAACTGAAAAAAATTATTATTTGCTAATTCTTTGGCAGCCCCAAATTTAGTTCCGTCTTTGGTTCATTTTTAAGTTGAAATAAAGTACACTTGTAGTGTGGCACAGCAACGGTTTTGGGATATGCAACAAAACAAAAAGTTGGATAAAGATTTTTCGCAGTTTTAACTCAAAATGATGATAATAATCAGTATATGTAATCACCTTGTAAGTCATGGAATGAGTTACGGTTGGATACTTTTCGAATGTTTTTGCTTTTTATGAGAAGTCTTATTTGTTTATAAAATTTTCTTAAAAATTTTTTGACACATTTTACCCCAGAAATACGCCTTTTTTCTTAATAATTTGACCTACGTGTTGAAAACTATTTTACTATTGTATATACAATATGTTTATTATTTGAAGCGCGCTTCAAAATGAGCTTCTAATTTAATTTATTACACAAATTTACCCAAATGTAAAAATTTACAAGGCAGTGCGTCGATTTCATACAGATAATATTTTGAAAAAAATCTACCATGGAACACATCGGAAGTCACATTAGCGCCAAAGGATTTCTCAGTTTTCCTATAATTTGTAAGCTTCCTGAATAACTGAATATATTTTTTGCGCAGTAAGAAAAATCCTTTTCGTTCTTCGTACAGTGTGAAAGTTTCTCCTGTGCAGTGATACTTCAGTGCCTCGGCAGTGTTAAGTGGCTTGCTGCCCGTTTATCACCAATGATTTCATGAATCCCGATGTACCCTCTTTACATGAGCCGTGAGGTTGCTGGATGTAGAAAAGCAATCCAGACAAAAACTGCAACTAAACGGCTTTTCTCTGGTATGGGAGTAAATGTGAGTGTGTAGGTCATGTCGTGTACGAAAACTGGATTTACAGAAAAGACAGGAGAAAGTTTTCACACTTCCCTCTGCAAAGTAATGTTAACCAAATTATTACAGTATACATGAATACAATTAAACCAGAAGTTAAAGTTATTACAAAAACCGTACCATATTTAGGGCTTTGATGCTGTCGTAGGTCGTTTTTAGTATTAAATCGCCTCTCACAAACATTGCAACGGTATGGTTTTTCTCCTGTATGAGTTCGCATATGAGTTGTCATGGCTGAACTACTAGTAAAAGACGCACCGCAAAGAGCACAACTGAAAGGGTTTTCGCCGATGTGGATCCTGGTATGCGTAATTAGGCTGTACTTTGATGAGAACTGTTTGCTGCAGAAAACACATCCAAATGGTTTTTGGCTATGATGAACAATATTTCTGTGTGTATACAAGCTTCCTTTTTGTGCAAAGCGTTTATCACACAGACTGCATTTAAATGGTTTTAGATTTTCGTGAAATCCATTGATGTGCGTGTTTAGTTTCGTCCTTGTTGCAAAGCACTTGTTGCATTGAACACATTTAAACGGCTTCAACATCTCGTGAACAGCTCTGACGTGTTGGTGTAGAGAACTTTTTACGGAGAATGATCCATTGCACTGGTCACATTTGTAGGGTTTTTGTCTTTCATGAACAGCTTTAAGGTGCCTCCGTAAATCTAATTTCGTTGCAAAACATTTGCTACACTTCTCACATTTATAAGGCTTCTGCTGCTCATGAACACCTTTAATGTGTCTATTTAGACTAGATACAATTGAAAATGTTTTTTTGCACTTGTCACATTTGTACGGCTTCTCACCTGTATGGACTCTCATATGGAGTGTGAGATGGTTCGTGGTTTTGGATACATGTTCACAAATTTGACACCTGATAACAGGCATCTTGACTCGTTGTAGTTGGCACGTAATACAGTAATTTTATTTGTTGCTGGGCATAAAGCAATATAATATAAACTCTAATCGGACTATAAAAATTTGTGAAATTATTTCTTCCCCAGAATGGTTCTGGCAACTTTTTAAAGAATCCGTTCAATAAAATTTCAAAGACTTCTGACAGTGTCAGACTACAATAAAAATATTAAGAGTAGTTGGATGGGTTTAAGTGTTATTCCGAAAGGATTTATCATATGTACCAAAACTGTACCTATAACGTAATACCGTGCACAACCTTTCGTAAACTGGCTTTGTTTCATCCTATATGCTTCCCAACACTATTTGCTAGTTTGTTAAGCAAGAACCTATTCACTCATCGGATTAAGGTACCTCTTAAATTAGCTTTCCATACCGAAGTCAATAAGATTATCATATTTAACCCTGTGACAATAGTCGTGAAAATTTGAGTTGACGGCTCAGTACTTTTGATATTTTTAAGCCGTTGTAAATTTGTTCGCTTTATCACAAAATACTCAGAGACAGAGCTTAGTGAGTTCAAGTTTGCACGTATTTAGTGGAGTTTTGTTAATCCTTGACTATTTTTGTTGTTGTGTTGTTGTTGTGTGTAAAATACTGTTTAGGTTTAGATAAGCTGCACGATAGCTTGCTTGTATCGGTTTCATGTTTTTGAGTATTTGACATTTGAAGTGCAAGATTTAACAAAATCCTTGCATAGCTAATCAAGACAGAGAACAAACTTAAACTGGTTTTGACTTTAAAATATGAAGTATGTGTTGTATGCTAGCATTAACTAAACTGTTTTGGGATGAACACCGTCAAATTTTACGTTTATGCGTTGATAAATTATGACAACAATAATAGTTTTAAAATACAGTTTTTTGTAAATGCGTATTATTTCTCCCAGCGATAATGCATACCGCAGTAAATAAGTTCTACATGATTGTCTTACTAGTCAATTTACTTGTCCATGAGACAATACCAAAAGCAAAATAGATGTCACAAAATTAATGTAACTGCAGTTTTGTTAAAACTGAATCCGAAGCTCAAACCACATTGTTTGATTTTGAAGAATTAAGTTACCGAGGCAAAATGGAAAGAGGTTGTGTAAATTTTGTGATAAAATATCCGAAAGCAAAAATAAGGAAGGGTGCATGGTTAATGGTTAATGAACCAAAACTTACAAAATTCTGAAACGTGGCAACCTAAACAACTTCTATAGTAAAAACCGTCCAGAGCTTTTTTATCCAATCAAATCGTTTTTCTTGTGTTTGAAGCCATTCTGTATTCCCCGGTGCACTTGTCCGTTTCATCCAGCTAAAATATAATACCTGACCAGAAACTCAATCCAGTCATATTTACTAAATTGTCAAATTCTAGTTTTAAAAATGAACCAGAAATGCTTAGACAATTACATTGACTAAGTGATGAGACCGGTTGACTAATTCCAGGTTAAAATTGCGTCAATTTAATTGACTAAACCAAAACGTAGACGGAGTTACCTAAGAATCATTCTTAAAGAATGATAAGTATATTTGCATCATTTGTGCATCCAAATACGTATTGATTTTTCTTTGCTAGGATACTTATCATTATAGTAAGCTTTCGCTTTCTGTACTAATGTTCCGATTTCAAAAAACATCGGCAGCATAAGTTTTTCTAACGTGGATTTAAAAACTGACAGGGTAGTTACTGTTGAATAGCAATTTATTAAAAAATACCATAGTCCTTGCTTAAGAAGAGTCAACATACAGCACACACAATACTCGGAAACGTCAGCCCATACTTCGTCAGACTATTTTAGATTTATTGAAATTTTTAAAATATATATATTAAATTTATGAGTGTGTTTTGGTGATATAATGTCCTACACACTGTCATTGAATGTCTTAACGCAGTAAGTAGGGTTCTGAGTCTTTCAGAGTCTTTCATTATTGTTCAAGGGTTCAAGATCAACTGTTTTATTTTACTGTGCATACTAACGATTAACGTGACTGGATGTGTAATGACATATGAAAGATTTGGATTTGAATTAAGCTTTTACCATCTACCAAAGATGTTGCAATAAATTTTTATTTCAGTATATACTCCTAAACACAAATACAAGCATGTGTTTTATTATAGTGGTAAAACGTACTTTGCTCGTTGTAAAAGAAGAATGACCAGGTAAGTACTATACCAATATGAATTCAGAAAGGGCATGCATACAGTATTCTCACATTTCTCGACTTTACCAGATTAAGTAAACTTTGTATCCTGTTTCCTTGGAAGAAGAATTTTGATGCGTTTAAACGTTTAAGTCATCTAAACATGGAGTCATGGCGTTTATCAATAGTAACACTAGGGATTATATACGAAACTCAAATCTGGCTGCATGAAAAATTGAAACAGCATATCACAAATGAATATATCATTGTAAAACATTTCAGCTTAGTAACAAAATGAATACAAAATACGAGGTGCCAAACCTTTTTGGCTTAAACGTTTGTATTATCTAAAAGGATTACTTTCCTCAACAACACTCTCCATACTTAACCTATGATACAGCTAAAATCTAACGATTAAGAGGTACTTTTTGTTTCAACCGTTTTACAACAGTTTGGCTACTACTCTCATTTCATGAAAATACTTTTAAAGGAAACATTGCTAAAGTAATAGCTTGTTCTCTTGTAGTGATTTTCTGATAAAAACTGTGCTAAACGCGCGTAAGAAGTGCTGAGAGAAACACCATTTTTACCAACCACCATTTTTTGTTTCCATCAAAATCGAGAAGCTGAATTTTATTCTACTCAAATTCAGCAGAATTCCATTAGTGAGTGCATTACTAGAGTTCGTGCTTGGTAGCTGCTGGCTTTTGACAACTACTATATAATTCAGTAACAGTTTGTCTTTGCGTGCAAATAAATCTTAGCTAAATTCTGTTCAATATGGAAAAACAACCAACGCAATGTGAAATCTGCAGCAAATGGTTTTCTTGCAATTCGCACCTAACTAGGCACATGACTGTGCACACTGGAGAAAAACCCTACAAGTGTAACATTTGCGGCAAAAGATTTAGAACTCCAGGCTACTTAAGTCAGCACAAACAGGGTGTACATCTTGGGGTGAAACCGTTTCAGTGTAAAAACTGTGAGAAGAGCTTCAGAACTAGACAACGCTTCAGAAACCATGAAAGGGTTCACAGTGGCGACAAGGCATTTCAGTGCTCCCTTTGCCCCAAGTTGTTTTCTCAAAAACAATCCTTGTACAAGCATTTACGGCTTCACACTGGAGAAGCTTTTGATAAGCATGCTGAACATAACCTAGGTAATATTTTTACTTTCTTATTTTTATTTACAAAATTTAGTCGTTTAAGCGTTTTCAATTTTTGATTCGAAACAATTTTTCATACAGTGATTAAGCACGAGAAACCTGAATGTGTGTTTTGTCCTGCGTACGCTTGGTCATTAGCTAAACTGCATTCCCACATTCTTTCACACATTCGAGAAAAGCCTTTCAATTCTTCATCCAGCGAGACAGAATTAAGCACTCAGAGCACAAGGAGATTGAAAACTCAAGAAACATCTATACACCCAAACAATCGAACCATCCCATGCGATGTGTGTGGCAAAAAGTTTAAAACAAATGAAAGCATGCATCAGCATCGTAAAACACACTTGGCAGAGAAACCGAACAAATGTGACAACTGCGGCAAAGGGTTTTTAACAATAAGTGAATTTGTCAATCATTCTGTTCTGAATCCTGGCAAAAAGTTGTTCGAATGCGCTAAGTGTGACAAATCATTTGTAAAGCTGCTGGTTTAAGAAAGCACAAACGCAGAGTTCATACAAAAGATCGTAATTCCCAGGAGCCGCAGAAAACCTAAAAATGCAATTTATGCAGTTATACGAATACAAAGCTTTCGTAGGAACGAAGCATTTCCTTTATGTATATTGTCTTGCATAATTTTTCATTGTTACCATTCTTTGGAGTTATAAATACGGTAATCGACACAGGTAGCAATAGCAGTGTTTCTTTTGAAAAAAATTACTACTGACCAGTTGACTTATCCTGTTCAAAATTATTATCTCTTTAATTTTGAATTAAGCAGGAGGGATTTTGTAGGTTTTTTTTTGCATTGTATTTTATAGTAATTTGTAAAACCATTACTTCTTTAAACTATAGAGTTAGTATTATTTTTAATTAAAGCCTTTCTAAATAAATCCATTACACTTGTATTTTTATTTGATATTTTTATTCATCTTGAAATTTGGGTTTCCCGATTATCAATTTTTCCATGTAACAAATATACTTACAAATTATTTTAAAATGTCTTTATGAACATAACTAACTTTTAGCATCTTCTATGTCTATTCTTGTTTCAGGAGCTGTCTAAAATGCATGCATTTAATATAACTTGATATTCGTCACGCCCCTATCATCCGGATTCATTGAATCCAATTCAACCAGGTTTCAATCCTTGCACATTCCTCGAAAAATTTACATAGGGATCATGGATTAATACAAGAGACTTGTGGCAGAATGGTAGACTACCTGGAAATTTTGGCAGAATTATGGGTGGAAGGAGGGAATACGTGTTCTTCCTTTTACCACATTTGCGTGGTAAAACTGCAGTGCAATATTCCTGCATTTTGTGCAGGAACCTCCTAGGAAGTTATAAGTAGAGTAAAACGGGAACAATTTTTTTTGCGATTTTGAAATATTTTGCAAGAGGTAGGCACGATATGCTCTTTTTATGTAGAGAGAGGTAGCACTTTCTTTATTTAGATTGAAGATATCCTGCAATGCATGCATTGTTTGCCGTAAGGCGGAAGAAATTTATATGGTTTGTTGATAGTCATCTATTGCCATTATTTTTTAATTAAATTAAATTATTAATTAGCTTACTTCATCGATAATTTACTACATTAAATTGCCAACCTTGCGGAATAAATAATTACCAGATTAAAATGCATTACATGCTTAAGCCTAACTAATAAAATTGAAACAAAAACGTGACAAAATCATTTTACATTACAATAGAAGTTAGTTAACTTCTAGTTTACTACAAAACAGCCTGGCTTTCAAAACACATGCTAAACCTTCTTTTTTATTGTTATGTTTGTTATAATTTGTATATTTTTTCTGTTATCCATGATAATTTTAAAATACAAAGTTTGCGTTTATGTCATGCTATAATACATAGCAAGACTATTTTTTTATAATTGTAAATTAATTCCACTTAATCTAATTTTATATTTTATTGACAATCAGTATGATCAGATTAAACCTAAAAACTTCCATTTTATCACGTATCTGGGGCCCGGATACATGATGAAATGGAAATTTAATCCAGGGATACAACGAATTAATTTAAAATTCAAAAGTATTTGGAAACAGAAATATAAAAAAATATGTAAGTAAAATGTATGTAAGTATGTAAAATAAAGAAATATATGTACCTAAAATAATCTTTAAAATATAAATTTTCACACTTGCAAGGTGAAGTATATTTTTTACCCTGCACTTTTCGTAGCAAAGCAAAATCTGGCGCACAGTTTTTTAAATCACCAGTGTAACACAAAAATGATAATTAAGCACACAGGGTTGGCAATATGTCATTTTTCAAATTTCTGTGGACATGACATGTCAATTTGTCAAATTGACATCTCCAGCTCATCCGCAGGCATTTGTTTATGATCAATGTTCATTATCCCAACCCGTCTTAACTTGTTTTCATAATTAACACCATCGCCCAAGCAGGGATGCAAAATCTTCCAAGGCCTCTTAATTTCCGGGCATCCGGAGACAAAATTTCCCCAAATGTAATGTTGCAATTTTTTATTGTAGCACTGTTACTTTAAGGTGATATGCATACATTCTTACATTTATCGATTTTTGTAGCACATAGACGTTTCTAAGCAATCATTCAAGTTTACCACCAATACCGTTTTGCTAAAACATTTATTTGATGATGCAGTAGCCTAGTATTAATATGAAGTGCGTATATGTTTAAAATCGTTTGCAGATGCTAAATAAATTATATACATTATGTAGAATTATGTAGAACTTATTTGTTCAAATAAACTTAATAAAGCACACAAATATATTGTTTAGACAAATTTATTAATTAAAACTTTATTGTATTAGTAAACCGTTGACGTTTTACGACATAAGGAATATGCAATTGCAAACGCACTAATATTTAAATATGAATTTGTTAATAAAAAAGTCAAACAACAACATAGATTTGACTTAACAAGATCTAGCCTATTATTGTTTGATCAGTTTACTAATGTATTATTACGCTTATTATACAAAACTGCAAGTGTGTTTTAATATTTTGCCTTAGTGTACAGATTTAAATAGTAAACATATTACTATTTTTTAAAGCTCAAGTTAATAAAACGATTAAAATTCATATACTCCAAAGTTTGCAGTGCAAGCATTTTCTTCTAACTAAATGTATGGGCAGAGTATTCTCGTAATGTCTTATAGTTTTCTGAATACAAACATAAAGTATTTTCAAGTAACTTCCTATTTAAAATTAGGTATTGAATAAGTCATGAAATGCACATTGCAAAACAAGCTTAAGTCTAAGTATATAAAAATGCTAAAACTAAAAGAAATTAGTAAAAATCTCTCTCAAACTCTAAAACAAGCTTCAAGTTTAGGTCTTGTGCTGGATGAATTACAAACAGGATGTCCCTGTTAGAGCAGATTTTTTGAAAAATCCATCTCCCGAAGAAGTGTTATCGGGTAGCTGCTTTTAGTGTGGGAAATGGGTTTTAAAAGACTTTTGGCAACGCTTGCAATTGGTGATCAACCCAAGAATTTTTGCAGCAGAAAACTGCAAGATTTCGCTCTTTTTATTAAATGTAAACATACTGGTAGTCTCCAAAAGACCAGACTTTTTATGGTGTAAATTTGGACGATCTTCGTCCACGAAACTGTATACAGAAGTTAGATTGTATAAGAATTTTTCAAAATTTGGTTCTACTGAGAAGTTTGGAAATGAACATGCATCTTTTGCACACAATCGTTGCACTTTATTGTTACATGTATTAAGCTTACGCAAATTGCTATAAAACATGTATTTCTCTTTTCCTTGAATGCATGCTAAGGTACATTTTTCTGCTTTGAGATTTTTAACATCGTCCATAAAAACAGACGAAACGCTAATTTCTCCGCAAACAAAGTCTTCAAGCAAGCTACATTTGTATTGATCCTGATCTTGTATAGCCATGACTGCTGAGCAGAGAGCATTAAATTCCCCGAATTATTTCTTCAGAAGTTGATTCATCTTGACCAAAAATTGAAGACGAAAAGAGCAATTGGTACGACTTATGCCTCAAAGAGTTTGGAGCTTCTGGATGATTTAAAATTATCACTGCAAGTTCTTTGCTCAGAACAAAAGATGTTTTGCCCGGATAATAAGTTTGTCCGTCAATTTCAGTCTTAAAATTCTTTAAATCCTCTTTGGGTGCTTTCGACGGGTAGCATTGAATTGCTCTTTCTACGTCCTGGCACGTAATATCAAGCAAATAAGGTAATGCATTAACCGGTAAGTCACTCAAAATTTCGTTTTGATTGCGCCCTGAACTTCCTTATCTACCGGCATAAAGTAAGAACTCGATGCTTCATTCGTAGTCTTTTTAACCTCAACAAAATATTCTGCCTCAAAAACCTTCGTCATTCTCAGTTTCACCAGTTAAAAAATTACTGCAAACAAATCCGCGTTGGATTATGACTCACAACTTGCCATTGTTTGGTAGTTTTCTTCTGTTAGGCTGGTATTCAAGTTCTCATCATGCTCAAAATAATATTGAAATACTTTTGCTCGAGCGGAAAAAATGGGCAAATATGGCGCTTGGAACCCTTCTAGGAATAGCATCATCTAAAAGTCATGGAGCATTTGTGGCAAGAACTCGGTGAACGCCCGCGTTTGTTTCTCTTGCATCAGCACCATCAAGCTGACAAAAAGGTTCATTTACAATACCTTCATTAACTTTTCGACTTCCCTTTTGCTGAAGCAATGACTCACACTTATCCTTAAAAATTATTATTGGCTTGTGTTCTCTGGCAACTTCAAACAATACTCTCATTCTAGTTTCACTCTCGCCAACATATTCTGCTTTTATATTTGAAGCTTTTACAGGTAAAAAATTTGCTTCTACTTCCTTACTGAGCACATTTGCTATGATTGTCTTTCCTGTACCAGGAAATCCAAAAAGCAAAATATTCCCAGATGTCCTCGTATACTTTGAGTAGATTTGGGGAGACTTTTTTGGTATCAAAAACTCCATCTGTAGCATGTCCCTTAATGTTTCTTGGCCTACTAATATTTTTGACCGACAAAAAATCTTAGAAAACAACGCTTATGAACCTACTGCGGATTTGCAGCGGTATGCTTCCTTGGCAAAAGCGTCAGGACACATACCACTCGATATAACTGGCAAAAACATTGCAGCTCAATGCAGAACATTTAGGAGTAGGACAAGAGAATCTCATTCTACAAACTCATGCTCGGAACAAGAGCAATACAAAAATTACCTCATGAATACAAATAATATAGATATAAAAGAAATAAATCACTTGCTTGCATGCAGCATGGTTCGCAGCAGTTGTGAAGCGGTGTGTGAGTCAATGGCAAGCGTTGCCAAGGGACATACAAGAAATCGACCAAATTTGAAACCTGAAACACTAATAAGCTAAGTAAAATTAGCTTGGAATAGGCCAGTGCACGGAGCTCCAGCAAACAGTTTTGTAAAGGAGAGTTTAGATACCCAATTTGAGGGAAAATCGTGGAGATTTTTTTAAAAAATCTGATCCGAAGAAGCTTAAAGCTTACATCTACTCAAAACCAGTAGGTAAATATAATGCGCAAGAAATTCGCGTACCATTTGATGATTAAATTTTCTTACCAAAATTCGTACATTTACACTATGACATTTAACTCTTACCAGTGTAAGTATTAACTCTTTATATTATGAAACTAATTGTAACTAGATATAAATGATGTGATCGAATGACTTGTAATATATAGTTATAAATTTAGATTAGGAATAAACCCTTATTTTATTGTACCTTTAAGATTTTTTGTTCAGCAGTTTTTATTCGTACCAGAAAAGTCATGCTGCATAACATACATTTCTTTTACTAAATCCTAAAAACAAACTAATGAGGTGAATGAAAACAATAACGGGCCATTCGCCAATCGGTATGACAACGGAATTACATATTTACCGCAGTTTTTTGGAAACATTCAAAATCGTAAATAACATTTAAAAACAAATCATCATATAAAGATATTTTATTCAACTAGTCTCAAGCATTTTAGGCAGTTCTACAATAAATAAGCGTACTTCTGCTCGTGAATTCGATATGATTTTAATGAGGTGAGCAATTAAATGTTTTCAAAAAATTTCCTATTTGTGTTTATTTTTAATCCAACACTATCTGGCTGAATGTTCTCAGGAATTTTTGCAAAAACGATTTCCAGATATAATGTAATATAAAGTTTTTTTTATTTCTCTTATTTGATGTAACATGAAATTTGTAAAACTTTTCGTGATTAAATGCGCGATTGAATTTTGAAAAATTTCACTGATTTAATATGCTTTGGAATTTTTGTAATTTTCCCTGATTTTATTCCCAACCTGTCAGTTTAGAATTACCCAAAAACTGCCAGCTTAGAATTTCCCCAAATCTGATAGTTTAGAATTTCCCCAACACTGTCAGTTTAGAACTTCCCCAAAACTGATAGTTTACAATTTTCCCAAAACTGCCAGCTTAGAATTTCCCCAAAACTGCCAGCTTAGAATTTCCCCAAAACTGCCAGCTTAGAATTTCCCCAAAACTAATAGTTTAGAATTTCCCTAAAACTGACAGTTCAGAATTTCCCCAAAACTGCCAGCTTAGAATTTCCCCAAAACAGAGAGTTTAGAATTTTCCCAAATTGGAGGGTCTGCTATTCCGTATTTATTGTTAAGATTTCATAATTTAAATATTTGTTTGACGTTTTATTTCTTTCTTTTTTCCTTTTTTGGTAATTTGATGTATTTTGAAAATTTCCCCATTTTTGTCGATTTTTGGGCCAAAATTTCCCGGCATCCTGGATGCCAGGATGCCCAGATTTTTCATCCCTGCGCCCAAGCCAGCAGCCCAAAACTCTGCTGGTGGCCTTGTCTGAAAGCCCCGGCATTAAGTCTATGAAGCTGGAACCTCAAAATAGTGCCCTAAGTGGGTGGAATAACTATCCAAGAAACTGATGTAGAGTATAAAATTATTCCCAGGGACTCGTTAGAACGTTCTAACGTTAGAAGAACTGTTTAAACATGTGTGCTACTTACACAACTATCTAATTTTACTAAACAATCAATGAATCATTGGATTTGAATTGCGTGGATTTTGACTTTTGACAAAACAGAGGTACAGCGTGTTAATTATGCAGCATGAACTAGTAAAAAAGTCAATTTGTCATTTTTGTTTTTCGCATGACATTTGGACATTTGGACATGACACGCAAGATGACATGACATGTCACATTGTCATTTGTCATGTGGGTTCCAAATGTCCATGACATGTCATGACATGGACATGTCAGTTGTCCATGGACATTGACATGGTGCCAACCCTGAGCACATAATATGTGTATTAAAACAATGCTCAATGCAATTTACGTATGAATACGTAAGTGTGTACACCAGGTAGAATAGTATGAAAACACGGCATCACATTTTGCACACTTGTACGGCTTTTCTCCGGTATGAGCAACACTGTGTATTTTCAACTCGGATTTCGTCTTGTAGGTTTTCAAGCAACTGCTGCATTTCCACGGCTTTTCTCCCGAATGGACACTTAACTTGTGATTCCTTAAGCCAGTGGGTTGGGAAAACGATTTGCTACACTCAGTGCATTTGTAAAGTTTTTCTTCTAAATGCGTAAGTGAATGAACTTTCATGCTAGTACTTGTAACAAAGCCTTTGCCACAGAGGTCACACTTGTAACATTTTTCTCCTAAGTGCCCTCTAAGGTGATGCCGTCTACCTCAGTTGGTTTTAAAAGTCTTTTCACACAAGTTGCAGGGCCAAATTTTTTCATCTGAATGCATGGATCTAATGTGGTTTCTAAGTTCATTTATGCGAACAAATTCCCGCTTACATGTTGAGCATTCGAAGGGCTTTTCTTGCAAGTGTGCTCTAATGTGCTTCTGGAGACAGGATGAGGAACTAAATCTTCTTTGGCAAAACACACATTCAAATGGTTTGTGAATGACTCCTGTTGATAAAAAAGTTAAGTTCGTGAAAGTTGATTAAATATTGTAAGTCTGATTAAGTTACCTCTATGACGATTAACATGGATGTCACGACTCTTCTTCGTCTTGAATGTTAGACTACACAGTGTACATGGATAACTGTTTTCTCCAATGTGGCTCCGCAGATGATAATACAAACCATCACAGTGTTTGAATTTTGTGGAGCAAAATAAACATTCATATGGCCTTTCTCCAGTGTGGACCCTCTGATGATTAGAAAGCTCGTGCTTCTGCGCAAATCTCTTTTTGCACTGCTTACACTGAAACGGCTTCTCACGCAAATGTACTCGCTTTTGGTGTCCATTTAAATTTCCCGCTTGGGAAAAGCTCTTACAGCACAGGTTGCACTTGAACGGTTTTTCGCCTGTATGCACAGTCATGTGTTTGATAAGCTGCCCATTGCAGTCAAAGTATTTGTCACAGATTTTACATTGTGTAGGTTCTTTAAGACGAGTCCTTTTAGACCCCATCATTACTGCGCTGTATTATGTACAAAGATAAGAAATCTGGAATGAATTGAATTAATTGCTAAATTGAAGAGGAGTAAAGATATGTTTTGTAAACTTATCACCACCTTGAAATAACTTGCAGAAGGTTTATGGAATCTGTACAGTTTAATAACTTGCAATTTCACTTCTGTTTCTACTGTTCTTAATTTCTACTTGTGGTGCCAAGTGACTAGCGTACATGCGCACGTCTGAATTAAAACCACTTAATCCAAATGCTACTACACATTTCTACAAAAATCTGAAGATACTGCAAAGAGTACCTATTCGGTTATATTTTTGATTTGTACTAAAACACTCATAGAAACGTTCCATGAATTATAAACTTTGCAAAGACATTGGCTGAGAAAAAACACGGCTTTGAATGTCTCTCAAAGCTCAGTACTTATTGCTTAAATTTCAACAATACCACGGTTCGAAGTTAAAATATATGTGTACGTGAGATTATTGTTGATTGAATTCTTTCACAAACTACAATTTCAACTCTGCAGGGGATCAATCACCAACGGATTAGGCTCTGAGACTTAGCTTACTTCTATTTATTTTTACCTGAATTGACACTTCTTGAATTTCAACTTAACTTTGTGTACTTAAAAAAGATTTGAAAGCAATACCATTTATTACATTACTTTTATGTACATTCAACATTTTTAAGTGCATTCTTCATACGCATGTAAAGTTCTCATAGATAAACAAATTTCAAGTGTTCAAAGCAATTTCATTCAAGCATTCATTATCTAAAGTTTGTACCTAAAAATTGCATTTGTAATCCATTACTTAATGCTAAGCTTCTATTGTGTAGGGGGATTAAGCACTCAAACATAGTCGTTGTGCGTTGCAACAACAAATTCAATAATGCAAGTGCTTCTTTCTTGTGTTTTTCCCAAACCGGAATATGCCAGATGTTCAATTGTTTTTCGAGGAAGACTTTGCTATTTGTGCCTAAACCAAAACCTGAAACAACCACAATACAATCTACCAATTTAAAATTATTCTCTTCATGCATTGAAACCTATACGTAGAATTTCTACGGTTGAAATTTTCATCTTTTTCAGGGTACAGTTTCCAAAAACAATATAAATGCAAAAACACACAATTCATAATTTAGCTAAGTTAAACTCAACCCAAAACCGCAACAGAAGAAGCGGCTCAACCATTCCTTATTTAAAAGTCCGTTCCCAAAATGTACTGGGATAAAAATGTTCAAATAGATACATAGATTAGGTTTATTGCCAACACGTATCCTCAAAAAGTACGTTACGCCTGAGTAAAAATTAGTTTAAAAAATTTTCATTGCAAAGTAAAATAATATTGTATGGTATGCCTGTTACCATTTAATGAGAAATCGTTGAGTTATCTAATAATGAATAATTATTCCATCTAGAAATTATTTTGAACTTGAATTGACTTGAACTTGAACAAACTTGAAATATTTCAAAATATGTTTTTAAATAAAAGCCCGGTAAACCAAGTAAACCTTGCCTCTTGTGTATCCAGCTGGAGCAGTAACTCCACTGATGTAGATTTTGCACTTGTGGCGTTTTAGTCTTAACCTCTTGACTAAATCCTCGCTGATAAAAGTTCCTCCTGAACCCCCATCCAGCAGAATCCTGATGAGTGTTTCAAAGTTTTCCATTGTGCCAGCATAGGCTACTGCTGTTGCGAGTAACACCTCACTTTCCTTCTCGCTGTTGCTATGGTGACTGCTGATACCAGTTGATGATGATGATGATGATGACGATGCTGCTGCTGCTGTCTGAGGTGGCCTGGCAGTAGAAGCTTCTCCTTGCGTTGCTAGGCCAGATCCCGCAACTGTGCCTGGGGCGATTTCAGAATGCAATAGTGTGTGGTGCCTACGAGAGCATTTCTTGCACTTTCCTTGATTCTTGCAATCGACGGATTTATGATCATGTTTTAGGCAATTAAAACATAACTGCAATCGCTTTACTAATGCATTTCTATCTTTAGGGGATTTTGAGATGAATTCTGAGCATTTAAAAATTGGGTGAAAATTCTTACATACTGGACAGGCAGGTTCCGATGAAGTATGATGAGATGATATCTGTCTTCCTCCTCCGGCTCGTCCTCCTGCTGCAGATGATGAAAATGATGATTTTTGACTACCAGCCCCACTGGCTAATAATCCACGAACGTGATTTTCCAGAAATGTGGCAAAATCTTCAAATGTTGGAATGTTTGTCCCATTTAGACGCAGTGCCCACTGCCTTCTTGATTCTGGGTCAATTTTCTTTAGATAGAAAAACAAAAGCACATCATCCCAATTTTCTACGGGTCGTTTCAGTACCTTCAGGGTCCTAATGCATTCCCTTGCATTATCCAATAACTGTTGTAGTTCGTGGGGAGACTCGTTAAAAACTTGCTTTGGCCCAAAGAGTCTCTCCAGGACAGACGACACAATCTCGCGATGATTATTATACCTCGTTTTGAGAAGATCCCACGCTTCCTTATAATTAGCATTGGTGATCTGTAGAGAACTGATAATTTTCGCTGCTTCTCCCTTAACTGCACCTTTTAGGTATTGAAGTTTTTGTCCATCGGTGAGCTCGGCGTTGTTGGCAATGCTTGCCTCAAATAAATCCTTGAAGGAAGTCCAGTTGCTGTAACTGCCGTCAAACGTGGGAAGCTCCAAAGTGGGAAGTTTGACCCTGAGTGGTTTTGATGATGCAGATGGCTCCTTTTTTTCATGTTTCTCAATTATGTCGTTCAATCGAGATCTGGCTTCACGGTAGGTTTCCTCAATTTCCTCCATGGTGTCCAGTTGTAAGGTGATTGCATCATCGTCCACACAGGTGAGAATGATCTTGTCGTGAGCACCCTCAATTTTCCCCATAAGTACTTTACAGCGCTCGAGAAGAATCACCGCCTCTGATTTACTGATCGGAGTGTCTTCTGAATCACTTTTAATGGTTGCTAACTGCCTTTTCAGCATGTTGTAGTTAGCAGCACGTACATTTACTTCAGCCATTGTTGCACTGTCACTTAAAATTCACTAATTAAAGTCAATTTTTAAGGTTCACTGTTTGGTAGTGTCACAAACAATTAAAAATCCGTTGAACGAAGGACCACGCATAAAACTCTATTAATGAATTTAGGCTTATGCATGTATGGCTGTGATGATGGGGTGGAAATTGCTGAGGTGGCAATAAGTGCAGTTAACACAGTTCAGGTTTAATTTAGTGAAAGGAAAAAATATGTTTAGTTTCTTATTCGTCACACAAGTAATTTTGTCTGCCAATATAGATAGGAAAGGTAAAAAAAAAACGGAGAAGCGAGTAGCTCGTGGAGCTTGAGCTGTGTCTCTGAAGGTAATGGGCAGAGAGGCTTCTGTGGGCAGAACTCTTATAGTAAAAAATACATAAAATGCTTTGAGCAAACAAGAGGAATGAACTGTCAGAAGGACATTCATCCAGAACTTTCTGTCACGTACGCCATAATCTCATTTACAAAATAACGTGTACATATACATAAAAAACACAAGTTTTAGGTCCATTGACAAACGATACATGAACAATCTACATAATGAGAATACTACATTCTTCAAAGAAAATCTTAAATACATTCTCTACAATTAGAATGCCATCCGTTGTAAAAACTTAAGCTTTTTGATACTTATTTACGGTTCATTTTTGAAGATGGGTGGTTTTCGAATTTTTGTTCCCCTCCATCCACCCTTCCACTCCGGGTTAGAAAAAATGTGTTCCCTCCCTTCCATTTTAACCCCTCCAAAAATCGGATGGATGGAGGGTGCCAAGCTCTGGGCCTTTCCACTGTGTGCCCAGCCATGTAAGTAGTTAGTTGAGCATTTTTTGAGAAACTTTTGTTGCAAATTGCACATTTTGCAATACGTCTAGAAACGATTTGTTTTTGTTCCATTTTATACGGACCAGGATCAATGCATTAGAGCAAGTAAAATATTTACTAGTTTATTCACCAACTAATGTATACATGCCGTGTATTTAAAAAATTACAACGTGATAAAAAAAATATTTTACGGGATTGTTAAAAGAGTCTTAAAGTGATGGTGGACACAAATGAACTAAAACACTGAACTGATACACTGAGGGTAAATTCAGAAAGAATATGACGTACCCAATTTAGTTTTTACGTACTTTCCATACGCTTACAAACGTCCAGATTTGTATTATCTTGGGTTAAAAACAAATTGCCTAAGTCTCACAGTGGTTTCTTGAATTACCAAAACTCAATCGGCGTTCATTTTCTACACAGTAATATACAACTATTTTGAACTGACTTTGAGAACAATAGAGTTCTTGGGTAAAGAAAAAAAGCGGATTAGTTCCACTGGTATTGCCATAGGTACCTTAATTGATGTTACACTGGCACATGCACATAGAAATTACATTCAAACGTGCAGCTATTATCTTGCTCAAATAAGCATACAAACCAGGCAAACGATTGTTCAACCGTGCAGCCATTCCAAGTGTCGGTCCAAGCGAGTTTACCGGTATGACCCTATATACACTTTAAAAGTATTTAAAATACTTATTGTGCCTCCTGACATTTCTATTAGGTTGAAATTTGTGATTGGCTTATACATCCGACGACTTTTACACTTCAACTAAAAGATTAAACAACTTCTCGATAGAACGCAGGAGGCAAACCAAGCGCATTAAAACTGGGTAGTAAGCGGCTTACACATTCTAAAATCCTATTAATATTAAATAGTTTGAAAATATTTAAAGTTTACTCTACACGCATGTCGTGCTTGTGGAACCATTATTTATAAAAGCACTTTATTCATATTACAGCTGAATGAAGTTTTTGGATACGTTTGGTGCATTTGTAAAATTTAATCCACACAAAATATGAGTACCTGTTACACAGCAAGTAACAAAATTAAAAACTAAATGTGTTAAAAAGGATTACACAATCTTGTAAAATATGAGGCGCCTGCTAAATGGCAATCGTGCAAACCGTGACAGAAGTTAACTGCTGCTGTTGCTATTATTATACCTAGGTATTATGTTACAATAATGAATTTCCAATATAAAAATAGTGTGCTAAAATTTCATTAGTATGTTCCTCGTTTTCTCTAACTGTGAATCGATTAATTCAACAATATAAAATTAGAGTTCATGGACACTATATGTGTTTCCATAAATGACACAATATTGCTTACCTTCAATGTTACCATTTGGATACACAAAGAAATATTCGCAGTTTATGTAAGCTCAAATATAATTGACATTCCCTGGGTTAAAACCAGTTGTAGTTGGTGGGCACATTGTGCCCAGTGAGCCTACGTGATATTCCTTAGGTAGCACCACTTGAAAGCAATAATCTTCATCTCAAACAATAAAAGTACCTAACCATAACACCGCTCGTTTGTATTCCTGACGTAGCTTCTTGAACGGCTTAAATAAATGCACAAACACAGGCTAGGTCTGCATATTGAAATGTTAAAAGTGTGTACCATAAATCTCTTCATATTTCAAAACTTGAAAAAGCTCGTCGAATAAAGATTGTGTGTGTCAGCCCAAGCCAAGCATATTTTCAATGATTTGTACATGTCGCCCTTAATTTAATTCATGTCGTCAAGTGTTGTAGTATACTTTGAAGAAGAAGCATTAAGATTTTAGCAAATGTTCTTGGCTGAGAGCGTCTGAGTCTTTGTATCAAAATTTGTAGTTACTAAAATAAACTGGTTACTGCCGAAACACAAATTGTACGCACCATTGAATTAAATTTGAAGCGATTGATTTTTGAACACGTTTGGAGGTAAAAAGCTTTGAAATCCATATAACAATTTGCAAATTGTGATTATTTTATCTCATTTAATTCCCAAAAAATCAAGAATATATGCTTTTAATTCAACTTCTCACTCTGTTTAACAGGTTTTCCCAAAAAATGGAAAATAAAGGAGCAGGTCACCGAAACAGACCACAATGCAAAACCTGCAGCAAACAGTTCCGTAATAATTACGTTTTGAAACTCCATATGGTTAGACATACTGGCGCAAAACCATATAAATGCAATGAGTGTGACAAATCTTACACTCGACCGGAAAATTTAAAAGTGCACAAAATGGCAGAGCATTTGGGCGAAAAGCCTCATTATTGTAAACATTGTACCAAATGTTTTTCGCAGAAAAAACTTCTCAGAGTACACGAGATGACTCACACGAACGAAAAACCCTTTCAATGCATTTTCTGCGACAATGTGTTTAGACAGTCCAGTTCCGTACACGCGCATTTAAAGTCACACATTCAAGAAAAGTCGCACATCAGCAAGATTTGTAAAACTGAGTTTTCAAGAGGTGGTTCCTTGGCGATACACAAACGTAAGCATAGAGGGGAGAAGCCTTTTAGCTGCAGTCTTTGCAGCAAAGCATTTTCATCATCCGGACAGCGGAAAAGCCATTTGCGTTTTCATATTGCGGAAAAGGCTTTTAAGTGTGATACTTGTACAAAATCATTTGTTACAAAGAGCAACTTAGATAATCACAAAAAAAATTCATTCTGAAATCAAACTCTACAAAAATGTGACATTTGTCCGAAAGAATTTTGACAATGCAGCACGTTAAGATCTCACAAGTACTACGTTCATGGTGGTACAGAAAGGAAGACGTTTATTTGCGTGCAATGTGAGAAGGAATTTGTAAGAAGGCATGCTTTGATAAATCCTGAAAGAGAACACAATGGAGAACGACCATTCCAATGCAAATTGTGCATAAAGTCCTTTCGTACAAGTAAGTAGTGAACTCACTACACATTTAAGAAGTCACACAGAAGAAAGGCCATACAAATGTAGACAATGCAAGAAGTCTTATAAAAATAGCGGAAGCCTGAAATATCATTTGTTAGTTCATCGTGAGGACAAACCATTTCACTGCTCTGTATGTGACAAATCCTTCCGAAGCATGTCTCAGTGTAAAGCTCATGCCAAAACTCATTCCACTGAGAGGCTATTTGAATGCTTGTTTTGTCAAAAGACTTTCAAAATCAAACAGTATCTCATGTGTCATTATGCGAGACACACTGGTGAATGGAAAATGTAGATCCGGACACTAAACTAACTTAAATGTAAGTTGTCATCATTAGTAAGATACGAATGTTTTAGTAAGGAATTAGACAAGTTATTGCAAATAAGGTCTGTCTCAATTATTTGTTGTTTTATATTTTGGCTTTGATTTTACTTCCTTTCTTTCTTGTATATGTAATTGAAAGCATTTGAATGCAGTGCAAACAAATATTACTACTTATCACCTTCAATAGAGCAATTTTTATTGAGTTTTTCACCATTCGTTAATAATGATTCTAAATAATAAATTGATTTTTATTTTACAACATGTCATATGATATTACCAGGCTTAAATTGCGTCTATATTTTTGTATTTTTTAAACAGAATTTATTATATAACGCTTCATGGATTGTTATCATGCATTTGTTGCATAGTTCTGCAACGGGGTAGGTTACTTAATTGATCTCAGCACAATTTTCCCAGACATTTTTTTATCAATATTCATTAAAACGACTTTGGAACCTAACGGAAATATTTTTGGGCCGATTCTGATAGAGCTTTAACGCGTCCACAATTTTGTTTAAAGAAGACGCATAGAGAGATCATTTTTGTAACAAATTTTCTAGCTTTCAACTATGTACTGTGGTCACCATCATGAGGAAATCCTAGATAAATTATGAAAAGAAACAAAACAAAACTTTATATAACCGAAATATTCAAAACCTTAAAACCACAATTTTTACAACTACTTATTACAATCCTCCAATTTAAAAGGTGGTTTTATTAAATAAAGCACTTTTCCTTGTTCTGGAGACATTTATGCAAATAAAGATAAATAAAATGCAAATGAAGGCAGGAGATAATAAATTGAATGCATCATGTGATAGCTCATCCTTTGGGGATTATATGATGTATTTTTCGGTTTTCCAAAATAAACGTATCGTCATGATTTCCCGGGCGAAAGAGGCGTTTGTAAAACGGGTTATATCCTACTTCAAAAATTTCGCTAAAAGGTCAAAAATTAAAGCAGTGGAACACTTTGTAGAAGAAGGTAAGCGCCAGACATGTATATACAAGATAATTCAGGGATATTAAACTACAAAAGCATCAGGGTTCAGGTTCTCGTAAGGAAGTATTGCAACGGTGGCATTCTTAGGAAGCTTGAAGACGACATCAAAGTTGTTCGACGAGGAGCCTTCCACCTCAATTAGTGCTGCAGCCAACAAACTCAACATTAGTCCACAAACGCTAAGTCAAACTAAAGCTCAGAAATTGGATATCAAAGCCTGCACTAAGCCGGAAGCACCAACTAGCAGTCAAGGATCAGGAGCTGCGAGCAACATCTAGACCCCGATTTGTTTACAAAAGTAATTTTCTAAGATCTAGACCAAAATCAAGACATGCTCCAAATATTTCACTGGTAAGAGACATCGAAACTTTTTGGGATTCATGTAAGGCAGGGTAGTCCAATCTACAAAACCCACACATTTTACCCAAAGGTTTCAATACTATTCAAAAAAATATCACCACTAAACTGGCAGCATGATCGGGAAAATCGGGATATGGGGTTCGAGGATAAGCCGAACAAGAACTTTGCAGCACTGGATACAATAACACCAATGATTCTTAGTTTATGTTAATATTGTTAAGTATTAGTTGTACTAAATGATAAATAATACTGTAGCTCAATAAAGCCTAATTGTTCCGAGATATCGCAGTTTCAAAAATGTCTCCAGAACAAAGAACAACCCTTTATGTCAAGTGGATCATCAACAGCTTTGCCGCTACCCTTTTCCTTATATATTTCCTATTTGTCCAGAACGGGATTATTTGGATATAGCCTGGAGGTCAAGGTCGCGGCGGTGGTCCACCCGAGTATGGTCGGGGTGGTCCATGTATGGCTGTCTGTTCCTATGGAAGTAGTAAGTATAAGTATAAGTAGTGGAAAGGGATCGGACCCAAGAGAAGTGAAGTGCTGGCTTGTATTTGCAAAAGAAGTTGATATGTCGGTGGTGAGTGGAAAATGGACAGAAGCAGTAGTGGGTAGTTTTTAAGTGTGTTTAACTATTTATAAAGCAAATTTTCAAAATGGTCTGAAGCTTGATAAACTAGCAAGTAAAGCTTGCCCACTGGACCAATCTCAAAATGCTTTATGGCTGCATAACTCGGCTATTTTGCGTTTAAGAATAAATGAAATACACATTTTTCATATCATTTTACCTAAGCAATATTAATATGCAGCCGAAATTTCAAATTTAAAACTTTGATTTCAGGTATTACAAGGGTTTTCTATTATGCCAGTTTGAATATATATATATGCGCATATGCGCCAGGTGTTATCCACAATGTTCGACAAGACGAACAGAAGGAAGTATTACGAACAAATGAAAAAGCTAAAAGAGATGCAATGGAACTGGAAGGAGGATGGAGGGGCCCTTGAGATATTGAAGCAATATTAGTGCTTGTAGCAATAAGCAAGAAACAGGATATAGAGGCGGACATCTATAAAGAGGTGATGTGAGAAAAGATGGCCAGGAAGTCCCCAAAGCATAAAAGCTGGATGCTTGGGAGCAGAAGATTGTATTCTGAAGGAAGTAAAGTTTTTATTAAATTCGGCATTGTGAATTTTAAAAGACTATTCATCATTCGTTTGTATTTCATTGAGATTAGCAATTTATCACAAACTTTTTGCTAATAATATGCTGGCTTCTATTTGCAAAAGCAGTTGATATGTCTGTGGTGAGTGTAAAATGGACAGAAGCAGTGGCGGGTACTTTTTAAATGTGTTTGACTATTTATAAAGCAAAATTTCAAAATGATCTGAAGCTTGTTAAACTATCAAGTAGAGCTTGCCCACTGGACCCATCTCAAAATCTTTATGGCTGCATAATTCGGCTATTTTGCGTTTAAGAATAAGCGAAATACACATTTGTCGTATCATTTCACCTAAGCAATATTATTATGCAGTCGAAATTTCAATTTTACAACTTTGATTTCAGGTATTACACATAACCCATGGAGTTACTCCTGTGCACTTTGCAATTATTCAAAGCAGTAACAAAATGTTAAATTTCAGCAATCTGCAGTTTAAGGAATGGCTCTCGTGCTGAAAAAAATGAATTCAGACGTTTGAATGATGCAATTGAAAATTTTAGGTCAACGCGTTGAAAGCAATCTTAATTAAAATGGCTTGAGCAAAACCAAACTTTTAATTTGAGTTACATATAACAGATATTTGCACTGGCATGGCTTTAAAAACATTTATTTTAAAAACATCTTTTTTCATAACTGCTACAGTTTTTAACAACAAATCTAGTATTTTTCACAAAAAAATCTTTCTTCATCCAACTATCCCACCACCTGAGCCCTCAAAAAGCTTCCAGGCTCCAAAATCTGATTTACCACACGAGGAGTCACCAATCTATACTCCTGTCTCCGGAAGTTAGGCGTCCTTTGGTAACTGAAAAAGGGGTGGGTCAAAATGAATGAATATGAAGGTACACCGCTGGCGCCCACCCTACAGTTTTAATTTGCATTATGGCGCAACTGCGTTGGACAATCTTTGTCATACTCTTTCCATTAGTTATGACTCATAACTTATGAGACGTATCGTATCTGTTGGGGTTGGAGTATGTGTAAGGTCTCCAGCCAGAAGTTTTTGCACTTTTCCCCCAGTGTAATGAGGTAGTACCTAGCAGACATCAATGGAGTACTTGCGGATTGGATAGGGCTATTTCCAACAGGATAATTACAGGATTGGTAACTTTGTGAAAGGATGTAGACCTTTCTACCCCACTTGCCCAAGATACGTTTCCTCCACTGCCATAATAATCCGGTCCTCGTCCGCCTTCTACAAATAAGATATTCTGGTCATTTACGTTCACAGATGATTTTTGATAAAAGAACAACCAATTTTACCACATGCTTTAAGTTCTAATTAGTTATTTTTTAAAAATTTCTAATCTACATCAATTGGTTTAATGGATTTGTAAATATAGTACATAATTTGAACAGTCAAACAACATTTTTGCATTGCTTGAGCACCTATTGGTTTTTTGGGGAAGGCGGAATAGCATATTAGATCATAAGATTTGACATACATCCGTAGGTTATGATAAAATAGTTGATAAAAAGGACTATTCTACATGACATGAATCTGCAATAATAGAAATAATGTAATTATTCTTTTTGGTAGTTACCTAATGAAAGAATTCAACTTGGTGGGTACATCTCCCTTCGCTCCGACCTATCCTACACAATTCCAAATTCGGGAAAATGATTATACAAATGAAAAATGAATGAAAAGGAAAATGAATGAAGTGTAATTCGGTCTTTAAAATTCCAAAATGATATAAACCACCTGTTTAGCTAAATAGCCCGCTCGATCCTCGAAACAAAATCATCCCTCTGTTCCCCAAAATAATTTTAATTCGAAGTAAATTAAACTTATAGCTAGTTTTGAACAATCAGAACAGACCCAGTAAAACAGAAAGTGGAGTTCCAAGTAACGCTGGACGTGGAGAAGGAGTGAATGGAGGAAAATTCGGTGGTCCAAGTAAGACCGGAAGTGGGGCAGCAGTAGACCAAAATGGTGGTTGGCATAGCAGCTGGAATATGGATAGATGGAAATGCGCAGGTCCAAATATGACAGGAAGTGGAGTGGGTGTGCAAAAGGAAATTAGCAAATGTGGCAAGTTACATTTTAGATTTGAATTATAAATTTGTCGATTTTTATGATATTGAACGTTGCATGCGCTGTAGTAGTAGTAAAATGCTTTTGTGCTCTTTGACTCCCCCTACTCTTCATCGATATACTATCTATTCCACAATTATTCTAAATAAGCTACAAGACAAATGGAGTACAGTATACAGTTTTTTCTAATAGCGGTTTCATGCTGTAACAAACAAACGAGAAAGATAATGTACATTAAATTTGCCACATGAAACAAACGCTTCCAATTGAAAGTCTATACTCCGTTTGATAATATTTATTGAAGTGGCCTCCAGCAGTGAGAGAATCAAGGTTTATTTTAAGTTCTAGCAAAGTTTTGTTTATTGGGATTGGAGACTTATTCACTGACATTTTTCACTGGAAATGTTAAAAAATTGAATTTTCTTAATTCTTGCGTAACTTGGTCATTACATTAGAATGTAGTGTTTTACCCCAAGTTTGAATTCCTCTGGTTAAACCGGTAACGCTACTTAAGCCAGTCTTTTAACTTTTTAGCGTCAAAATTTGAAGCATTGGAGGACCTAGGAACGGTCTTCTGGAAAACGAAGATTAACGCTGTCTTTTAAACACAAAGATTCATTGTGGAAACTTTTCAACTAGTTGCTATCCGACCCTTTCCCGCAAGGGTTCAGATCCCAAAGACCACTTTCCTCCCGTACCTCGTTCCCCTCATACCACTTTCCCCTTTGAGCTAGTTCCCATCTAACCAGTTGCAACAACTTTAGCTGAGTAATTTGACTGACCAAAATTAACAATTCAGTGTAAATAAATATTGTCATTTGTTTAAGCAAAACGCTAATTCAAAATGTTGGCATCTTGAGTCAAATGTATATTAAATTTTAGGTTAAGTACCCCTTTAACCACTATGGATACAAGTTTTGTCCCACACATTTAAATTGTCGATTATGTTAAGGTGAACCTTTCCTTACTGTTAGGATTCGTTAACCATTTTGTTTCTTTTGTGCAAGCAATGCATAATAGTTATATAAAAGTATTGTAGGCGCAACGAGTGTTTTAACAATGCGCAATAGATTTAAGGATTCTGAAATCAATGCCGATAAACAAAAATTGTTACAATTGTGAGCTTTCAAGGGAGTGAACTTGTATTAAGTACTGAACCAAAGAATCTACAAAATTCTACCAGATTCAGTTACAAACTTACAAATTCAAAAAATATAATTCTTTGTGAAGGACTACGGAGGGAACACGATTACTGTAAACAATTCAACCATAAACACGCTGCGGATAGCAACTACTGCTGAGAGTGATCATTAAGTAGTAAAGCGATCTACAACATTGAGTTAAGAGCAAATTCTACGATAGTTTTGAAACAATTTAAAATGTATTCCGGAATTTCTTTTAACTACATCATAAAGGATGGTTAAGTTTTAGGTAAAAATTTATGCTGGGCCATTGAGTGCTTTTAAATCATATTGGAATTTGCTTGAAGACTACCATATTTGTATACTTTAGGTAAATATTTAGAAATGAATTAACATTTTTGCACAAGTAATTTTATGAAATGCTAGTTCAAATATGAGAACAGAAATTTGTTACTTTTATTGCTTTTGGTTACTATCTGTTCACTTAACCCACTTTACAGGGCTAAATGTTTTGAAGTTTTTTTTGTTGATAGTAAGACACCAAAACAGTTCCCGGGCAAACAAAATGTGTGTTTCATTTTTCATTTAGCCATATTGCGGACGATTTTGGAGTAACTCTGTTTAAATATAAATAAATGTAAATAGGAAAATAGTCAAACTCGATTCTTGAATATGCCGTTTGCTAAGCAAATTTTGCTTCTAGTGTATTTCTAATGTACAATAACTTCAATGCGTAGCAAAAGTATTAAATTGATATGCAAAATATTTTAAAACAAAGGAAACAATTTTGTGATGATTCAACAACGCTTGGTTTTTTGTGACCGTGGAGGAAGCTTAGCTTTCATGGTAGATGGTTGGTTTAAAATATCGATGTTCGTCACATAGTATGTAGTTAACTTGGCCAGGTCATTAAAAATATTCACTAGGAATAACTCAAGCGGTTTTTGGTTGTGTACTTAAACACGTTAGCTAAGAATAAGGAACAACTTTCATCTCAAGTTGATATTTTATGCTAAAAAAATGCTTGAAAATATGTTTTGCTTCAAGATTGCTAGCTCTGTTGAACAGACATCACCAGACCATAGTCATCCATAGACGTAATAATCCTTTTTGAACAGTTCTGTTTAAATGCTGATGGCTGATGGCTGATGTAATAATTTGGCTTAAATTATATTTTACAACAAATTTGTCAAATTGCAGGTATGAAAATGGAAAGTTGTCCGGTAGGCTTCCAGCAGATGAATTCTGTGATGAGGAAATGTTTTCTCCGCAAATTTGACCATGATTGTGGGAATGTCTGTTGAAGACATAGTATATTAGTTAGTAGACTGTACCTAGTGGTGTCATAAAAAGTGTCCTCTATATTTAAGTAATCGTTGTGTAAATCATTAAGAGCAAAAATAGTAATTGATAGCTCGTTTTAAAGAGGAAAGTCTGAGCTATCGTTACGTATTCTATATCATCATTTACTGACCGTCGACCAGAAGCAAATAAGAATAGAAGGAAGCGAACGTGTGCTACGCCGGCACGGGAGTGAATGTGCAAAAAGGATTCTCCTAATTAATGAGAAATTTTTTACAATTGAAGCTTTCTGCAACTAACAAAACGACCGGGTATATGCTCCAGCATCTTCTCGGATCCCCCAGGCAAAGCGGCGAGTGTACAGGACTCTTCATCCCGAAATACGATGGGGTAACCTGAAACGGCGAGACTGACCTGAACTTTTTTGAGAAAGGAGTGAAAGTAAGTGCAAAGAACTTTCTGAGCATCATACTGATTCCCCAGTAAATTCCCCTATTAGTACGCTTTTCAACGGTGGCCATTGGACTTTCCAGCAAGACTCAGCTCCAGCCCCCAACAACAAAATTGTTCAAAAGAGGCTCAGAGACGAAATTCCGGGTTTCGTCTCTACTGAGGAAATGGCCCGCGTGCTTCACAGACTTAACCTAAATGACTACTCTATCTGAGCGAAGTTGGAGAATAAAGTCTGCGCTACCTCCCACACAGGTTTAAAATCCCCCAAAATATTCCTGCTTAAGGAATGGTCACTTTTCCTCCAGGAAATGGTGCGTGCCGCAACAATGGAGTGCCGTGAGAGACTTAAGGCGTGTGTGAAAAATGGAGGGAGGCACTTTGAGGTTTAATGACATTTTCTAAAACCTATGGTACCTGTGCAAGTTCTTGTAAAATTGTATGGCTCAATAATAAATACACAGCTGGAAATTTGATTTTGTTTAGAGGACACTTTTTATGACACCACTAGGTATTTGACGCAATACAATTTTATAGACAGTGCTTCCAAGGCCACAGCAATAGTCCAGTGTATTTCCTATAAAGAAAGATCTCGCCGGAGGGCAACGGTGGTTATGGAGGAGGAATGTATGGCGGAGGAGGCAAAAGCAGAAGAATATAACCGGGATACAGTCGAGGTGGTCCACCTAGAGGTGACATTGGCGGAGGAGAACAGTGTTCTTATGGCAGTGGAGGAAACGGTTCCGGGGGAAGTGAATAAAAGTCAAGTTTCAAAACATCCGCCGATACTGATGTGGGATTGGAGGTAGATGGTGAAGTTTTAGTCTTGTCAATGTCCGAGATTGGCCCTTTCTATGAGATACAACCTTTGCCGTTTAACATGTCAGTTCCTAATTAAACCCAATTCGCATTAAGATTTAACAAATACATTTCCATTTCATTTTTAAAGAAACAAAATTTGATAAATGGGTGCGGGGCGAATTAAGAAAACCAAGTTCAAAATTTAAATTGATTCAATTTTAATGCCGGAGAGAGTCGCATGCAAATTAACTATAATATCCTTTTCTATATTCCTCTGTGTACTATTCGTAAGTTTGTATTTCGAAGAACAATGATGAACCAATGTTTGAGGTGTCTATCGTAGCTATTTCCGCCTCCACAAAAATCTCGGGAGATAAAGATTGTACTGTGGAGGAGATCTCCAGTAAATACACGCAATTGAACGAGGAGGAACGGAATGGAGGATAACAGAGCTACTCTGCTTCAATCTGGACGGGGAGGCTATCGAGGTACTGGTCCAAATGGAGGGAATGATCCATGCCAAGTGGGACATCAACAGCCATGCTGCTTCCCCATGTGACTTCCAGGAATGGGATTGTTTGAATATAGCCTTGGGGTCATGGCCGTTGAACCCAGTCCGCGTTGATGGTTCACCCGGGTACGGTGAAAGCGGTCCATGTACTGTCGTCCGGTTTGTCATGGCAATGGTGTAAACTGATCCAAGAGAAGTGGAGTATGAAAGCCTGGTCCCTGTCCAATCCACAATGTAATCTACCGATCAATAATCCTGTAAGAAATTCAACCCCCCAATTATCGTTTGACTGGTGCTCCAAGCCGGAAGAACGGTAAACACTACGTGTGGACCAAACCTTTGTGTTAAGTACTAATGGTAATAATGAGGTAGCTACCTCATTACACCGACCGGGGGAAAAGAAGTCGCCTTCTTGCAAAAAGTCCTGGCTACAGACCCTACTCAAGTTCCAGCAAGTAGGATAGTCACGTAACTATTGGAAAGAGTATGACCGCAATACCTCAACACAGTTACAGTCCGAGGTGCCTAGTGGAACTCAAAACATAGTGGATTCTGGAGTTCGTGCAAAACCAATTTGAACACTTTATGAGTTGAAAACTTACCCCACAGCCAGCAAGCAAGCAAGGCCCTTGGCTTACAGACAAAGTAGCATCTTGCATGCCACACCTCTCACCGTTCCCTACCGCTGAACAAAGTCCCTGCTTTTCACTACACACTCAACGTTGAACTACACTACTCTACACTACTGTTCTACACTCTACCCTACCTTATCTACACTATACACTACTCTATCGACACTCTACACTACTCTACGTTGAGTGTGTAGTGAAAAGCAGGGACTTTGTTCAGCGGTAGGGAAAGGTGAGAGGTGTGGCATGCAAGACGCTACTTTGTCTGTAAGCCAATGGGCTTGCTTGCTTGCTGGCTGTGGGGTAAGTTTTCAACTCATAGAGTGTTCAAATTGGTTTTGCACGAACTCCAGAATCCACTATGTTTTGAGTTCCACTAGGCACCTCGGACTGTACGCCTCAATGCAAACTAAAAGAGCTGGGATGGACGCAAGCGGAGTACCTTTATACCGTTTATGGGCAATCCCGTTTTCCAGTTGCCAAAGGACACCTTACTGCAGGTACAGAAGTGTAGACTGGTGATTTTTCGTGTGGTGAATCGGACTTCGGAAAATGCAAGCTGTTTGAGTTAAGTATGATGAAAGATTTTTGTAAAACACTGGATTTTGTGTTAAAACAGTAGCAATTTTGAACAATAGTGTTTTAGAAGTAAATTAAGGCTGATACTCAAATAAAGTTTTGTTCGTGTTAAATAATGCTTCTACCTGAACTTTTTTCCACAGGATTTTTTTAACCACCATACCAAACTTATCATACGTTTGCAAACTAGTCAAGTAGAAAGAAAATTATCTCAAATATATATTTACAATTTTGCAAATAGCGTCCTAACCTTTTAAAAGTAAGCAAACATGTAAAACATTTAAAGCAAACATCTAAGCTAAAAATTGCAATACATTAAAATTATCCACATGATGTGCGTGAAACTTATCTAATAATCAGCAAAATCAAACAAACTAAAAAGTTTGTTAGGTGGTATTCAATTTTGCAGAAATTATCTATTTTATTTTTGTACAAACTACACCATTATTATTTCTCATAATATGTTGAATTGTTCCTAACAACAACCAGAAGTTTAACCTATTTGAAGCAATCATGTAACAACTGATCGTTGTAATAAGCTTAATTTGAAGTTTATTCTCTTTTATATGGTCACCAACAAACCATTGTTTAAATTTCTGATTTTGAAGAAGCCTATGGAATTGGGCGCCGTAATTGTTTTACAATAAATACAGGTATTCGATGTAAAAGTTTGTAATTTATAATTCTAATAAAAATGAGACCAATGTTTCAGCTTAAAAATACTTTATAATGTGAAAAAACTATGTAACCGATACTTAGTAATATTTAGCGAATTGAATATAATACAAATTATATGACTGATATAATCTTCGATTGGTCGCTTGATTATAAAGTTGCGTGGGACTTGTGTGTGAAGCTAGAATTAAATTGTGCTTCAAAATAGTCTACTTGAGATAGTATAATACTTTCTTCAGACACATAATTAATATAAAAACAGAATCTGGTTTCAGGACTTTCTACGTGAAATAAATATATGCTTGTAGTTTTAGTAGTTAGCTTTCAAATAAATTATAGTTGGTGTATAAACAACATTATTCCAGCTTTAAGCTTAAACCGTTAAGCTAGATTAGTCAACTAGGATACAAGTATAAAATCTATCACTTTAAACGTTTTACAAAAACCTCAATACCGTGAATTTTAAAATGAAAATTTCATTTGCTTTCAACAGTGAATTTTGCTTTCTGTTAATATTGTATGGTCTGCAATATACTGTTTCCTCAACACCAGAATCATTTCCTGAGTGTGATGTTCCCGTTAATTAGATATTTTCTGCACTTAACGCGTTTTTACCAATAAACGCAGGTCTAAAGTTACTACACTTTCTAAACATATTCAACTGCGACTTGCCTCCTGAATTGGCTTTCAGCACGGTAGTAGTATCAAAAATGTCCAAAAACAAAATTGACTTGACGGTTCAAGTTCCCACCAATAATCTACTGGATGATTTGTCATTAATCGACATCCAGTATATTGAACGAGTTCCAAAGTATGATACTTCTTCTCATGGGGTGGCATAGAGTCTTTCACATTCAAGTGTATCCTACAAAAGCCACAAAAGCTAACTTTGATGCACATTATGATTGGTTATATGTTCACAGACACTGTACGCACCTACGCCATTTTCTAAATCCTTTTTTGAGAAATGCTTTGTTAACTAAAGAAGAGATAGTGCTCTCTACTCCTTTATACAAACTGGATCAAGGCTACAGCAGACCTTTTGACTTACAAATATTTTTGGTAAGCAAAAACAAGCCAGGTGAAAATGAATTACTGTATGTGGCGAATGATTATCGTTTTAGGTATGGTTCGAACTACGAAGGATACCTGTCACTTCATAAGTTTATAACAGTTGAAATTGCGCAAGCTTCTATACAAAATCAATTTGTCCCATCTAAATTACAAAGTTTTATTTACTGCCAATATTATAAGGCAAAAAAGAATCAAACATGGTTTTCTGTAAGCGTCTATGTGATTCGGCAGGTCAGCAAAACTGGTTATAGCAGTGCAAGCAAGCTTTTTCAGGTAATAAAAATTTGTAATCCATCGGAAGGTGACATTGTACCATTGAATGGGCGCATTTCACACAAAGATTTAAGTAACGACAACATGAATATCGCATTGTTAAGCGTAATGCTTCCTCTTAACTTGAGACTGCTACCATGTGCATCGGCAATACCAGAAGTACCAGAAGTGATTGTGGATGTTGTGCATACTCCATCGATTAAACAGCTTCTATTTCATTAGAGTTTTTTACTTGTAATGGTGGATATATTTATAACGACATTACATTCAAAGGTTTTGTTTCCGCATTAAACTAACTAAGCAATAAACAATAAGCAATTGATCAATGGAAGATCAGTTGGTCGGATTTTCCCTTGCAAATGCGTCGATATTTCATTGGCTGCATCGGCGCAAAAGCAAACATTTCGACGGCTAAATTTTCTAACGCAAATACTTTATAAACACAGTTCACGAAATTAAATTTTTAGATAATTGTAAGCATAACAAGTTCTGTGCACTCTGCAAGCCACGTTGATTTTTTCGCCAATGTCTAGAAAACTAATTTTGCTTTTGCCAGTTGAAATAATATACAATATGATGGTGTACCTAATCCATAACCACAATACCAGAGAGGGATCCATCCAACTATTCATGAATCTCCCAAACTAAAGAAATGCCGTCCAAGTACATTAATACCTGATAAAGTTCAAGTTTCACTACACAATCTAACCAACAGTAAAAATAATTATTTGTTTTGAACTGAAATAAAGCATCAAGATCTACAAATATGATTAGCTACAATGTTTAGCTAAATAGTACTGCGATCCATGTTTACAATTAAGTCTATTAGAGTTTAGATACTTTAGGGAAACACAAAAACGCTTTGATTTTATTATTAATTTTATCTTACACACGTGCATGACTAATTTGTTTCTATTTCTATTTGTTTTTTGCTTTCAAGCACACATTTCCATAAGGACTTGTGCATTGAACCCATACACGTGTTTGGTTTATTTGCTGAGGTTAACGTAAAAGGTGAAATATGATCAATACACACGGACCCACGTCAACAACAAAGACTAATCAAATATTTAACAGTTATAAAATATTCAGCATATTGATTTTTAGCAGCACACACTAAAGAGGACACTGGTATCTAAGAAATAAAGTAAGATAGTGTGTGCTCATACGCTCGGCTAAAAATATGTTTGGTTTTACCACTACAAACTACCTCACATTATGCTCTCATTTACACTAGTTCCGTTTAATTGTATAAAGTTTTTATTTGTATTTTCTATTTTAGTTGTGCTATCCAAAACTTCTGAAAATGACTGCACTGTTTCACCAGAAGAAGCCTCGGTTGTGCTTAATTCGTTTCTTCCAGTAAACTCTGGTTCAAGTTTAGTTCATTTCCAAAATTTAGGCAACTGCAATGTACCGTCTGATCTGTTGTTCTGCTCAGTTGTTGTAACAACATCTAGTGTAGAATGTCCAGATTTCGGTCCTGATTTGCAAACTATTGAGAAAACAACAAACGGTTCTACCTTTGACAAACAACACGAGACAAAAGCTTCTGTAGCAACAATCGGTTGGTACAGAATTCTACATGTTCGATTAGATTTGCAAACATTACGAACATACTATCCTCCTTTGTTCTTCAGTGTTCAACTCGCAAAATTTTTCTTGCCTTTTAGGCAACCATTTAATCTGCTGGCAACAAACAAGTTTCTTGAATTAGAAAAAGTTCATTGCGCGTTCACAAGACCGATGGATTTACAAGTGACCTTTGATAAAATTGTATGGTTTTGGTCTGTTGGGTTGAATCCTATTATATTCAACTCTGAACAGTACAAGTTGTATCGGTTTGGATTCCATATGTTTGGCAGCTTACAATATCACATGGTTATTGTCCTGATTCCTAGCAAAGGATATACAAGTGCAGGATTTATATTCGAATTTGCTACATACTGTCACAGCTGCATTCAACATAAGAACTCTAAAGGTTTTGTTGAAACAACGTCTTCAATAATCAGAAACACATTGGTGCAAGGATACAACAATTTTAATAAGAAAATCCACAAAGTTTATGTACACTCAATGGGAGCCACAGAATTCAACAATAAACATTTCAAAAGCAACCTCAACGGAGCACTATTGAGAGCGTTGTTTTCAGAGAATACTACACTTGTAGCAACAAAATATCCAATATTATTTCATAGGAATGAGTATATTATTTTAATTCATACTTTATATACTCCTTCCTTTCCCGTTGACGCCTTATCCATCGAATTTTTTACTTGTGACGGAGGTTCCGTTAGAAACAGTATATCGTTTAGTGGATTTGTTTCTGTATTTGATACACCCACTTGGGCTTTATTTTCCATTTTTGCCGTAGTGCTGGTGATTTTATTTTACAAACATGCGCCCACGCCTCAATGTTCTTTAAAAGATTATAAAATATCAGTAAACTTCTGCAAAATTG
>CM056171.1:54165889-54183407 GCA_029691765.1 Entomobrya proxima | reverse complement strand
AAGTTTGCTTAAGTAGAAAACATTTGCTGCACTGCACACATTTATACGGTTTCTGCTGCTCATTAACACCTTTAATGTGTCTAGTTCGATTAGATACATTTGAAAATATTTTATTGCACTTATCACATTTGTACGGCTTCTCACCTGTATGGACTCTCATATGGAGTGTGAGTTGGTGCGTGGTTTTGAATACATCTTCACAAATTGGACACCTGCTAGCAGGCATCTTGACTCGTTGTAATTGGCACGTAATACAATATTTTTATTTGCTGTTGGGCATAAAGCAATAAAATATAAACTCTAATCTGACTATAGAACTTCGTTGTGAAATTATTTCTTGCCAAAAATGATTTGGCAACTTTTTTGAAGAATCCGTTTAAGAAAATTTCAGAAACTTCTGACGGTGTCAAACGAAACTTGAACTAAGAACAATGTTAAGAGCACTTGGCTTGAGTTATGTGTTATTCCGAAAAGAATTATCCTATGTACCAAAACTGTAGGTGTAGCGTAATACCATGCACAGCTTTCCTATACTAGCTTTATTTCATCATGTATGCTTGCCTGCATTATTTGCTAGTTCGCTAAGCAAGAACCTATTTACACACAGGATTAAGGTACCTATTAAATACCTTTCCATACCGAGGTTAATAAAATTATTTTTAACCCTGTGACAATGGTTGTGAAAATTTGAGTTGAAGGCATAGTATTTTTATATTTCCAAGCCCTTGTAAATTTTTTCGCTTTATCAAAAAATAACTCAGAAACTGAGCTGAGTGAGTTCAAGCTTGCATAAATACTGATACAAGAACCAACATGCCAACCAAATCACATTAAGGGGGGTAGTCAAACTTTATGCACGTATTTAGAAGAATTTTGTTAATCCTTGGCTTTTTTGTTTCAAAGGGCTTTATGTTAAAAATACTGCTTGGGTTTAGCTGCACGATAGCTTGCTTGTAATGGTTTCATGTTCCGGAGTATTACAAGTGCAAGATGTAACAGAATCCTTGCATAGTTAATTCAAGACAGAGAACAAACTTGAACTACTTTTGGCTTTACAACATGAAGCATATGTAGTATGCTACCAATAACTATACTGCTTTGGGATTAATACCGTCAAATTACATGTTTATGCGTTTATAGGTTATGACAGAATTTAATAGCTTTGAAATACAGTTTTTCGTAAATGCGTTTTATCTCCCGCAGCAATAATGCATACCGCAGTAAATAAATTCTACAGTAGAATTTCTACTCTACATGATTGTCTTACTAGTCAATCTACTTGTTCATGAGACAATGTCAAAAACAAAATAGATGTCACAAAATAAATGTAACTGAATTTTTGTTAAAACTGAAACCAAAACTCAACACTGTTTGATTTTGAGAGTTAAGTTACCGAGGCAAAATGGAAAGATTTTGGTGTAAATTTTGCGATAAAGTATCCCAAAGCAAAGAAGAGGAAGGGTGCATGGGTAATGGCTAATGAGCCAGAATTCACCAAATTTTGCAACGTGGCAACCTAAACAACTTCTATATTAAAAATCGTCCAGAGCTTTTTTATCCAATCCGAGAAAACAAAAGATTTAAGTGGGATTTTTCAACTCGTTCATCTTTCGAAACTCAATGAACTCAAGACTATCAAGAAAGAGAAGAATGGAATCTGCTCAGGAGATGTGGTTTTTTACTTCCACCAAAAACCACACGTTGCTGAAGCATCGAAATATTGTTTAGATGGTCAGATTAATTAACTGTTACTCCTACAAATCCTTTAAACTTACAAACTTTGAAACCTAACTAGTTAGAGCCTAAAGCATGTAATCAATTACAATATTTTAAAAGGAAATACTTCTACACCCAAACAACCAGACTTTCAGCATGCTTTGGAATTTACTGCAGCACAGGTAGATCTCGACTTTGCGTAAAGGGGTCCACGAAGAATCCTACTTGAAGTTTGCTACTCAATGTTTGCTACCTGCGAATTTTCCTACCTACGAAGTTTACTACTCGCCAAGTTTACTACCCGCGATGTATACTACTCGCGAAGTTTACCACTCGATTCTGTGCATTTAATAAGTGAGCTAATAATAACTATACAAGAAATGACTTGTTTTCTAATTTCATCTTATTACTTACGTCTTACTTCATCATCTTAGTGATGATAAAAAATTTAAGTAGCATTTTTCGTGGAGTAGTAAACTTCATAGATAGCAAACTTTGCGAGTGGTAAACAACGCGGGTAGTAAAATTCGCGAGTACCAAACTTCGTAGGTAGGAAAGTTCGCAGGTAGCAAACATTGAGTAGCAAACTTCAAGTAGGAATCTGCATGCTTCCTGTGTAAAGATTTATAGAAATCTCAAATACGTAACTTACATTAGCAATTTTCTGAATGTTATATAGCTACCCCTGGACCGTGCAAAATAGTCCACGGGTAGCTCAACCAAGTAAACAAGTTGATTAATGGAAGGTCACTTACCTATTTCCATTAAGGTCATACCCTGCAAGGAATTGAGAAAAAACAAATTGAAAATAAGAATCAATTTATTATTAATACCAAGGTAGAGCCCACTTTCATGTCAACTGAATGTTTTTTCCATCTTCATACAATTTTTATTTCGTATTCATAAAGTTGTTCAGAAAGAAAGACAGATGAGCAAAATCTATTCATTCACATGCTCTTTCCAAGTCCACAATAAACCAAGCGTTTCCGAATCATTACAAAATAATATTTAATGGTGGATTTTCATTTAGTTTGATTGAACAAAACCGTCGTTGCCGAAGGTGACATAGCTGTAATTGGGTTAGAGAAAATAAGGAAAACTGTTGCTTTCAGATGCGTATCTGGCTGAAAACCGACTAGCTGTATTCAATAAGTCGGAGTTATTAATTATTCATTCCTGCATGAAGATATTCTTGGAAAATCTGTGTACATAATATTATAATATTCTGAGGACGAGAAATTACATACTAATTAATAAAGTGACTTTATTAAAGTCTCAGTCCATTTGAATTGCGAAGTTGAAGGTGACAGGTAAATGGTTTATATAGTACGAAATTCTGTTTTATTCAAGCTTGATGTTTGCTATCTGGTCCAGATAATCTGGATTAACCAACCGTTTTAATTCGCCAGACTTCTAATTTCAGACTTAGAGTCAATTATTATTTCAATTTCCCTGGAAACGCTCAAGCATTTTGCAGTGCTAATAATCTATAGAATTGTTTATTTACTTATTTATTCCGCATGGTTGGTAATTTAATAAAGAGAATTAAAGATGAAACAAACTAATTATTAAATTAATAAATTCAATGGTAAGGTATGACTGTAGATTGACCAATTTAATTGTCTAACATTCTTCATGGTCCGA
The DNA here is from genome assembly GCA_029691765.1 of Entomobrya proxima. Classification (NCBI taxonomy): domain Eukaryota; kingdom Metazoa; phylum Arthropoda; class Collembola; order Entomobryomorpha; family Entomobryidae; genus Entomobrya; species Entomobrya proxima. The sequence goes on along the minus strand of CM056171.1, from coordinate 54,180,047 downwards.
AATGACTTGATCTGGTCTAACCAATTCAAATGCTACCTCCAGATCCGCCAAAAGACCAAATGGTGCCCACCTACTATTTCAAATAGAAAGAATTAGATGGATTTTGGAGACTGGAGCGGACGGGGATAAAAAGATGGACAAGAAAGTGAGGTGGTGTAAAAGGGGTTTCTAGAGCTGATTTGGGGTGAAAATGGAGGTGGATTTGGTGTTAAAATGAAAAAATGAAAAAGGAAATCAGCAAAAGCGGGAGGTTTGGCTGGAGTTTGGAGATATCTGAATTTTTGAGGTGTTTTTGGCTAAGACTGGTGGATTTTAAAGGCTGTTAGAATGATTGAAGGGTTTAGGGATTTTTTTACAGAGTAACCAGGTCATTGGTTGATTTGGTGTGTTTTAGAAGTGATAATGTAGCATTGGAGCGTATTGAGTTCCTGACATTTGTAAATACTGATATCTATTGTATGCAGTTATGCTGTTCAATTTTTCTTTTCACTTGACAAAGTAGTGATCAGCATAAATACCAAAATATTTGGGCCAAATATTTTTGTACCTGTTTTTCCTTCCGTCCAATTTTTTAGTCTAGCTCTCCATCCAAATTTTCTGTCTCCTTCGCCCTTGTCGCTCCACCTCGTCCAGGACACACTCCCACACTTTTGTTGTTGACCTGGACCCTTTTAAATTATAATTATTTGTCAAACCCCGTCTCTGTCTCTGAATTCCTAGTCCCGAAATGCCCGGTGTAGTGCCCGTGACCCGTGCTAGCTTCCATTTTGCTCGGAAGAAATTGCTCCTCTGCATTCCTCCAACCAAAATCCCCTTCACTTGCGTTCTGACCAACAATCTTTAGGTTTTCCTCCTTCTCTTACCAATTCCTTTGCTTTCACCTCAAATCTTAGATTGTTCCTTCAGTACCTTTTCCTTTGCCGCCAATCCGTATTTCCTTAACCAGCAATTCCAGAGTTAGGTCACCTCCTCTGCTTCGACCTGAATTATGTCCCTTCAGGAATTCGAATCTTTTGCTGAATGTCATTCAGTTCCTTCATTCAGACAGTCATTTCCCTGGACATTTCAACCAATGTCACCTATTTAACCTTCTCTTGCCTCCAAGTTGGCAGCTTCAACTCCTTTTCTTTGCTGTCCAACAGGCTCCAGGGTTCCTTAAATATATCTAGTGCCCCTGATCATCCATCCACTTCCGTTGTATCGTATCTCCTCCAGCTTTTGCTTTTCGATCAATTGTTTTTTTTTCAGAAAATTTTCTTTTGTTTCTTTTCCTCGAACATTTTGCATAGAAAAAGACTGGAATTTAAACTGGAAGGAATAAATTCTCATTCAATAACTAAATGTACCCAACTCCTTGCATTTTGAGTTATTCAAACAGGTTACGGTATATCTAGCTTAAGAATTTGGCATTTAGTTCATTAAAAATGCTTGATGCATTTTTGTGGAATAACTTTTAGGTCTCAAATCAAATAATAGGTTATAAGTTGTAGCTCGTATGTTGCAAATGTTTTGAAAAAGGAATCAAAGACAGGGTTCAAGTTAATGACTGGAATATTAACTACCTAATGACACTAGGGTTTGTTTATCACCAAGCAAGATTTAATTTGATCAATAATCATCAACACCTCCAAAAACAAACTAACCATGGGTTTTCAGTGCAAAAAAATTTTTTTTTGAGCTTCAAATTGCAAAAAGTAATTTATTTTTAGTACTATCCCATTTAAAATACTGCTGAGAGTCGATGCCACTTTTTACAGAAAAACACGTTGCAATCCTCTCAAGTAGGGAAGCAACTGTTCCTTAGCAACAAATTTGCTACACGCCATTTTTACAAGAGGATTTTAAAATTCCAAACAAAGACATTTTTTATGACTTTTTTCTCCAAGCCAACCTTTCCTCAGCATGAATCTTATTGAGCAATTTTAAATTTGTTTTAGAGTTTTGTGCTAATTAAAAATTTTTCTTTTGTCTAAAATAAGTTTTTCTAATGATAACCTTTGAGGCATAAATGCATATTAACATATGTTGCAGATTTTTTGCTTTGAATTATTCCAGCATGTACAAAGAAATGCAAAAGGATTGACTTTGTTCAAAATTTTGAAATTATATAATTTGCGCGTAAAATCTTTATTTTTATAGCGTATCGTGATTGCTAACATCTAATTACAGAAAACGTTAAAACTAGGTAAACTGAATTGAGTGTTTGAAATAAACAGATTTTTTTGCCATTTGCAACATTTAGTCCACGCTTGTAAGTATGGCTCGGAAACAAGGTTTTGCTAAAATTTATGTTTAATCCTTTGACAATGATATTTTTCTGACTACATTAGAAACATTAGTAACTATACAAAATGAATCCAAAAGAAATCTGTAGCAGTTAAATTGTCTATCAAATGCACGTACCACATTTCTGGCCTTTGAATACTTCAAATGCTAATTTAAAAAAAAACTAAAATGCTAAAATGTCTTTTCAACACGGAAGAAGGAACTGGATGACAGGATGCAAAAAATATTGGGATCGTAAAGGATCTGAACCAGTAGGAAGCGGTGGAGTTAGGGTTGGAGGTGACGAAGGCTGCGGAATATTCGGTTTAGAAACCAAAAAATAATTGGCGGGGGACGAGAAAGGACTCGAGGTAGTAGATATAAGAGTTGCGGTGAAAGCGGAAGAGATTCGGGGAGATAGCGTATGAACTGAAGATAGGATGTCCAAAGGGGAACGGAGCGTGTTTCTGGGCGGAGGAACTTGGATTTCAGAGAACTTCCAAGGCAACTGAATTGGGCACAAAAGGACCAGGCTGGATTCTAAAACGGAGTTCGAAAAGCAATAATTTTGAAGGGGTTAAGGTTGCGGAGGAATAGTCCGGGGCTGTGTTTTGGAGGAGGTGGAGGGACAAAGGGTTAGAAAAGAAGGTAGGGATCTTGAAGGGATTTTAACGATTGTTATCACAAGGCAAAATAGGTAGCTCAGAAATGCTGCTGCAAAATAAGGGTGACAAGAGGAGAACACTGAGAAGGGCTAAGGTCCTAGTGTGGTCCATTTATCGTTAAATCATAAGGACTTACGATCATACGTGTGTAGGAATAAAATATTTCCTGGTCATGCTGACATCCTCACAACCATTAGAATGAATATTATGTCATTGAAATTTATTATCTATTGTATTAATTAGTTATGGTATAATTTATACTTTAGTAATTACCTTTCCAGGAATTTTTCATCTTGCCCCGCATTTCTTTAAAGTTCCAAAGCAAACCAAAGCTGAATGCGTGGTTGTTTGCAGAAATGATTTCTGCTAAAACAACCTACTTAGATAACTGCTTAATTCTAATAAGTGGCCGGGGGAACGACGGTGCCACCGACACGGTGGCATTTGAATATACACACACATTGTTAAAACCACAGTAAAAGCAGAAAGGATCTGTGCAAGACCAGAATCTCAACATGTAACAACAACAACATGTTCATGCTCAACAACATGAAAAGTTTTCACGTCTCAATAAATGTTTTTCATGAGCGGGACATTTTTGAAAACTATAGATATTTCCCCAGTTTGGATGCTTTCATCTTAGATTCAATAATTAATCTTCATCTTAGATTCGTTTGACTTTTATATTCAATCTTATTTTTAACTTCATGACCTTCTTTACAGTTTACCTGATTATTAGCTAAATCAAAGTTAATATTAATAACCTAGATTTATACCAAAATGAAGAATTTAGATATTTTGGAACAATTGCTTAAATAATTCATTCAGCGAGATCAGTTATTCAATCAACCTTCGTTTTTTCTGCAGCTTTCCCATCCTTCAAATGGTATCATCTTCATTCACCGAGTGAGCAGTCATCCTTTGTCCTTTGCTTCATTCTACATACGCATTCTCTTTGTAAGTATCAATCCCCTTAGTAATTTCTGGCTTCAAACCGGTGTCCACTTTCGATACTTTCGGTAGTGCTGCACTTGCACTGGCTGGGGAGCCCTCTTTGCTAAATGGCGATTATTGCTATGTTATCCTTTGGTGCTACTTACATTAATATTGCTAGTGGTAACGAAATTAGTCTAGGCCTGTTAAAAACAGTTTGGCCCAATACGGCAAGTAGTTACTGGTAAAAGTATTCTTTAACTAGGGGTATGAATCCCATTTATATTGAAAGTTATCACACAAAAATTTATTTTAGCCAATTTTTATACTCGTTTTTACCTGGTTTAGAGCCCAAAAATGAAGTAGACGGACACACAGACACACGACATCATAATTAGCTCCTCTGTTGAGGCAGCGAGCTAATAATGAACCGTTAGTCCTTGATTATAGAAGTTTTGATTTTAATCTATTTTAATTTACGCTTTTCCAGAAAGCAAAATGGTTCAGTCAAAAAATCAGGGTGCCACATTTCAACTCCAAGACCTTAGCTTTTGAAAACTGGCGTTAGAAGTAACCAATCGTTTTAACAGCAAGCCCGTTTTGCACTTCACTATGGCTGCTAGAACAATTAACATTTAACAGAATTTGGCACATCAAACGAAGCTGTATGAACTGCCGTCTAAATATATGCACAATTGCTTGCATATAAAAATGTAAATGGAGATTTTTATAATTAGTGATTTAAGAACATTTGCTAAATAAAGTAACAAAATTGGTCATCGTAACAGCAACATAACATTGTCCCCATTAGTTTGTTTAGATAAGAAGGTGTACAGAAGCGTCTGGAATCATAATTAGATTGTTTAAGTTTATATTGTGTAAACATTTTCCACAAAGAAACTGAACAACTAAATACTACATAATAGCAAAAAATTTTAAGGAATGCAGGCATAATGCAAAATATATAGCACTAACAATTGTTAAAATATTGTGTTGCGTAATTGTCTTAAATATAGAGTATTTTATTGTTACCTAATTCCAACATACAACATAATATATTGTAAATTCGATAACGCCTTGCTAACAAAGCTGTCATATTGGGGATTCGGTAAATTCGAGTTTATCATTATGGATTTGGTTTATAGATAAAAACCAGACTTTCTAAATACTTCTACATGGAAATCATTAACTTATTTATGCACATAACTTTAATGACTTGATCGCCATCAATTGCGGGACAACTACAAGAAAATTGATTTTTAAGTCACTGGTATGCTAAACTTTATGTGCAAAATGTTTAACATGGTAAAACCTTGCAGTTGTCTGAAGTATGCAATATTTAATAGTGCCCAGCGAATTAAAAGCACTAACCAGCTATAAATTCGAAAATAGCTCGCCATTTTCATTTGTTTCTGTTACGGTCTTTAAGTATATTATGGTTTGAATAAATTTTGTAAAACCATGTTGTCAGTTGCAAATGCATTGTAATTTTGATTGACGTTGTGTTATAGTTTATGCGCAACTTGTTTGTATTTGTCTTAGCATGGTTGTTCTTTTATTACGAGTCAAAGTCAAATTACCAAATATGTATTTCTAACGTATAACTGTGACACGATATTTACTGTTAAGCCATTATACCTATGTACTAATTGTAAGTACTAAACATCCATGGCAAGCCTTTAAACGATGCTCGCTGCTAAAAACGCTATTTATTACAACTATTTACTAAAGTGCCACACATCCTTGAAGCAGGAAGATTTTTGCAGTGTCAACATAGTTCCTACACTGCTAAGCATCAGACCAGTCGCCCATGCTCTAACGTTGTAAACATCCATGGTAAACATTAAAAGATGCTCGCTGCTATAGACGTGAATATCGTAAAAATATAATACAACAACTTAATTTTTAAGAAAAAGATCTAAAGCCATGAAGCTTGGTTTAAAGCCCATATAATAGATAATAATGGGACACCTCATTTAGACACCAAATAACCTGATTTAGACCCCAAATAGCCTGATTTAGACCCCAAATAGCCGGATTTAGACCAAAACTTGCCCGATTTAGACCAAAACTTGCCCGATTTAGACCCCAAATAGCCTGGTATAGACCCCAAAAATAAAGTAGACGGACGGACAGACAGACAGACAGACAGACAGACGGACGGACAGACGGACACACAACTGCTTAAATAGCTTCTCTGCAAAGCAGCGAGCTAATAATGATCCATTTAGCCGGTTTTAGACCCCAATAAAAATAAAGTGTACAGACAGATAGACAAACGTACAACGATATCTTACATAGCTCTCTTGCAAAAGCAGCGAACTAATATGTATTGAAACCTTCAAAAACTCACTCACTTCAAACTCATTCTAGAATCTTTTGAAGTCATAGCAAGGAACGGATAATTGTGTATCGTATAACAATAAAGATTGGAGCAATTATATGATACAACCCAACTAGGTAGCTTTATATTGTATGAAAAATCTTTCCACAATTAAGATATTCGCCGCAAAAGTAAGACATATTGCCCACATACAGAATATCATTATAAATTTGTAGGACAAAGTAACTGGAGAGTATTGTAACTTGAAACTCTCGGTCATTATTTTAGTCCGTCCTACAATCCTAACACGATCTTGTACTCTTCCCGAGTGCATCCAACAAAAGTATTCGTTGGCCCACAGTTTATAAATGCCGCTTTCAAAAAATTCCTGAAATCTGCTGTAAACCATGGTATTATCCGGGGGTAAGAATCCATAGAAACGGCTTCCTTCATCTATTAATTCCATACCTACTGTACATTCTTTGTTGACAGCAGCATTGTCACCAAATGTACTGGCCATTTTTATTGCTTCAAAAGCTTCTATTGCTATGCGCAAAGCAGCATACCATAAATGAAAAAACGTTCTCTTATTTCCGAAACACAATTCCTTCATGTAATCATTACTTACTGTGGCGCGCCGTAATAGTGCTTGTAGTCTAGTATTGTTTGTTATGCTAGCGGTTTTTTTGTCGTAATCTATCCACTTTTGGCTGGAATAAATTGTAGAAAATTGTGAAGCTATCAGGTCGTCTATAGTATTTATAGCATTGTTTGGAAGGGGCTTAATCATGTTGGTTGACATCAGCCCACAGTAAAAAGTTGAAACCACAATTGATACAAAGCACCATAAAGCAAAAACTAAGGATCTAGATTGTCGGGTGGCGCGACATATGCCACCAGAGGCTAAGCGCCGAGGGTGGCAGAGTTCGAAATCGACCCGGGCCCCGCGCTTAGAGGGCCCCAAACAAAGCAAAAATAGGCGAAATAAGGCAAAAATTATAGAAAATTTGCTTATAATTTCAAAAAATTGGGCTCGCTACGCTCGCCATCCATTCTTTCAGTACAAATTCTGCATATTTTGAGCAGAAATTTGTTAAATTTTCTCACTATTTCTATAAAACACGGATTTTAACCATAATTAACTAACTCAGCATCAGAAAAGTAAAGTATCAGACATTAAAGGGGCCCACTTTCTCCTTCCCTCACCCGGGCCCTCCCTCTACCTTTCGCTTGACGCTTAGCCTCTGTATGCCACCAACAATTGGTGAAGTTAAAGCAGAAAAGACGGATAGGAAATTGTCTGAAAAATGTTTGCACAAGTTTACTGATTTTATATCCTGTGTCATACCGACTGCAACCATTTTTCTAATAACCACATAAACAAGAGTTGAAACAAATGCGGCACAAAGAACAATCCAGCTCCATGTGTCTAGAGGACTTAACAGATCGCTTAAGACCATCGAAAACGTTACACTTATTTGGCTGGAAACCTGGCAGTATACAAAATTCTGGGAAGATGAATCCACTTGGTGAAACGTTGGCAGGGATAACCTAGATACACTTTGATTGTTCCTATACTTGTTCCAGTAATAATAAGACGAGTTTTCTTGCATCGAACCGTCCAAATAAGGCAGTATGGTAGCATGCTTGTAATCAAAGTAAATACTTGAATGCCTGCATTTAGGTGAAATTGTTAAAGAAAGGTTAAGGGACGTAGCAAACTCATTCCAGAAATTTAGTTTTACATGTACTGGGTCTGGTTTGTTGTAAAACTGCAGCATCGGAGAGTATTGATTACTTGAAACGTTTGCACTAGTCAAGTTTAAATTCACTATCAAGTAAAGTAAACTGGTTTCCATTGTGAGTATGAATTTTTGCTTGAATGTAAAACAAGCTTCGACGTTCAAACTATATATAATTACTATGCAGGTGACAGAAATACTAAAAACCAAATCTTTAAGTGTGTATTAAAAAATATATATATATTTGGTAACCAAATATATTGTTGTCGATGAATAGTATTTTACCTATATCAGGTTATTATTTTTGATCAATCGTTTTGTCAATTAAATTAGAATATATTGTTGTGGGAATAACGATGTTAATATAGCTGCTGTGTCAAGTACTTTTATAATAGAATTATTTGACAGATGGCTAGATATATACCATAAAGGATTGAAAAGATTTCTACCTTATTTGAAGTGCACGTGTTTTTGATTGGTTAGGATTGAAAAAAACAAATGTTATTGAACCAGTTAGTAGTAAATCATAGAAATGCTAAAGCGTTATGAACTTGACATGACATTGTCCAATGATTTAGCAATAAACAAATTACTAAAAGTGGTTACTGTAAGAAGAATGGTAGTACTCAATACGAAGTTTTAACAAACTGGATAAGTAATGCTTACATAACAGTCATCCTCAAGTTAATGTACTATTAGAACAGTTTTATATATTGCAGTGCAAACTGCAGAATGCTTTATTTAGTTATTCTGAGCTTCGGAATATGTTCTGAACACGCCGAAATACTGCTGCTGCTGGAGGATTGATTTCTTGGATTTGTTGTCTTGTTGTTGTGGGTTTAGGACCTTTCACATTTCCGCCGTTGCCACTAGGACTTTCTTCCCATTTCGACATTCCCATCGGACAATTCCCACGCGTTTTCGATTTTCCCATTTGCACCTTTTTTCCCATTTTCTCACACGGATATATTTCCCACTTAATTTTTTCCCATTTCATTTGCAACAAAGACAAAGCTTGATTTCTTTTATGCGCGACACCTATACAACTTGCAGTGAAATGCATATAAGATGGGCTTTCAATTTCCAGCTGTGGCTAAACACTTCTTACGCCAAAATTATAAATTTGATCCCTCTCCTTATTGGCCTTATAATTATAAAAAACTTCTAAACTTATAAAAAACTATAATGTCAAGTACACTTGTTCAAAATCCCAATTTAATACAGCCAGCATTTATCTAACGTTATAACTTTACATTTTAATGATAATATTAACTTTTTCATTACTTCAGTTAAAACTTCATGATTCTAATGGAATTTTTTAGAAAACGCCGTTAAATTGTCACTTAAATACATACAGATATGCATATGTTCATTTGTAGTAAGAACGTGTGGGTATGCATTTTTCATATATCATAATTTTTTATGACCTTGAAAATTGTCCGGCCCCCTACAGGTCCCGGCCCCCGTGACGATCACGGGCTGGCACGGGCGTCACTTAGCCCTGCAAGTTGTTAGTGAAAATGCTTTTGCGGAGTAATATAATACGACTCCGATCAAAAGGTCTAGAAAGTGTAAAGTATATGACACTACTAACATCAGAAGAAGTTGAAGACAAAAATTAAATTCGGTGTAAATAATTATTGTTTGATGAATACATGATCTTGTCATCTCACTCAAAGTATTGGCCAATCATAAATACTCTTTGTTTTGATTTGTATACAAATGCGTTGTTTGGTTTCTAAAATTACTTGAAAATTTGTCGTGGGAAATCTGTCCGTGTGGCATCAAATTTTTTGCAAATGGGAAACTTGTCCTCGTGTGAAAATTGTCAAATGGGAATATCGAAATGGGAAGAAAGTCCTAGTGGCAACGGCGGAAATGTGAAAGGTCCGTCACCCGTTGTTGTTTTTTGATTGATTAAAATTTTTCGGTAATCTAGTGGTTCCTAATGGAATTGTTAAAATTTGTGTAAAACTTGAATTATAAACAAAATTCCTGCAAAAAAACACATGAAGCCAATGAGCAAAACTATTGCAAGCAAATGTTTCAATTCTATATAGTTTCCGGTGGTTACGACTCTGGTAAAAAGTCAATGCCTTGTACACCGTCTTCAAATCGAGCAGCGTAGGACTACCAGTCATTCCATTTGTCTAAATCTACCTTCGTTTATGAACTTGAGTGTTTTTGATACCCAGTCTCGATTAATTGTATCGGTGATATGATTTGCGTTTCTTTTAGACAGTTCTTTTGACAGCAGGAAACATTTTTGTGAGCCAGATATCTCCATTACCATTTTTTCAAGAAGCAGTAGAAGTGGTTCACATCTCACATACAACCAAGCGTATTTTCGATTAAGAAAGTTAGAGACTGTTTCATAAGTGTACACAGTTGTTTTGTTGTAATAAATACCGCTACTTAGAAAACTTGACAAATTCCGCCTTCCAAACTCCTTGTATGTAGATCCATTGGATCAAAGTCGGACAAAGATGGGCAACATAAGTTGCGAAAAACAGCGTAGGAAATACCGCAGGCTGTTAGGAAGGCTTCCAGTAGCTCTAATAAATTCTGGAATAAGAAATTGTTTTCATGGAAAGTTTAACCATGATTGGGGAATTGTCTGTGGAGTACATTTGCAAATCAGTTGACTGCATTTGAGGTAGCATAATTTTGAAACCAGTAAAACCATAGTCCAGTATATTTCCTTTGAAAAAAGTCCTTGCCGGTGGCTCAGGAGATTATGTAGGAGGAATGTATGGCGGAAGGGATGGAATGAGTAGAGGACGAAGCGGCAGAGGCAATCCAGGTATTTCAACTTCTATGAAAGAAGCAAGCGTGTCATTAGCAAGAATTTGTTGAATGCAAAATCTTATTGTAATGCAAACGAATGCTGAATACTATTTTAGAATTGAAAATGTTACATTTTATTGAGCACTATTGCTTAGTTGCCTCTACTGGTCTATTGCCTTAATATATTTTGCAAGATCTTTGGAAAAATTCATATTTTTGATTTAGAATATAGACAGCATCAACCGTTTTACTGCATCCGATAATTAACAATACACTCATAAAATTTAGCGCATTTTTATTTCAAAATACAATCTTATTTTTAAAAAATGTGTAAAATATCCTATCTATGATGACTGATTTAGTAGTAGAATAGTAAACAGATAAATGAAAATGTTTTGAAGCGATTTGTTAATTTTTGTGAAAGTTGTGTTACATGTGAACGCCAAAAAACAGCACTTAGACATGCTGGGATGTTTTTAATTTGTAGGTTCAAGGTACGTTTCTTCGTATGGTTAATTCATAAATGGAACACTTAAAATATTTTCAATGATGCTGTTTCCAATCTCACCCGAAAGCCCAAAGTTTGGCGAGTATTAAAGCGTTTTGTATGTTCAGAAAAATTGGGGTATGCCCTAAAGTTTCTTAGTTTATTGGAAAAAAGGCAGGCTTTTCTGACCTATCGGTTTGTATAAATTTACAGTTATGTACAGTCAAATTTATTAGCAGTTTTTTAGGTATGACTTTTTTAAAGTGTTCCTTAATTCATACCAATACGCTTTTTCTGAAAGCAATAGTTCTAGTATTATTCACTAACGATTGGGCTTCCAGATGAGGTATCACTTGCCATTGATTTTACTAATGTGTGAAAATTACATTCGTATCGACTTTTTTACGTTTTTCTGGAATCTCGTCTCGAATCAAATTTTGGTGTCACCATTCCAAATGTTTTTGCTGCTCTTATATATTCTAAATGTACTAGTACTACAGTGCCATGTGTCATAGCAATAATAAAAGCTCAGTTTCTACGCTTTCAGAAGCAGGGTACCAAACCTTCTTTTAGATAATTGGTGGTTTAATAACAACCAGAGTTTCTAGTACTTCGGTGTTTGAAGCTAAAATTTTGCAAGAGGTTATCCATACCTACTAAGAAGCAGTAGAGGTAAACTTTTTATCACATTTTGTAGAAAAATGAATTCTGAGTATAACATGTTTCATTCATTTAATCATTGGAACGGTACAAGTTCTCTGGAACGTTTGGCTAACGATTAGGTGTAAAATGTTTGGTACCCGGAATTTTGATAGGTGGCGCCACCTAGCGTCGAATCCTCGTGTGAGCTAAAATTTAAGGGATCTGATCGAGATAATTTTTTCTATAGTTCTCAAGGTCTAATGCATCATTGATATATCAGGTTTTTGTTTTAAATGAAAAGTGTGACTTTTTAAAATTCAAACAATTTTTGTCGCTTTACTTATTTTATTTTATATCCTTTACTATTCTTTAATTGGATAGGAAACACCTTAGAAATGTGGGTATTGGTTATGTTGAGAGTTCGGCGCCGATAGCTGCCCTGACTGCCCTCAGACGACACAGGTGGACGACCTCTCTATAGATCATTTTGTCCTATGCCACTATGATATATTTCATTAAGCATTGTTAATATCACAAATGTATTATAAAGGTCGAAATCCGAATTGCATTTTGGAATGTTGCCCCAAAACTAGAATGCATTCCACTTTCATTAAATTATTTGAATTAAAGGAGCGTTTGAATTTGAAAAATCAGGTACATATTCAAAATGTCAATCCTCCACAATTTACTTCAAATGATAAAGATACTTCCCCCATGCGCTCCCACACTCTTCTAGTAGCTTTATTACACCTTCCCGCTACCTCCTTCACCTCCTCAGGCGCGTACCCAGCTCTGCGACCTGGGGAGGGCACACAGTTAAAAAATGCTAAAGTTTTCAAAAAAAAATTGATCATTTCAACAGACTGTTTTGAATTTTTTAGGGTAGAGAACAGTAAAAACACATATAAGAAGTTGTGTTACTGCGATCTCTGTAATAGAAAGTGATACTTGTTATAGCTATGCGCGTTAGCGCACAGAAAAATTTGAAAAATGGCTTCATTAATTCTCAATTCGAAGTTTGATTTTGCGTATTTAGTCGTTTTAGGGACACAATTGTGCAAAATAAGTTCAGAAAATACGGAACTACTTTTTTTCCAAATATTGGAGACGAGGGAGGTGCAGTGCCTACACTTTGGGTACGCCACTGCACCTCCTTCGTTTCCACTTTGATTTCCCATTAAATCCACTCCCTCCTTCAGTTTCTTTCTTGCCTTAAGTACGACCTGCCACTAGAAAATAATCCAGAAATTTGGTCCATTGAAACGTGTTTTGTGATTGTAGAAGTACAGCTTGTATTTTTACACGATTAAATAGTTTAAATTTGTTTTTTGTGAGATTTTGTACATAATATCTGCAAGGATTTTTGTTAATTTTAGAAAAAGCATTTCTTGCTAATTGTAAAGAAAAAAGACACTTGATTTGTAGACGAGTAAGATATTATTACTTTCGAAGTTTGGAAGAACTTTTAAATGGGATTTAGTTGAAAAATTAAATTAAAACAATCATATATAAAGTTGTGTAGGTTAAGTGCTGTGTTTATGAAAATTGGCGAATGTTTGGCTTTTTTGAATAGCAGATACACTCTCTGCCTGTTGTTTAGATGTCACTCTGAAATGTTGTGCCCCACAGCGCTTCATTCTTATTAATTTCAGTATACCTATATTATTGCACGCTAAACAATTTAAAATGTTTCAAGAAAAAATTATTATAGATTATTACTAATTTGATGGTTTATCAATTGGCATAACATAACTAACCTTTTCAGAAAACTCACTACAATTATTGGATTCCAGGATTTTAAAAAATGTTCACTACAATCCAACAACAGCATTTTCATGATTATTCCGCTACTGGCAAAATATCAGGCTAAGATGGAACGCGAGATCATGGTGGGATGGAGTGGAATGCGTGGAGATTTATCTTGCTAGTGTTTTCCAATTTGGATGAAGGGTGGATGGGATTTGAGGGCTTAATATTGTTAAGACGTAAATAAGAAGGGTAGGGTAATTTGGGATTTCTCAGGTAACCATACCAAACAAGGCTTTTTGAACCATTTCTTTTATAAACCTTGGTGGTTTTGGAAAAGTTGGTGGAGCAAGTGGGAAAGCAACCAACAATCAGGTTGAAGGTTCTTCTGCTGGCTGCTGAAAGGGTTAACCCTTTCAAATGGCATTTAAAAATACGATTAAAGTAGTTAAAGTGGAATACAAATTAATTATTATGTAGGTCAATTTGGTAATTATAATTCAGTAGCAATGGCGTGACGTGGTAATTTCCTTAGAGTAGGTTCTCTGCAATGTGGGCATTTCAAACA
>CM056171.1:54130789-54165789 GCA_029691765.1 Entomobrya proxima | reverse complement strand
TTAGCAAATTTCCTATTTTAAATAGGTGTTTAAATTGATTTTGGGTTTTTAAGGACAGAATTACACTTCCGGGTATCCATTTCCCCAAGAAAGTTGGAATTGGATAGGTAGATCAGAAAAGAGATCATATAGCTACCTACACAGTCTGAATTAATTTTTTAAGTATGCATTTTCCTAACCCTAACTGTAGTCCAGTTAAATATGATCTACGTTACAAACGATGGAATACGGTTGGACAAGTTATCTAGCCGAGTGCAATGCTGCACCTTCTTCGCCGAAAAACCGATTGCCGCCGAGTCATCACAAAAATGTTTTAAAATTGAAAGAACCATGTACAATAGCCTTTATCGTTTTTGTTTTTTCTCTTGAAAAATCTAACGGTTAATTGGCAAAAGCTAGAGATTTAAAAACAAAGCAGCCTCTTTAGTTTTAAACATAGATTTTACTAATACTTATTGTTGTGATGACTAATTTCAGTATTTTGGTACAATAGACTAACTTACCAAATGTAACCCAGATTGCTATCTATCTCTTAAATATTCACTGTCACGCTTTTAACTTATGTTTTCAAATTAGCTGCTCCGAAGTCGTTGAGTTATTTTGGGAACTTTCAGATATAAAAATACTATTTATGTTTGTTCTGATTCATCGCAATGAGCATATCAGTATTCACATATTTTCAATTTTAAGCAAATTTGCCTTTGTATGGTTTGCACATTACACAGACTCCCAACAAATATTCAAATAAATGCTCCGTTCTAATCAAAACATTTCAGTAAACCTTTTCACTGCCGCAATCCACAAGTTTACTCACAAGCCTGAACAAAATATTTGTAAATTAAAGTATGCCTGAATGTTGCAATTGGAATTAGAATGATAGTGGTAACACACAGTTCGTTACTTCGTTCGTCCCTTTCGTTACGTTACTTTCTGATATCGACTTAAATGTAATATTTGATTCTGTAATAGGTAGATAAATTTTGACTGATATGTATATTTTTTACTTTAATTCTAATGCTGTTTACTATACATAATTTATAAAACATGAATCATTAATTTATAATTATTTGTTTGACGAAATTAATCACTGAATGTATTATTAATGTAAATGTAGTGGCAGAAATAACTACCTTTATACTCATGTAAAGGATTCTGTCGTGAATGTGCAATAAATAAATAAATAGAAAATTTTCTCAGAATTATCCAACAAACAGTAAATGAGATTTACTAAATGTTATGGTAATCAGTCACCTACGTACGTACGTATAAACAACTAATACGATTGATACTAATGTATTCTTGCTACAATTTGCTGTGACAACAATAATCCAATGAAAAATAACTACCTACTTAAATTAATAAAACAATCTATTACAAACTCAACAACGATAGAAAAATGTTCAATATAAATTGTAGAAGATTAGCATATACAGAAACCAGCATTGCAACACCAAACTTGTGTTCAAATGAATAGAAAATTTTAGAAATTACTATGTTTTCTCTGTCTTTCTTTCTATGCTCCGGTGTTGGACTTGTGAATCTAAGTGCTTTTAACGTTACAATTCTGTACAGAAATTGAATGCCAGATGTTAGTACCATTATTCGTATACTTAGAAGTACTTGATAAAAATAACAATTCAGAAAAAATCTAACTAGCTGATGGATAAATTTTTGTTAAATTACAACACTATATTCAACAACAAATAGCTTCAAATGATCAATCGTGACAACCTTAGCGAATCCAATTCCAAGCAAAAGGGTCAACCAAATAAGGCAGTTTGCAAAGCGAAAGTACACTTTTAAGAAATGCTTCCTTCCAAATCTATAAATCCATCCAGTTTTTTGATAACCCAAAATTGCACAAAATGCCAATTTTCTATCATCAATGTGAACAAGCATCAGTGCCTAAGTGAGCAAAGTCCCGGCCCCCGTGAAATAAATTTAAGTTTCATACTACTATTTTAATTGCTGAAAATTTCTTATAGTAAGTTTAGCTTAGACTGACCTCATTTTTACATGGTGTTTTTGCAGTTTTCATTTATCGGTAATACCAATACTCGGGTTAAATACCTTTTTAAATCGACCAAAATGGGCTTGACTTTAATACTATTCGACATTTATGTTTCGAATTCTTTGGAGTAAACCGTATTTGACGGTATTCCACCGCTTGTGCTTGGAGACATTAACATATGATGATATATACGCACATATATTACAGATATGAGAGCATTTCATAAAACACAGAAGCAGAGGCTAAGCGTCAAGCGAAAGGCAGAGGGAGGGCCCGGGAGGGGGTTGGAGAAACTGGGCCCTTTCAATGTCTGATACTTTACTTTTCTGATGCTGAGTTAGTAAATTACGGTTAAATTCCGAGTTTTAAAGATATGATGAGAAAATTTAACCAATTTCCGCGCAAAATATGCGGAATTTGTACACAAATAATGGATGGCGAGCGTAGCGAGCCCAAATTTTTTGAAATTATAAGAAGAGTTTTTACAATGTTTGCTTAATTTTGCTTATTTTTGCTTCGTTTGGGGCCTTCTAAGCGCGGGGCCCGGGTCGACTTCGAACTCTGCCACCCTCGGCGCTTAGCCTCTGCACAGAAGCGTAAAATTGTCACTCTAAACTACTCAATATGCTCAATACTAGTTATGCGCACGTACAAAGTTTTTTATACAGAAAAGCTTTTATTGCAGTATAATCTTGTAACAACACAATTTCCCTTATTTTACTAAAATTAAAATTTGTGTTGGTAGAAGAGCTAAATATCAAACTTTGAAATAATTCAAAACGTTAATAAAATATAAAAATTATAAAGGAAAGATTATGTTATAATATGGAGACATGTACAACAACAATTTTATACTCTACAATATAACTAACCAATGGAAATATGAATGGAATTTTGGATTAGCAGCCGACCAATTCTGCTAACATTAATCCTAATTAAAGTAGCAAGTTGTGATTCAAAGGATTGGTAGGTGTTAAATTTGAGATGCTTTGCTCTTCTGGGTTGTTAAAAATATTTCCAAATAATAGTTTCTTTCAAGGTTATGGTATCATTTGAATTGTTCTTCAAGACTTTCATAAGCTGTTGTGTATTCAATTTTTGAAAAGAGCGGAGATTTACTTCTTAATACAGCAAAAACTTTAAGCATTCGAATAAATCTACATTTAATAATTCAGCGTTACTTACTGATTAAACAGAGCACACATTTTTTATCGCGCAATTATTTTAAAAACCTTCATCTCGTGTACGCTTGTTAGATACATCCAATTTATTAAAGCTAGCACCAACCAACATATTTATCTAACGATTTGGCTTAATAATTCATTGATATTATTGATTGCTTCATTATTTCAGATAAATCAAATCATGCATTTTATGGGATTTTTTTAAATTGAAACTGTTAAACTTTCTCTTATGTAATGCACATTAGCTTGTTAATGCTCATTTGTAGTAACAACGTCAGTACTGGGCATGCATATTTCCTGTATCTTAATTTTATTTTCTTATTTTTTCTCGATCTTGAAAATTGTCCGGCCCCCTTTAGGTCTCGGTGATGATCACGGGCTGGCACGGGCGTCACTTAGCGCCTGACAAGGATATCTGTTACAGTAAAAGCTACCACGAATATAACTTCCAAAACAAGTGCAACATAGTAAGAAGGAGTATAATATCTTGAAAGGTATAGAAAGTTGCAAACTATTTCAAAAAAGCAACTTAGTTTCCATTGAAGAGTAAATGCCAGATAGGGTAATGCTATGGACTCTTTGAAGATCCACGTCTGGCTGTTGGAGTTCCAACAAGGTGGAAAGAGATCCAATGAAGCAGATAGATTGAATGAAGTCGTTGACAGAGTAAACATTTATTTTGAAACCGTTAACGGTGGCTGTAAACGAGCTACTGATATGCTTAAAGAATATCATGCAATGCATCAATGCATGCATTTATGTTTCAATATTGTTTAAGCTTGTTTTGAAAAAAACGGTTAGAAATAAAATGGTAGTTTATCATTTTCTACAACCGTTTTTATTTAATTTATATCCTGTTTGTCTGTCTTAGCAATGTATGACATTTGCGAAAAAGGTTGGCTTTTTGAAACAATATACTAAACCCTCAAATTTCATACAATTAGCTAAGCCGGAGTTTAAAAATTCGCACTAAAATACCGCATTGCTGTATCTTAGGGGCGTATAATGTAACTTTTCCCTTAATCCGGGTTTAAACTAATCTTGCTTAATCCAAAATTTAATCCGAATTCCGTAAATTTGGGGCTAATCCTGCGATTAAGATTAAGCGAGATTAAATTTAATCCGATTTTCAAAGGCAAGCGTGAATTGGCTTACAACCACCGCTGACCGGTCGTAAGTATTGGATTATCTTCCGTTTAAAGTGTCGGATTGCATAACTTGAACTAATCTTGCTCGAATAATCTTTCTAGATTAACTTGAGTTTAGACCAATGTTACAATATTAGAATAATCCTAAACCGGGTTTAAACTCGACTTAAACCCAAAATTAAAGTTAGATTATACCCCCCTTAGTGATTAGACCAAAAAATAAAAACGCCACTTAAAATACTTATTTGCTGAAATTTAATTTTCAAGCGTGCTTGGATATTATTTTATAGTTTTGAAGAACTGGTAAAAAATAAACTGCTAGCATATCATTTACTACAACCTGCAGTATTTAATTTGATTCAAGTATCCAATTTATTTTCTGCTCGTGGGTTTCAGCAAAAAAATGTCCTTCATTCCTGTGTAAAAAGCCTAGTAATTAGAGTGTGGTCTTGACAAAAATAATAGGGTATATTTTCAGCAAATCTACATAAGCCCTGGATTGACGCAGAATGCCGAAGACTCAGAAACTCAGTACGTGACTCATTAAAAATTGCAAAGCAACGCAAATGAGATTCTATTTCTCGACTTGAATTTCTGCATGCTCGAAAGGAATACACAGATTTGCGCAGCAGAAAAAAACAGGAGTATTATGATAACAAACGCAAAGAACTTGGAAATGTTAAGAACACAACCGAATTTTGGAAAGCGGTAAAAAGTTTTAAATTCAACGCCAGCTTTTCATGTCAAGTTACGGAACAAGACTGGATAAAATTTTATCATGATATACAGAAACCTAGACCACTAGAAGTAGGACCATTCTATGACACTATACATCCAACACTTGACTGCCCAATAACTTTCGCAGAATTAAATTCAGCTATTAAAAAATTATCGACAGGAAAAGCTTCTGGACCGGACCAAATTCCTAATGAAGCACTTAAGTATTTACCTCTTTCTGGAAAATCTGAACTCCAGAAATTATTTAACAAAATTTTGCATGAAGAGGTGACCCCGGAACAGTGGAGTGAATCACTGACTGTTATGCTCTTTAAAAAGGGAGATAAAACTGATCCAATGAACTACAGACCGATTGCTCTGTTAAACACAACATTAAAATTGTTTTGTTTGTTTTACACCACCAGCGTCCCGTCCTGGGTCGTTATGCTGGCTGAATTGTGGTTTTTCCAAACAATGATTCGTTACAGCCTCAGTAGTATGGTTATAACCACTGGGCTATGCCGGCTCGGCTCATTTACTATGTACCCAAATACTAACAGCACGACTTGCAGAATGGGCTGCAAACAACAAAATTTTGGGGGAAAGCCAACATGGATTTCGAAAAACCGTTCATGTGATGACTTAGTTTTTACATTGAATGCCCTAATTCAAATTGCAACTAGAAAAGGCAAACTGAACGCACTTTTCATCGATTTCCAACGAGCTTTTTCCAGCGTTCCCCACGATAAATTATGGAATAAGCTTTTTAAAATTGGCGTCAGCGGAAAGATTATTCGAATCTTTCAAAACTTATATAGTAAAGCATGAACGAAAATTCGTATGCAAAACTCGGAAACATGCAAAATAGACATCACTGATGGCTTAGGTCAAGGAGACAGCGCCAGTCCAATTTTATTCGCCCTTTATATCTCGGATATTGATGATGTACTTAAAAAATCGGGCTTGTCTGGAGTAAATGCAAATGGGGAAAATATTGACATTTTATGTTTCGCGGATGATATGGCTCTATAGTTTCTACAGGGCACAAAGCTCTACAAGCAAATATTAACATTCTGAGCGAATATTTTGATAGCTTGGGACTTTCTGTTAATCTGCAGAAAACTAAAATTCTGGAATTCCAACGTAGACGAGGCAGTAGAAGCAAAGTTATCTTTAAATATCGTGGAGAAATCACTGAGACTGTTAACAAATACACGTATTTAGGAGTGCCTTTCTACTCAAATTGTAGTTTCAAGGATACTTCGGATTATTTCAAAACAAGGGGAAAAGCGGCAACGGGAGCGGTATGGGGAATCATGACACGGGGAAAAATGGAAAGTTGGTCGGCCAGACTAAAATTTATTGATGCCGTGATCTCTCCCACCGTACTCTATTGTTCGCATATTTGGGGATTGAAATATACACAGGAAATATAGAAGGTCTAAAACTATACTATTAAGCGGTTGCTTGGAGTATCTACGTCAACATCAAATGCGGTAGCACGGAGGGAAGCAACAGTCTCTCATTTACAAGAAAAGGTTTTAAACCAATTACTGCGTTTCTGGCTTAAACTTCTACAAATGGATTACCACAGATATGCAAAACGATGTTATGCGCAGCTATACTGGAATGCTAATAGAAAAAAAGATGACGTGAACCATAACTGGGGTTTGCAGCTTAAATCTTGGCTAGACAACTTGGGATTCTCATTCCTTTGGTATGACCAAAACATAGAAAGTATACTCGGAAACATCGGCAACATAATACGAACAAATATATATTGCAATCGTCAAATGGACGAAACCAATATTAAAAACTCAAAGACATTTGCTTACTATTACGGTTTCTTGGACAATCGCCCCTACTACCGTCCTTCGTATCTACGCTGCAGACTTCCACATTATCTAACAAGGCTTATTGCGGAATGCCGTCTCAAAAACAATACATTTGTACTTGGTAAAAGAGTCCTAAAGCTAAATCCTGAAGAAAGATGTCCTTCCTGTATTGAACCTGACACCTTGATACATACATTATTTTTATGCAAACACCTGGAACCTGTTCGCCAAGATTGGCTCAGTAATTACAGCACAAACGCAAGCACACCTGACATATTATTTCGAACAATTTTCGACGAATTTGACAGAGAAAAAGCGAACAAATTATTTGTATTTTTAAATATTGCCTATAATATTAGAGAACTAAACAAATAACAATATTTGTAAACAAGACTCATTTATAAACATTTATAACACAAAATGTAACTGTTGAGTATCTCCATGGATCTTAAGGGAGATTTATGAATAAATCTATTCATTCATTCATTCAATAGGGTATATTTTGTCGGAAAATGTCAACTTCCTAAAATAAAAACCTAAATCAAAAATAAGTTAAAATTACGGGTTGGCTATATATGTTATTTAATATTATAACCTAGTTTTCAATTAGTTATTACTCTGCCACATGTCTAAGCTGAACATTTCTAGAAATATAATATAATCTTCCTATGGCCTTCCACTTTATTCAGCAAAGTACAAAAGAGTACGGATGCAACAAATGAACAGTTTTGAAATAATATTTTTGCAAATTCAACACGATGCCATGTGGTTTATTATGCAAAGGAATAATTTTAACTGACGTGCGTAAGCTTAAAGCATATTTGGGACAACTTACACACTATAGGAATGCAAATTGAATGGGAAAACATGTTGCTTTGCATGGAATTTCCACTGAGCATACCATAAGTTTGGAGGCGTTTGTTGATGGAACTGATGCTAGGAATCCTGGAAGAAACGAACGGAAGATAAAGATAATGGTTAAAGATTACGCTTGCTTATAATTCATTCAATCCATCTTACCGAGTAGAATCAGGCAGTGCTCTGTGTCCGTCGTACATATCTGACGATGTGCTATACTACCACCAACTCCGCCAAAAAAACTAAATGTGCCCGAATCAACACAAATTTTATTATGTCGAAGGAATCTTGTACTGCAGTTATAACTAATTTCGGGTTGTCAGTGCATGCTTAGCAAACAACACTGTTAATTTATCTGGCCACCCTGGCTTCAGTTCAATTTTTTAGGTGCTAAGATTGCTAAGACAGTCTGGGTTCAAGTTGGTTCAAGCTAGCGACAAAGAGAAAAGAAGACCACGGTTTTAATCCACGGTTGCACGGCGGAGGTGGAGCCTTGAGGGGGCGACCATGGGGGTAACATAAGACACATCCAAATTTTGGATTGGACGGGAAGTGTCCTGGAGAATGGCGGTGGGAAATTTAGAGGAACCTTGAGTAGAGGTGGGTGCTGTTGGAGTTCAATTTAACCCCTGGGAGTCTGGTGGAATCGGAGATAAATGGTAATTCCATCATTTCGACAAAGTCCGTTTTTTGGAGCTGGAATTGTCTATTTTACTGGAAGGAATGCATAATTAGTCCGCCTTTTAAACTGAAACTGGAAATTGATGATTGGACATTTTGATGGATTATGATTAAAATGGGGATTTTCTTTTAAATATCCGTAAATATATTTGATTAATTTTATATTTTAAAAATTTAGTTAAAACTTTGAAGTTGATTGGCTCGATGACATAGCCATTCCTCCGCAAAGTTCACATTCAGAAGGTTAACTTCTCCTGTACCGATATGCTGCTGGTATTTGGAAAAAGTAATTCATGTAATTCATGTTGATAACTGGGTGGTTAGCAGGCATGATGGTGGGTTTTATAATAAAACTTTTATTAACGGGGTGGGTCTACCCATTTTACCCATTTTTACCCATGCCCACTTAGCAAAAATTTATGTGGGTTTTTTGGGCAAAATGGGTAAAATAAAATACTGGGGTGAATTGATACACACACATTAAATGCTGGGGTAAAGTGTTACATAAAACATACATTAATAGGACTAAGCTGATATCAATATCATTCATTAAAAAAGAAATCAGGCATGGTGGTACCCGCGGGTTTTATATAAAAACCCGTGGGCTGGGTAAAAACGGGTTTTGTGGGTAATATTCGGGTTTTTTGGGTTTTAATGGGTAAAAATGGGTTTCCTATCTAAATTACATGTACTACCATTATGCCATTGAAGAATCTCACATACGACTAGAGCTGTTCATGTATTCCTTGGCTTTTTAATTTAGACAAGCTGAAAGCAAGGCCAGCGTTCAATTAAA
This sequence comes from Entomobrya proxima, assembly GCA_029691765.1. Lineage (NCBI taxonomy): Eukaryota > Metazoa > Arthropoda > Collembola > Entomobryomorpha > Entomobryidae > Entomobrya > Entomobrya proxima. The sequence goes on along the minus strand of CM056171.1, from coordinate 54,156,559 downwards.
TTGCTCTGCTGTTTAGATGGTGTCCACAGCATCCTAATTTTTTCAAAGAAGTAGTTGACTGATTTCACTTGTTCTAATCAGTCTCTCTTCAAAAAACTACCCAACAAAATCCACAGAGTACTACCCACTCCCTTTCCTAAACTACTCCTTAAAAATAACACCAGAAAAAGTCTTCTAAATGAATGCCAGAATTGGTTGCCATGAAAGACTGCCAAAAACTGCCCAAAATGATAAAATGTGCGTAGTAAATAGATGTAATAAGACGAACAACAACCATAATATTATGTTGTTTGTTTCTCTCGTTTGATTTCTTTTTTAATGAATGATATTGATATCAGCTTAGTCCTATTAATGTATGTTTTATGTAACACTTTACCCCAGCATTTAATGTGTGTGTATCAATTCACCCCAGTATTTTATTTTACCCATTTTGCCCAAAAAACCCTCATAAATTTTTGCTAAGTGGGCATGGGTAAAAATGGGTAAAATGGGTAGACCCACCCCGTTAATAAAACCCACCACCATGCCTGAAAGAAATCAAACGAGAGAAACAAACAACATAATATTATGGTTGTTGTTCGTCTTAATACATCTATTTACTACGCACATTTTATCATTTTGGGCAGTTTTAGGCAGTCTTTCATGGCAACCAATTCTGGCATTCATTTAGAAGACTTTTTCTGGTGTTATTTTTAAGGAGTAGTTTAGGAAAGGGAGTGGGTAGTACTCTGTGGATTTTGTTGGGTAGTTTTTTGAAGAGAGACTGATTAGAACAAGTGAAAACAGTCAACTACTTCTTTGAAAAAATTAGGATGCTGTGGACACCATCTAAACAGCAGAGCAATTTAATTGAACGCTGGCCTTGCTTTCAGCTTGTCTAAATGTCGACGAACAAATTAAGAAGAAGGGGGGAAAGCGAAGACAGGAAAATTCCAGAAGCATCGGCAAGCGATCTGATTGGTCAGAGGCTCGAGAACAGCAAGGAAGACGGCGTGCAGGGAGGGGACTTCGAACTTGGTCGCCGTCGCGAGGAGAACTACGTCTAGTTAGTAGGTAGAAGTAGTGATTGTGGTTTGGGAAGCCGAAGAGTGAGCATCGGCTCAAGAAGTTGGTCTCAAGACTTGGTCAGGGTAGGATGTCTTTTTAGTAAGCTCTGTTAATTCTCTTGAGAAAATTGTTAAAAGAAAATTAAAGTTCTGTCGTTAATAAAAGGGTGACGTAGCCCGTTAAAAGTAAAACTTCCGTATCCTGTCAGAGGTCAATTATTTACCTAGTTAGTCATCATTTCACCAATTTGGCTGTTCCTTCGTGGCAAATAGGGCTAGGCGTGGGAATTAGTGGTTGGGGTTGTGGTGAATTTTCTAGCGTTTTGGGGTGCCTAAAATACCGTCTTAGCAAGGGAAACTTTGAATACTGGACAGGAATAACCTTTAGGGTCTGAAATATTTCGTGTAGCAACACGTGGTGCCGAAACTGTGGATAAGACGGATTTGGGGCCTGCGACCAGACAGAGGACCGTCGGAAGTGTAACTCTGAGGGTGGATTGCGTCATCCCGGAGCTGATTGCGGCAGAAGACTTGACAGCGGTAGCAGCGTTTACTCAAAAAGGACGAGTTGCTGCATTGGAATAGCGGTTTGTACCAACGGTACCAAGTGGTACAAAGTGGTACCAACGGTTTGTACCAACGGTACAAAGTGGTACAAAGTGGTACAACGGCTGGTACCAACGGTACGGAGTGGTACAGTGTCTGTACCAACGGTACGGAGCGGGACATTGTAGTACCAACGGAACAGGAGTGGTACCAGTGGTACCAAGTGGTACAAAGTGGTACCAACGGTTTGTACCAACGGTACAAAGTGGTACAACGGTTTGTACCAACGGTACGGAGTGGTACAGTGTTTGTACCATGGGTGGTAACAAGGCTGTAACCACTGTAACAAAGCCGTAACAACTGTAACAAAGCCGTAACAACTGTAACAAGGCGTAACCGTTGTAACAAAGCCGTGACCACTGTAACGACCCGAGACACAGTCACCGACGTGAGTGGATTCCCGAACCGGAGGACAAGATCATCCCTTCGAGTTCCTGTGGGAAATAGTGGGCTACTACTCTAGTGTAGCAGAGAACACTGCAGCTACGAGGGAAGCTGGATAGCGAGTGTCCCTCCACTCACGGTCAGTCCGTTCCAATTTAATTTTTATTGGGAACAAAATTTGATTAAGTTTATTCTGTAAAGATGTCTCGACCCGACGGTACTCCACCAGCCAGAGAGAGAAGGATGACAATGCCCGTGAACCGCCTTAATTATGGGGAGTTGGGTAATCCGACCAGTACCACTAGGACCTTTGGGATGAGCAGCGCAGCGCAGCCACCACCCGGACCGACGTCTCGTAACCGGTACCTGCAGCTCCCGAAGGAGGTGATCTTGGAACATATCAAGCAGAACGAAGACTGGAAGGCATCAGCAGAGAGGTGCCTCATAGAAAACGAGGGTCTGGAGAAGAAGTACCATGGCCAGGACCGGGATCAGTTCACAGCAGAGGAGCTGGAAGAATGGGACACAGCGAAACCTCACATCAGTGCTGCAAGACAGTTAATTCCCGGTGCCACCGAGAATTTGAAGTTGCTGAGGGAGGCGTTGAAAGCCGTCCAGGACAAGGAGCGTACCCAGGCAGCAACCGGTACCCCGACGGGATTGCGTAACCGCAGCCGAGCAGTTACGACATCGTCAGTAGCATCCCGCCAGAAGCACATAGAGTTGGAGACCAGGAAGGAGACCCTGGAACTAAGAAGGGCCTGGGAGGAGTCGAAGGAAGAAATAACCTTCAAGATCAGGGACCTGGAACTGAAGGAGTCTCAAGCTGGTGACGATGACAAGAAGGCGGTGACGGATGAAATTGCAAAGCTGAAGTTGGAGATTGAAAAGGGGGAAGCAGCCTTGAAAAGAAAGCTGAAGTTCCTAAAAGAGCAGGAGGACCTGGACAAAGAAAAATTGGCAGCTGAACTCGAAGAAGAGCAAGAACTTGAAGAGGAGTTTGACGACGCATCTGCAGGTCGAGTTAGCGCGTGGCTTGACAACGAGGCACCCCCGTCATTTTATCAGAGTCCAGGGCCTGGAGTATTTTACCAGGATTTAGTTGGCGGCCGCACTCCTGTAACCAGAAGAAGGGAAGTCGCAGTTAGACAAGCGGTTCCTGCAGGTGACAGTGTAGGGAACGCCCTCATAAACTTCAGCCCACTTGCTGCAGTGTTTAGAACACAGACTGCCGATGCAGAATTACCAGGATCCCCTCGACCTCCACCAAGACTCCCAGAAATAGGAACACAGGAATCGTCCCCAGTAGTGACCCAGCTTACACCTTCCAACCAGGCAGGAGACTTGACACAGTTCGCCGCTATCTTTTCGAAGACGTTCGCAGAAGCATTCCAGGACTCGCAGATGACAAAGAAGGACTGGGATAAGGATTTGCCAGTCTTCAACGGAAAAGCCGAAGACTGGCCCATTTTCTACAATGAGTTTGAACGGACGACTCCTGCCGGGAAAGTCAACTCCTCCCAGAGTCTCATCCGTCTCCGTAAGGCACTGATCGGGGAGTGCCAAGGATGCTGTCGTCGGACTGATGAATGAGCCGAACAACGTGACAGCGATAATGGACAAGTTGAAGGAACGTTTTGGGCGACCCCAACTTGTAATGAAGGCGCTGATTGCTAAAGTGGAACATTGCAGAAGTCCGGACGCAGGGAAATTGGAAACTTTCGTGGATTTTGGGACAACGGTACAGTTTTTTATACAGACGGCAAAGTCCATGAAACAAGAGGAATATCTTAACGACATGATGCTGCTGGAGAAGGTAATCGAGAAGCTACCTGCAGTTTTTAAGCTGGAATGGGGAGAATGGATACGGGCGGATCCAACCCGGAAGAGAAACTTGTTGAGCTTCGATGAGTGGCTGGAGAGGAAGATTAGCGTGTGCACAGAGTTTGTGACGCCAATCATTAAGGATGAGGACACAGCGAAGCAACAGCGTGGGACACGGGGGTCGGCAAAGATCCACGTCACAAGGGAAGCCAGTTGTAGCCCGAAGGCCAGTAACACAGAGGAAGACACCAGCAGCCCGACGGCCAGTGACACAGCAGAGAAGTGTCCATGTTGTGGAAGGAAGCACAAGATTGGGAGGTGCTTCAAATTCCGGAATTTGTCGCTGGAGGAAAAGCAGAAGTTTGTTTGGGAAAATGGGCTTTGTTTCCGGTGTTTGGAAGAGGGACACATGAAGAAGGATTGCCCCTCGGACCGTGTGTGCGGAAAGGACGACTGTCAAGCTACCCACCACACTCTGCTGCATTTTAAGGGAAAGCCATGGCGACAAGGAGAGAAGAGTTCCAACAGAGGATCCGAAGCTTCGGATGGTGACAGTTCCGAAGAGGGAAGTGGAACTTCAGCGGAGACACAGCCAGCGAGGATGAACTGGCTCAGGAAGCAGCCCTCAAAGCCAATGTCAGTGGTCCAGATCAAGGTACGGGGACCACGAGGAACCAGGAGGGTGTTCTGCCTGTGTGACAGTGGGTGTGATTCAACGGCAATAGAGGAGGACATTTGTCAAGACTTGGGCATCACAGCACGACCAGTACAGTCAAAGTGTCTTGGGATTGGAGGGATCGAGATCCAGCTGACGGGAGATTCAGCAGCTTTTGAAGTGTCAGGAGTTTGGAAGAGTGCCCCTTTTTACAAAGTCAGGGAGGTGAGTACCCTGACTGACCTTGGACTAGGCAGGTACACCGAGTCCCCAGCAGCCTTAAAGGCCAAGTACGCGTACCTTAGGAAGGCAAAGCTGGAGGCGTTCGAAAATGTTAGGATCCAAATGGTTATTGGGGAGGATCACCCATTCCTCACGGCGCACAGAGAGATCCTGGAGCGTGGACAGGAGGAGCCAATGGCGAAAAGGCTTAAGCTGGGATGGGTGCTAGCTGGAAAGCAAGTCGCCAGGTCAAAGAGCCGGCGCTCAAGGATTAACGCCATAGTGGTAACCGAACGTCAGGATGACAATGGTGTTGACCAGTCGGAGAAACCCCGGAGAAACTTGGAAGCCGAGTTAGTAGCTTTGAATGCAAAACTGGAACAAAGTCACCGTGAAGCGGAGCGGCTGAGAAGTCAGTTGCAGGAAGCAAAGGCAGCAGTGACAAAGCCGTGTTCCAGCTCGAAAGTCGCGGTGTGCGTTGGTAAGCGAGATTGTAAGCTTGCGGACACTGGCGTAACAAAGAAGGCCGGAGCCAAGATGGATGCCATTTCGATAAGTCGAAGGGGACAACAAGATGGAAATTGCAGGCAGAGGGCACAAGTGCAGCCTGCTCGTCCTGAACAGTGGAACTCCGAGGAGTCGAAGAAGCTACAAGTAGCCGTTGGTGAGAACAATGGCAGAGGAACAACCCTGCAAGGCGGGACTGTAAAGTCTGGAGGCTCCAGCAGTAAGATAACCGGTAAAGGAAGACAGAGTTTGGCCAGTCGTAACGAGGACCAAAAAGACAAAGTACCACGAGATCCTGGACATGGAGGACATGGTGCGGTAACATGGGGCAAGGGGCAGATGCAGAAGCCCTTTTTAAAGGAATTACCCTTGGGAAAAGGCCAGGAGAAGGCCAGAGGTTCCAGACGGACATGTGAGGTCAAGCCAGAGTTGGCCAAGCAAAATAAGTGGCACAGTGTGGCTGAGCCTCTGAAACCGGAAGTTGAAGCAGCCATGCCAGTAGTAATTGACCAGTCAGCCAGCAGCCACTGGAAGGAAGCAGTCGACATCGAAGTGGACCCCAGAAGCCGTGGACAAGTTCGAGTCGTCGAACCCAGGACCGCGGGTAGCAAGACCTGGAAGCAAGGGGTACATAGGATCTGCCCGTTGGAACCAAGGAAGGGAAATCAGGGCTTTAACCCTGATTTGGGGGTCGGAATGTCGACGAACAAATTAAGAAGAAGGGGGGAAAGCGAAGACAGGAAAATTCCAGAAGCATCGGCAAGCGATCTGATTGGTCAGAGGCTCGAGAACAGCAAGGAAGACGGCGTGCAGGGAGGGGACTTCGAACTTGGTCGCCGTCGCGAGGAGAACTACGTCTAGTTAGTAGGTAGAAGTAGTGATTGTGGTTTGGGAAGCCGAAGAGTGAGCATCGGCTCAAGAAGTTGGTCTCAAGACTTGGTCAGGGTAGGATGTCTTTTTAGTAAGCTCTGTTAATTCTCTTGAGAAAATTGTTAAAAGAAAATTAAAGTTCTGTCGTTAATAAAAGGGTGACGTAGCCCGTTAAAAGTAAAACTTCCGTATCCTGTCAGAGGTCAATTATTTACCTAGTTAGTCATCATTTCACCAATTTGGCTGTTCCTTCGTGGCAAATAGGGCTAGGCGTGGGAATTAGTGGTTGGGGTTGTGGTGAATTTTCTAGCGTTTTGGGGTGCCTAAAATACCGTCTTAGCAAGGGAAACTTTGAATACTGGACAGGAATAACCTTTAGGGTCTGAAATATTTCGTGTAGCAACACTAAATTAAAAAGCCAAGGAATACATGAACAGCTCTAGTCGTATGTGAGATTCTTCAATGGCATAATGGTAGTACATGTAATTTAGATAGGAAACCCATTTTTACCCATTAAAACCCAAAAAAACCCGAATATTACCCACAAAACCCGTTTTTACCCAGCCCACGGGTTTTTATAAAAAACCCGCGGGTACCACCATGCCTGGTGGTTAGTCACATTAAGGCTTAGGGAATCATTATTTGTAGATGAAGCATAACGTTATCACAAACTACAAACAAGTTTCTAGCATTAATAGCTGGTGCAGGGCAAATTGAAAGAAACTTTGATTTTGTCAGAAAATGACGCTCTAGCGTATTAATTTTTGTTGAACAAAGGAATAGGCTGAGTCAGTCTGTTGACTGCAAGGTGCAACTTGGCGGCAAGTCGTCGGGTTGCATGCCAGCTATTCCAATTCTCGTGTAAAATGTAAGCTTTTGGCCGTTGGCCTTTTTATTCTTGTAGTAGTCGCATCCGACTGTGTGAGCGGTGAATATTCTTGTCTTTTTCTGGGTAAAAAGGCAGTTGTTATTTTTCTGCCTGCGTGCAGTTCACTTTTTAAGTAGAAATAGTGTTGGCCTTGCTGAAGGAGAATTGTTACGCTAATCACTTGGCACGAGATAATTTGCTGTAAATCTTTAAGAGAATAAAGCATATAAATAATTGAGAAAAGCAATAATAATTTGTGTAGCTCGCTAATAGATTCATTTCCGAAAGATCTAGGGTTTTTGAGCATTCATTCATTCATGAGCAGGTCATTTCCGAAATCACCAGTCTAGTTGAGCATAATTAATCACTGTGGAGTAGTCACATGAACCGTCAGTCCTGTGATACGAGCATAGAGAATCTTTCAAAATACGCAGTCAGATAAGCTAGGCCAAGCACTAAATTGTAGTTAGTAAAAAGGTCATTCTTCACGGATTTATTAGATTTTAATTAAGACAGAGGTAATTACGCAGGTTCACCTTTGAAAAGTAAGCCATTAAACATTTTTACAATCTCCGAAGCCATATCCGGTTACAACGATAATTACCATCACATCCCAAAACAAAATAACCGTCGCCAAAATACCTAAACCGTCACAATTGTCATCGTTATTATTGAATTATCAAAAAATTCATCGATATGACCACCATAAATGGGATTGGTGGCGGGTATGGCGGAAGAATGTATGACCGAAGGGGGTAACGTGTAGAGGTAGTAGAGGAGCAAGCGATCCTTGCGCTACTGTTTCTACAAAAGAAGAATGATATGGCCGTGGTTATTGTCACCGTCACCACGACGTGGTGGTGGTCCACTCGGTCAAGGCGGTCCACCGGGATATGTTAGTGTTAGCACTGGATTCTTATGAATTTTTAACTGTTTCTAATGCTTCTGTGAAAATTAAGGATAATTCATTTTTGCGTATATTTAACTCTTCTAAGGATAGCCGTTGAAAGAAAATGCAGACTAACAAATTAAGATTTTTTACAGCATGTGCAAGAAATGAAGAAAAGTATTTAGTTTGTCCCATGTATTGAAATTCAAAATGTACGCTTTACCAACACTGTTATATAGAGTAGCGTGTTTGCTAACTTCAAATTAGAGAACATACTTAAATAGGTAAACTGAAGGAAACGCTTGAAATAATTGGATAATAATGCCAGTTCAAATTTAGTTCACGCTTGTAAGTATGGCTCGGAAACCAAGTTTTATAAAAATATCAAGACTCAATTATCTAGCTTTTAAAGAATTTGCTGAATATTGACGCCATAGGAATCATACAGCTGTATTGCAAGGTCTAAAGTGTTTTGAGACACACTGGGCTTCTCTCATCAGACATAGTTTGGTATATATCGAAGATAAGCAATTAAAAACGCGTACTGCTAAACACATTATGAACCTAAACTTGCTGAAGGAATGTCGGTGTGATATGAAAAGGTACAAAAACAAGATTGATAAAAACATAACTTGGAAATAGGCTTGATATAAATATTGCTAAATTTATCATAATGGTTTTGAGTTGATTTTTATGTCTGTTATTTTGGTTTCACAATAAATATGTCGGTGATTTCAAAATTTTGCTTCACGCATTTTATTATTCAAGTGCAGGCATGTTTTTAATTATTTCAGTTTTGTAGGCCACCATAGTGCATACATGTCATAGGATACACCATGAAAATATTATGTGATAGAAATACAACATGGAAATGGCTAGCATATTATTAAGCATATCACTAATACTAATACCACGTGCTCCACTTACACAGAGGTGCAAGTATGGTACCCTTCAAATTTCTTCGAAATATAGTAAACTCTATCATTTCGGGAGTGCACAATTTAGGGGTAATCACCTTTTACCTGTCTGGACCCAAAGTGAAAAATTGCTATGTATGACTTATTGTAAGTCATACCTTTATCCCCAGGTGGCGCCTGTGCAGCCTAGCCCCGTTCCAGCTATTTTCTGTTGCCTATTTTATCTGTCAATTATCATATAACATTTTAACCACAAAAAAGGGCATCGCAAAGGTCTATGCAACCTAAGGGCAAAAATTTTGACCTCCCAGTTTATTGCCGATTCCTGTAGAGCTTTAAAAGCTTTACAATTTTGCAATTTAAAGTATGTCCTTATCTCTTAATGTTGTTGAGATATGAAGGAGTTTGTAATTTTCGCTCCCATAAGCCCCCATAGTAAAACTATTTTCAAACTCGTGACTACACACACTTTTGATTTCCAATTTCGGTAGCATTTTTAACAGAGCGTTAAATGAGGATGGTTTTCAGAAGTTACTGGAGTGGTCTTCTTGCAAACGTCGAAGTTGTGGTAGGTCAAACTTGGAGGTGTTTTTTCGGAACAACTTTCCTTTAAATCGTTATAGCTTCCACTACACACCTCCGATTTTCAATGTTAATACCAATTTTAAAAGACGAATTTCTGTTAATTCTACTGTGGAAAAAATCAGGACAAAATGTCTGTAGTTGCAAAAGTTATGAAGCTTTAACCTTGGAGGGGCTGTTCGAGAACCCTCAAAAACAGCCCTATTTCAGGCCAACGCTGGACCCCCGGGCCCACCTTTGATTTTCAATGTTCAAGTAGAATTCTTCGTGGATCCAAAATCAAAGGTAGGACTAACGAGATGGATACCAAGCGTGCTGCCATTTTGCATCATCATCGCAATGGGAAGACCAATGGCAAAATTTTGAAGGTCCTCAGGAACTCCGGAATTGGGAGGAAGCTCATCTACCGTACCATCAGGCGCTACCATGAGACTGGAAGTGTAGATAAACGCAAGAGTTCGGGGCGTCCACGCTCTGCCCGGACTCCTGCTATGATAAAGGCCTTAAGGGAACGAATTCGACGATACCCGTGCTGTTCACAGAAGAAGTTGGCTATTCAAATGAATACGAGCAAGAACACAATCGCAAGAGCATTGAAGGAAGACCTGAAGATGAAGGCATTGAAAAAAACCACGTGTCACTTACTCACAGTTCCACAAAAGGCTAGAAGACTTGAAAGATGCAAATCATTGCTACGTCGGCACGGGGATGACAGCGTAAAAACTATACTTTTCACAGACGAGAAAATTTTTAACGTTGAGGCATCGTTCAACAAACAAAATGACAGAGTACATGCTCGTTCAGTATCCGAGATTCCCTCAAGCACACTGCGAGTGTATCGGACCCATCCTCCTGCTGGGGTCATGGTCTGGGTCGGGGTAAGCTGGGATGGGAAGACGGATCTCCATTTTGTCGAACAAGGGGTAAAGTTCAATGCTAAGAATTGCCTTAGCGATATTTTGAGACCCCTTGTTAAACCCTTGTCATCAAACCTGTTCAACGGAGGTCATTGGACGTTTCAGCAGGCTTCAGCACCCGCCCACAAAGCCAAAGCGGTCCAGAAGTGGCTATCGGACAATGTTCCAGCCTTCATTTCAACGGAAGAGTGGCCAGCTTGCTCGCCAGATCTCAATTCGCAGGACTATTCGATCTGGGCTAAGTTGGAGGCTGAAGTCTGCGCTACACCACACACAAGTTTGGTAAAGCTTAAAAGTTCCCTGGTCAAGAAATGGCGCATCTTTCCACAGCACACCATCCGTGCCGCAATCGCAGACTGGCGACCTAGACTGAAGGCCTGCGTGAAGGCCAAAGGGGGACATTTTGAGTTATGAATCAATTTTGTATAACATAATATGTCACTCAATAATTATGTAAAATTACTAGACTCTGGAATGAAAGATGAGCCTACAAATGCATTTTGAACTGGGGACACTTTTTATGGGTAGACTAGGTAGTACAAGATTTTTTTAAAAATTTTATTATTATCATACCACCATGAACTTCACCAAGTTTCTCCCAATCATCCTAACGCAATACCTCGTGTCCTCTTTCGCTCCTTCTTTGTCAATTCCACCTCCAGTTTCCTCCTTAAATTTACATTCCCCTCCATTATCACTTCTCTTTAACGCTTGACTTCCTCCATCTTCTCATTTTGGTCACATTTAAGGTTTCCTCCTATTTGTAAGGTCTTTACAATATATCCTTTATTATCGTCACCTCCTTGACATCGTCACCTACGCATAGCCAACATATCTGGCAGATCCCTCCAAGTTCCCAAACAGCAAACCAACCGCTCCCCGTTTACCTTACTCGGGAACTTGTCTCTTAACCCACTACCTCCAAGGATGACTTTCCCTGGTCAACTTGACCACATCCCTGGTCCCAATCCAATTGGCCAACCTGCCGTAAGTATTTAATACTTAAATTGTCGCAGCCACACCTCACCTTCACCAACTCCGTAGCATCTCTAGCCAGAGCCTAAGGAACAGCCGTGCTGGCCCTGGGTGCTCTCAAAAGTTTTGCTACAAAATTTTCAAATTTTGCGACTTTTCATGCCAAATCTTCATGCATGGATAACAGCAAAAGATTATCATAAAACTAATAACAAATTTCAATGCATAAACGATGTTAAATAATTCGTAAGACAAATTAAAAAATCCTCTTAAATCCACAGAAACTTTATCAACAAACATATTTAATAAAGAATTATTAAGCCACTCTTTGAACTATAATGTGCGTAATATTGCGATTTAAAAACTTCCCTTTGTTGCACAATCCAACTTTACTTCAGGTAATCACAACTTTTACCGCCCCCCAACTATAAGTGTACTGAGTGTGTATATTGAATAATATATACATTCAATTACGGTGTTCAAAGTAATTTATTACTCCAATCAAGTTTGCGTGAAGTATTTGAAAGTTGTATCTCACACAGACTAAACAGTCTCAATTTTTCTACAACAGAATCACTAGCAGTGCTGTGCAAATTCAGAAAGCTTATAAACGGACTGCATAAGCTCATGTAAATTGAAGCTCAAAATTGAATATACTAATTCATACCGAGTCATAACACTCCAAACTTTTCTGTAGGAAATTAAGCAAAATCTACATTCATTACAAAATGGCACAAAATTGAAAATAACAGCAAAAGTTCTTTTTATTTCATGCTGATTTATTTTATTTTATTTCGTATGCCGTGCTAACGTTCGTTTGAAATCCCACACTTTTTGGATTATTAGGAATCGACAGATTCCTTCTAATTTCCTGATCCGGCCGTATGGCCGTCCGGACGTCCGTGTTAACGCGTTTTTCTCCGAAACGGCTTATCCGATTTCCACCAAATTTGGTATACAGACTCTAGTGGACCTCGGACAGAACCCTATTGAATATTATGTCAATAGGTCAACTCCAAAGGTCAGAGGTCACCAACGGTTCAACATTTTAACATAGAACTAATATCATGTGGCACATGATTTTAGATCCATTTTTGACCAGGATTACGAATCCACAGTTGGTTGGTTAAAATTCGGGTTGTAAGGTCCTGAAATCAGGGCCTTAATTGTCAAATATGTCAATTTAGTGAACCTATGCTGTGCGACGCATGATTTTAGGTCCATTTTTGACCAGAATTACAAATATGATGTTCATTTGTTAAAATGTAACTATTTAGGCCCTGATTTGGACCCTTAATTGTTACATATTCCAAATTAATGGACATATCATGTGTGACACATGTTTTAGGTCCATTTTTGACCAGGATTACAAATATGAGGTCCATTCGTTAAAACTTAGCTATTTAGGCCCTGATTTGGGCCCTTAATTGTTACATATTCCAAATTAATGGACATATCATGTGTGACACATGATTTTAGGTCCATTTTTGACCAGGATTACAAATATGAGGTCCATTTGTTAAAATCCGTTTATCCACGGGGCCGAAGGCCCCAAATATCCGCGGGGCCGAAGGCCCCTAATATCCACGGGGCCGAAGGCCCCAAATGCCTCGAAGGTCCCGAAGTCGATTCCTACTTACTCCATTTGCCAATGGTTTATTTCGTTGTTATTTTTATTATTAAATTTATTTTTGTAGCTTAGACAAACGAATGAATAAGGCCTTCAGAAAACGGTATAAATTAAAATCGTCATTCTCGTAAACAACATCTTACTACTGCTATTACGAAACGTTATTCAAAACTATGTATACGTAGCAGAAATATACTGACAAGAGAGTACCTAACCAAAGTTTATTTTGTTCGGAGAAGCTTCTGTGACTATACAAATTTTTAAAACTGTGTTATTTGAGACTGAATATATGAGACTACGAAATATTCTGTAATATTTCTGCACCGATAATGCTTTTCATGCAGTAAGAATCATCACGAAATTTGAAAAGTAGTTACTTCGAAAGTTTCTAATATATGCTCGTTTGTCTGTCCATCACGTGATCACGTGATAATCTCCAAAACCACTAAACTTATACGTTTTTTTTAAACTTTATTCAAATATCCCTTGTTATAAAAGAAAGACTCCTATTGATTTTAGCCAAATTGTTTTGGCTCATAGAATACAATATGTGTTTTTGGTAAACCATAGAATAAAAAACTAAAATAGAAGAAAAAAGCTAACGTTATTCAACACAAACCCCAAAGACCGTAAAAAAACGAAGCAGTTGTTTTACTATATCGGTGTTTCTATCAGAAACATACATTTCTCTAGAAAATGTTGAGAATGAGATGATACTCTTCATGCAAAAATGTAACTCACAATTTTGGTTATAATCTCTAAAGATACAGGAGTACGTTTTCAAGAATTTACGGATTAAGTCGACCGTTCACCCTTCAGCTTTTCTCTTTTCTATGGTAACTGTAAAATATGCTGATATATTCTCCAGCTCGGCTGCTACCCAAATCTTAATTGAGTAGCCGCCTCACCGTCGTCTCAATAATTATGTTAATTTCCCTAAGCACTGCTTCACTGTGCTCAAGTCATGCTATAACGTTCAGTCATTCTGGTTTGGTCATTTGCCGAAACCCCTTGTCTTTCGTCTAATCCTCCCCTCATTCCATATTTGCTTCATACAAGCATATTTCACAAAAACCTTAATTAAAATATCCTTTTATTTGAAAGGTCTTATGCTTCCCAGTATTACAGTCTACTGACTATAATGTAGAATCATAATTTCAAGAAGAACTACACAAATTTGCGAAGATTCAATTTAAATTTCGATTCCAAATTATCTTTTTCAGTTGAACTAAACTGTGAAAAGCTAATAACGTTCAAAATGAGTATTGAAATGTAATGATTGAAGTAGTAGTTAACGTTTGGAATTTACGTTTGCAAATCCATGCAACGTTGTAGGTGTGTGATTACAAATTTCCATTATGATTTTACATTCTGTATTTTACACACCCGTTCATCTATTGTTTGAAAGCTTAAGTTTCTTGTTTCTTCCCTGGGCCCCTTTATCCCCGGGCCCCGGGAAAAAGGCCAAGTAAATCCCAGTGTTTCTTAGGTCCTGTCTCTAGCTTAGCCAGCTTGTAACTCCAACCAAACAGCTTGTTATTATAATCCTAGGAAAACTCTTGTGCATTGGAATGCTTATCATTATCTCCTCCCGGGCAAATCTTTCGGTGTCAAATTCAAGTTTGCTCCAGACTCTTCGGTGGTCCACCAAGCCAAAGTAATCGACTTCGAGAGCATGATGGAACTGTCCCAAAAAGAGAGAACCCTGGACCCCTACGCCATTCATTTCCCTCTCCAATTCCCTCCCAGCGTAGGAGAAGGCACTTGTTGTCTTCTTCACCCGCATTGTATTTATTTATGATTTTACAGTAGAAAAGAAAATATAGATTAGATAGATAAAGTTTTTAAGAAGCATTTTAACTCTCGAGAAATTTTTAAAGCATGTAAACGCCGAAATTTCTACAGTTGTACTTACCACCAGCTCAACTAAGAAACCAAATGCTGGCAAACCAACACAAAAATGATATAAAATCGAAAGAATCCTTACTTTAGGTATATTTATGATTTAATTATGGTTTTTGGGGTGCATATGAGTAGATACATAAAACTCGGAGAGTTCCGGTTACTTATGTTAGTGTAAACGCCCGGGTAAAGGCGTTAAGCTGTAGAGGGTGGAAGGGCCCGAAAGCGGTTGGTGACGATGACGATGATGGCTTGGCGTGGAACGGTTTTGTTTGTACGCATGCACACTACTCTCATAAAGTAGGGTGTACTTGCCCCTTTGAACGAAACGAGCGAAGGGTAGTGTGTACCTACGTTTCATGCTTCTGTGCATACACGTATGTGTACTTCACACATAGTGTGTGTAGCTTGCCCCTCGAGGCTCGGTGGGCCCTTGCGAAGGCAAACAGGTAAACAATAAAATTTCAGTGTGCATCATTCACCATTTTGTTCTTTCTGTGAAGCATGCACAGAATGGAAGTAGCATTAAAATCTTAAATTAATCTAATTAAAATCTCATTTAAAATGGAAGCAATTGCTTCAAACCCTGCACCGGCAGTATGGATAATGGCAAGTAAGGGAAATTTTCTTATCAGTGGCAATCCAAATAATGAGCCTAATCGAATAAACGTGAGCGTCCCAACTTCTCCTCATAGAGAGAGAGTCTCCTCAACAACATCACCACAAAAGGAGCACTTATCTTTAAAATACAGTGATGTTGACACTATTTGTCAAGAAACAATTGAACAACTTCAGCTTGAGTGTGTGGGTCAAGAGAAAGTTATTGCTAAATTTCAGGAGTTACTGGCTAATGCCAGAAGTTTGCACAGGCGCAGTGTTATTTCGCGCGAAGAATTGGTCGGAGCAATTGTCAGCGAAGAAAGTGATGCTTTGGAAAAAGTTATTGCAATTGGCAACAAAAGGCAAGGTGTCGTCAGTGAAGAAAATGTTGTGAGCGACAATGTAGTTTTACAGCATAATGAAACTGAAGGCGTTGCTCCAGTGGCTGAGGAGTATGAAACTGACCACGGAGTGGTCGGTGGAGAAAATAGTACACATAGTGCTCAAATTGATTTGGGCGGCCAAACACAGAATGGCGTTGGTGCCAATATTCCCGAAGAAGCACCAAAGCGGGGACGAAAACCAGGAAAGCGTCAACGACTCAAAAAACGCACTACTGATGACTCAGACGATGAGTACGTCTCTGGAAAATTCAATAGCAAAAAGAAAACAAAAATAAATGACGGAGCTTCTCGCAAAAGTGCAAGGATTGCAGCAAGCAAAGTGGAACCAATAAATCCGATTAGTATGTGCATTAGTGTATACGACCCACCGCCAACACAAATGGATGGATCCCCACCACCGCCACCGGATGGGTCCCCGGCACCTCCACCGGATACGTCCCCGGCACAACCAAATGGGCTATTAGCTTC
Source organism: Entomobrya proxima (assembly GCA_029691765.1). Classification (NCBI taxonomy): domain Eukaryota; kingdom Metazoa; phylum Arthropoda; class Collembola; order Entomobryomorpha; family Entomobryidae; genus Entomobrya; species Entomobrya proxima. Next base: position 54,140,293 of record CM056171.1, on the reverse strand, counting down.
TCCTCAGACCCCAAACAATGAGACACAGTGCGAGGGTTTCGAAATTGCCAGATTTACAGCACTTAACAAACCACATGTTCCAAGAAGGCCTGAAAATTTGGATCCGGATCAGGTAAATATAATATCTTTAAAAATAATAGCCACAAATTGGTGAACATAAATTTTGTTTTGAGGGTTTGCAAAACAGATGTGACGGGAAGAGAATTAAGGCTATCCATTAGAACTTAATCCTCCAATAATTAAGGATACCCAATAGCATTTAAGCTTATCCTTCAGCATTTAAGGTTATCCTCCTGCATTTAAGGTTATCTATCGGTTATTAATGTTATCTAACTGCAAATAAGGTTAGCTAACCGCAAAAAAGGTTAACCAAAAGTAAATAATGTTATCTAACCCCAAGTAAGGGTATCTAACAGCAAATGGGTTAACCAACCGTAAATAAGATTCACCCCAGCGTATGACAATAAATCTAAATTAAACCAGGCGCGTATCCAGGTTTTTGGTCTGGGGTGGGCACGCCATTTTTCAAAATATTTTGGCGTGACAATTTTTAAATTATAAAACCAACAATCACTTGCGCGTTTACTAATTCTACTTTACATCGAATTTAAAGCTTGTACATGTATGTATGTATGTAATTTGGGAAGGAATCCCCCCTATATATAGAGAGGACCCAGCCGCGTATCCATCATTCTGGATTTTGCAGACTCTCCCATTAATTTTACACGGTGCTGCTTTTAACGAGAAATATTATGGAAATTGTATGTAAATCAACAACACTGCTCAATCTCACAAGGGAGACCCCACAGATCTCAACCTAAATGAGAGGGCGAAATCACATTTACTACTACAGGAATAAGTCTCAAGTATAGGAAAGCAACACATATTAATGTACCAACGGGGATTCGAACTCGAATCCTAGGATATAGTCTCCTGGTGAGGTAGGTGCAGAGTGCATTGATTAGCAAACTGCGCCACCCCGCCGCTGGCTAAAAAGCTTGTACATACATGTTGTTTGTGCAAAATAATCAAACGTTAATAATTTTGCAAAAACTAATTGATCAAAAATCGGACACCAGAATTCTGCAACTATCTTTTTTAACTCGACTAAGACTTTTTCAATGCTTACATTTATTAAAAAATGCATAGAAATTTTGACGCTACACCCGGTTCGTACACACATACGACAAAGGAAATAAAGAGAGCAACGCAGATTTCTGCACCATCTCCTTTCAAATCCTTTCCAAACAAAAGCATGATTACTTTCACCCTGATCGTCGCCACAGTGCTCTATTTCATTGGTGAGATTACTGAATAAACTATTGACTGGTTTAACGGCTAAGACAATTGGTCAATGAGACGCCATGAGTTCATGTTCATTTCATATAAAACTTTGGAATTTAAACAACAAAAGATGAATTTTGAAAATTGTAAATTCGCGTTAAATAAATATAACGATCTTTTAGGGACTTCATCCTCGAGAATACAATTCTTATATACGCTTGATAAACTTGCTGCTTTGATAGATATTATCTATCGTTTCATTAATTGCTCTATATACTGAAAAAAATGTTTTAAGGCGTGAAAGTTTTTTCCATAACGCGTTTAAACCAAACTAGTCTAAATCCTAAACCTAGAAAAAAACAAAAGTTTTGGATAAATAACAGCCATTTAAAAATAGTATGAAAGTGAGCAAAGTATTTAATTATAGCTTAGGAGCGCGGACACTCCCTTCTCAATAAAATAAATTCAATCTAATTTTGACCTTTTTTACCTTGTTGTATTCCATTTGCCCCATACCGAACCACTTATAACATGTTTCTTCGTGGCGTAGCCAACTGGCAAATTGATCAGAAATCTTTGTCAGGGTTGTGTAATGTCTTCAAAGATGTTTTGGAAGACCTTCAGGTCTTTCACGCTTTAGATTTCATAGTTTCCTCAGTACCCAACCTCCAAATACTGACAAAAAATCTATATTTTAGATTTCACGTGTAACTCAGCAAAATCTTAAGATGTGCTCTGGGTTTTTTTTTAAATCTTGCAAAGATTTTAATTGTGACCTTTTAAAAATAGCATCAAAAATCTCTTGCAGAAATGGTAATAATGTTTGTTCTGGATCAAACTGTTGGTTCTAACTCCTTGTTTCGGTTTTATGCCATTAATGTGGTTTTTGTGTTCCTGGGGTTTGGACTTCGACATCATCCTTCATACATTGTTTGCGTGGTTTCATAAATATTTTCTAAACTCGTTTGTGAGATACTTTTGTGTTCAACAGCGGTTTCTAAATTTGCAGTAAGAAAAATATTCAATTAGCTTATGTAATGGAAGAGTGTTTAAGGCTGATCGTATTTCTTATTTCCTTGTATAAAACAGGGTTTCCATTTATCAAATCTACGTTGATTTGAAAGTCTGAACTTGTGTGGGTCTATGAATTTTTGATGTATCCAAAAATTGCCATGTAATTACTGAACACGGTTCGTTAGTTCCAAGTTTTTGAATGATCTTGCTATACAAAGATGAAATGATTATTTTAGCTTCTGCATGTGTAAATATTGTGTGCCATGTTAGTAAGCTGATCTCCTAAACTTTTGGAAATTTCAAACAAACTTGTAAGCAAGAAAAGCACCCTTTAGGCGGATAGGTGCTATGAATAATGGTTTATGCTAGGCATCATCATATAATGTTGCTGATTTAAGGGGGGTATAAAACTGAGTATATTGTTCCGCAAAAACGTACCTAGCAATTGCTTATACAAGTCGTACATTATCAGCATATGATAAACGGTGGATAAAGCAATTAATAGATGACAATACACTCATCTGTTGCTTAGAGTTTGTTTTATTAAAATTTTAAAATTATTTGTCATTGTTTAAAACTTTAGTTTGGCATTCTGGTAACCAATGCCGCACCATGGGCACCAAGTCTGGGGTAGGCACGTGCCTCATGTGCCTACTCCCTGGCCACGCCACTGAATTAAACGAACGATTATATAAACGATTTACTTTTCCAAATGTTTTTAGGATCCTAAGCCACCTTCCAATGATGAACCAGGTTCCAAGGTTGCACTACCAGTCCCCAATTTCTCGGGCAAGCTTGGGAAAGAAGCCGGACCGAATGCTCCATCCACCACCACCAGAATTTCCATCCACCAGAATTTCCATCTCTTTCCGTTACATTCCCTACATACCCTCCCACTTACTTCAGTTTCTTTATAGTCCCCTTGCTTGGCAACCTCCAAAGTCTCACCAAACACTTTATCAAGTGCTTACATTTTATAAAAATTCATGCAATATTTCGAAGAAATATGGTAATTTTGCAATCATCATAACTGAGAAATTATTCTAATTGTCTTAAATAAAATAAAGCTTATCTTTTAAAAAAAATCTGCATTTAAACGCCGAAAAGCCTCTTTCGCAACCTAATGGGATATACTGATATTACAGACAGCGTTATCAATCCGTCTGCAGGCATAGGATATTTCCAGAATTATAATAACCTTGGAAAACGCTTCAATGTATAAACATTGCTATAACTTTTCGGGAAGCATAACTAGTTTATTCTCAGTTTATGCCAAAGTAGTACTACAATTGTCGGGGAGCATTTTCGAATGGGATTATTGCTGGCTACAGGTTATTAGTAATCATACGATGATTGGCATTTATCTAACAGGTTACTTGTAACTCAAGAACAGAGCAGACTTGTTGCAGGACAACAGTTTCTTTCTATATAAGTTCAGCTCTTGTTAGAAAAACCAACTCTGCATTGCATGCTGTTTTAATACAGCATTCTCATATAAACTATTTTGTAGTATTTCCATTGTATTTCATTGGCGTAGCCAGGGGGTAGGCACATGGGGCACGTGCCTACCCCAGACTTGGTGCCCATGGTACGTCATCAATAACTAGAACACGAAACTAAGGTTTTAAATCATGACAATCAGCTTGGAAATTCAACTAAAATAAATTCTAAACTATTTATATAGATGACTATACTCCTCAATTACTTCATGTTCAATATATTATAGGTTGAAAATTTATGGTTATCATTTCATAGCGAATTGTATTGCCAGTTCCAAGCACACTTTGCACAAGGAGACTCAAGATTCTGTTGGAGAAAGCAAGGGTAATCCCTCATTGCATACTTCCATGGTTTGAAGAAATAACCAAAGATGGTTTCAGATTATGCTGGTTATGTACGATTAACTTCTTATCGACACGACAAAATGAGTGGTTCAGTAGATAACTTTATTCAAGCAACGCGTTTCGAATTTGCAAGTAGCAATTTCTTCCTCAGGCTATAGAAAGAAAAATATGAGTTATCATTAAAAAATAGAATACAAATTGCATATTATCTTAAATACAATCAAACTATAATGTAGCAAATATTTAAAATATTACACCGATTCTCACCTTGAATAAAATAAATTAAAATCACATAAAATTTTACTTTAAAAACGGACTAAAAATACTTATCCTTAAAAATTAACGTCCTTATTTTACAAGCTCTTTGATGCATTTGGTACGCTTGAATACAATTTTTAGTTCCAACTCTCTCGCTCTCTGTTTTACCAAGTCAAAGTCAACATTACACATATCCTCTCCATGTTTGGAGTAGAATATATCACTAGTATCTAGTTCTGTTATTTCATTTTGAACGTGTGTAACAATACTGTTTTGTAAAATATCTTTGTACCTGCCAACAGAATCATAAAACGGAAAAATGCCATAAATAGCGGCTTTGTTGGCGGTCCTATTTTCTTCTTTGTCCTCACTACTGCAGTACTTTAATATAATTTCAGGATTATGAATAGCTAAATGTTCACGTAGTATACCACGGGGAGTTAATACTCTTGACCTGTCTAAACTCAAAAGCTTATCTAAAATCTGAAGTAGCTTATCTTTGCAATAGCCTCTTTCCAAGAATCTTTCATAAAGCTTCATAATAGCATTTGTTCTGCTGTTTTCATTACTGCATATTCTTATAATTCTTAATCCCTGCGAGAAAAATAAGGAATTTTTAAGGTGTTTGGGGTGATTTGATTTAGCGTGTAGATACAAGTGTCTAGCCATTGGTTTTGAGTATACCGAAGTACATATTACATTTTCATTATTAATAGATACATTGACATCTAGAAAGTTAATGTTAGTTTCACTGCATTCATGTGTGAATTTAAGGTATCTGTGCTTAAGCATTACATTTAACCATACATTCATATCTGGAATATTTGAGCTTTCAACAATCAAGAATATGTCATCAAGAAACCTTTTATTAAAAATTATTTCAGGGCGACTAGCAAAAATCTTTTTAATTTCTCGAAAAACAGTAATATTCGCAACTACAACACTCGCAGCATTACCCATCTCTATACCTCTATGTTGGTAAAATAATTGGTTTTCGTATATGACAAAATTATAATCCAAACTTAAACTCATTAGTTCTAAAAATTGTCTTCTATTCAAATTCAGCCCTTTAGTAACTTGCGACATAAACGCATCTTCACAATGCTTTTTACAGTCCGATATGTTCAGACTGGGATAAAGAGCTTCAACATCAATTGTTACAAGTGTGTATTTTTTATTTCTATCTAATTTTATTTCATCAAGTAATAAAAGAAAATGTTGGGTATCTACAATTAAGTCAGTTACAGAATTCAAAGATGGTTTTAGAATATAATCAAGTAGCTTGCTAGCATATTTATTTGTTTTTTGAAATGTGCTGCTAATTGGTCGCCCTTTAGGAAACTTATCAAAAGGTTTATGTATTTTTGGCAAAATGTAAAAATTAGCCGGCTTATTTTTGTCTGGTAGAAAACGACTAAGCTTATAATTTGTAGGCATGATTTTGTCAAATATTTTTAACTTATCTCTGAATTCTACCATTTTCAATTCAAAATGAGTGTTTGTGGTTGGAAAATATGTATGTAAGTCTGACAACTGTCTAAAAATCTCATTGTCATAATCACACTTATCTACAAGACAAATACCAGCATTTTTATCTGCTTCGATTATCAATAACTTATTTACTTCACAAAATTCCTTACAACGCTTAATTGTTGGTTCAAAAATCAAATTAATCTTATTTGAGGCTTTAAGGACTTCAATTTTAATAGTATTGAAAAGTCTATCAAAGTTACATATTAGTGGTTGAATAGGACACTCTGGACCTGTCAAGTTATTTATATTCCTAAAATCCTTTGTACATTTTATATACCATTCCCTGAGAAAGTTTTTAAAGTAAAATTTTATGTGATTTTAATTTATTTTATTCAAGCCTGAGGAAGAAATTGCTACTTGCAAATTCGAAACGCGTTGCTTGAATAAAGTTATCTACTGAACCACTCATTTTGTCGTGTCGATAAGAAGTTAATCGTACATAACCAGCATAATCTGAAACCATCTTTGGTTATTTCTTCAATATTGTACATCTCGTCAACCTAATTTATATGAACTTAAAAAATCTGTTGAGGAAACGATAAGAAAAATTGCTTGGAATTTATACTTCCAAGCGATACCAGAAACTACAAATGAAAATATGTTTAGACAGTTGTCAGACTTACATACATATTTTCCAACCACAAACACTCATTTTGAATTGAAAATGGTAGAATTCAGAGATAAGTTAAAAATATTTGACAAAATCATGCCTACAAATTATAAGCTTAGTCGTTTTCTACCAGACAAAAATAAGCCGGCTAATTTTTACATTTTGCCAAAAATACATAAACCTTTTGATAAGTTTCCTAAAGGGCGACCAATTAGCAGCACATTTCAAAAAACAAATAAATATGCTAGCAAGCTACTTGATTATATTCTAAAACCATCTTTGAATTCTGTAACTGACTTAATTGTAGATACCCAACATTTTCTTTTATTACTTGATGAAATAAAATTAGATAGAAATAAAAAATACACACTTGTAACAATTGATGTTGAAGCTCTTTATCCCAGTCTGAACATATCGGACTGTAAAAAGCATTGTGAAGATGCGTTTATGTCGCAAGTTACTAAAGGGCTGAATTTGAATAGAAGACAATTTTTAGAACTAATGAGTTTAAGTTTGGATTATAATTTTGTCATATACGAAAACCAATTATTTTACCAACATAGAGGTATAGAGATGGGTAATGCTGCGAGTGTTGTAGTTGCGAATATTACTGTTTTTCGAGAAATTAAAAAGATTTTTGCTAGTCGCCCTGAAATAATTTTTAATAAAAGGTTTCTTGATGACATATTCTTGATTGTTGAAAGCTCAAATATTCCAGATATGAATGTATGGTTAAATGTAATGCTTAAGCACAGATACCTTAAATTCACACATGAATGCAGTGAAACTAACATTAACTTTCTAGATGTCAATGTATCTATTAATAATGAAAATGTAATATGTACTTCGGTATACTCAAAACCAATGGCTAGACACTTGTATCTACACGCTAAATCAAATCACCCCAAACACCTTAAAAATTCCTTATTTTTCTCGCAGGGATTAAGAATTATAAGAATATGCAGTAATGAAAACAGCAGAACAAATGCTATTATGAAGCTTTATGAAAGATTCTTGGAAAGAGGCTATTGCAAAGATAAGCTACTTCAGATTTTAGATAAGCTTTTGAGTTTAGACAGGTCAAGAGTATTAACTCCCCGTGGTATACTACGTGAACATTTAGCTATTCATAATCCTGAAATTATATTAAAGTACTGCAGTAGTGAGGACAAAGAAGAAAATAGGACCGCCAACAAAGCCGCTATTTATGGCATTTTTCCGTTTTATGATTCTGTTGGCAGGTACAAAGATATTTTACAAAACAGTATTGTTACACACGTTCAAAATGAAATAACAGAACTAGATACTAGTGATATATTCTACTCCAAACATGGAGAGGATATGTGTAATGTTGACTTTGACTTGGTAAAACAGAGAGCGAGAGAGTTGGAACTAAAAATTGTATTCAAGCGTACCAAATGCATCAAAGAGCTTGTAAAATAAGGACGTTAATTTTTAAGGATAAGTATTTTTAGTCCGTTTTTAAAGTAAAATTTTATGTGATTTTAATTTATTTTATTCAAGGTGAGAATCGGTGTAATATTTTAAATATTTGCTACATTATAGTTTGATTGTATTTAAGATAATATGCAATTTGTATTCTATTTTTTAATGATAACTCATATTTTTCTTTCTATAGCCTGAGGAAGAAATTGCTACTTGCAAATTCGAAACGCGTTGCTTGAATAAAGTTATCTACTGAACCACTCATTTTGTCGTGTCGATAAGAAGTTAATCGTACATAACCAGCATAATCTGAAACCATCTTTGGTTATTTCTTCAAATTGTGTTCCGGTACGGTTTGTATCTCTTCTGGATCCTTCAAGTCGACTCAACAGTATGGGGTCAAGGTCAGATGATGAAGATTCTCAAAGGATGGACGATGATCAAGATAGCCAAAGTTTAAGTGGAATCATTAGTGACCACGTGAATGCGGTGGCAGCTTCACAGGTTGTCAACAGTAATCAACACCAAGATGATCCCACTGTTTCAGGACTTAAGTCTAAACTATCTACAATTGACCCAACGGCTCAACTGTGTATCTATGCTTACGCTGCAACGATCGACACTGATTGTATTGTGAAAGAATATGTTGACAAGTTAACCAGTTTGGGGTTCTTTCCGGATCGCCCGGAGGAGGAGGATTTGGCCAAACCTGAAGCTTTGACTACAACTTGCACCCTTTCAGCTGATACAAAATGTGACGCTGTTTCTCTACTAATGTCATACTTTCAGGAAGCGTATTTTATAACAAATATGACGGAGGCGCTAAGTAACAAGGTTGCCATTGTTCCAATCCGGGGAAAGATCATGATGCCATGTTTCTCCCTCGCTCCAGCATTATCACTCCAGAGATTTACAGACGTAAAAAGAGTTTGCTCCTTGCAATTCCAAAAGACTGCCCTCGACAGTGCTAGTTTCGTTAAGGAACTGCTTGCTATTAAATGTGCGTATCTGATAAAATCTGAAGTGGAGTCGTTACTGGAAGATCAAGTTGATGTGCGGGAGGAAGTCCAGCACCACTACAACATAGTCTATTTCAAAGCGAGAACAGAATTCTTTAAAAAGTTCAATTTAAAGATGATTGACTGGGAAAATCGTGAGGACAAAGTTGTTCATATCACCCTAGCATGGAGGAGAAACAAGCAGGAACCACCCAAAGTACCCAATAATCCTTATTCAAAATTAATTAAGCATGAAATTTCCCGAGGAACTGTATCTTTTGAACCTAACGTAGTACTAGCAGAGTTCAAAAACTTAATGGATGATCTCGAGAAAAACAATTTTGCACAGCAACCTGTTGCAAAACGGAAAAGAGTACAGGAAGAGCCATTTTACCAGAGGAAATTTATCCGAGCTAATCGCAAGTCTGGTAATCATGGTTATAATTCGGGCCAAAGCTCACAATACACAGCACCGCCAAATCACCAGTATGATAGACAGCAAAAACGTGGCAGAAAC
>CM056171.1:53907955-54130689 GCA_029691765.1 Entomobrya proxima | reverse complement strand
CATAGCATTAAGTTTGATACAAAGGAACATTTTCAAAAACTTATAGAGGAAAGAGGTTTATGGCAATGTGTTAACGGAATTATAAATCAAAATTCAATTTGCACAAGTAAATTTTCAGTAGATGAGATTAATAATCATTTTGCAGCAGTATCAAACGAAAATCTAAAGTCATAAAGGGTGTCCGATAAGTAAAGTCACAAAAATTACTTATTAATAAATTGTTGCAGTTGTCATTTAAAAACGAGTTATTATATGCTGCTGATAGACAAGACCTTGAAGATTTAGAGAAAAAACTATCTCGGTCTGATACCTTCACAGTCAACCAAATCGCCACTCTAAATTTTGTGGTTCTACCTACGAGATTTCCAGGTGACAAATTTTTCAGGAGAAATTGCATATATTTGTGGGTTAAATATTTCACATAAGTCAAAACTTAAACTAAATTGATACCTGTTGCTCAAAATTCTTTTCTCTACAAGAGGCAAGTTAAACCTGATGTTTTTAATACTTTGTTTTTGCGGATTCCGTGTTAATAAATTTTAGCACAAGAAAAACGTACAATTTTTATGCTAAGCAATTTTTTCAGCAAATATTGACGTGAAACCAAATTTGTTTACATTGTCCTAAAAGCTGAAAAAATAAGCTTTTCATATTGCTGAAACACTCTTAGGCTTATCATAGAAAACATGAAATATAAATTGTAAAATCTTTTAACACAAAATTTTCATCAAAATTTTACTTGAACTGAGATTTGCAAAAAGAGCCCAAAAGTTGACATGCGTAAACCTTTTATTAAATAAAGATACAAAGGATCATTCATAGCTCGTCTGAAAGCCCATTTTAAGTAGAGTAATTTAGCGTTTAGTTTGTCTGAAAAAAAAGTAAAAGTCCTAAGTTCAGAACCTTATATGTAAAGTCATGTTTTAAAAAACCGGGAAAACTGCCAACAAATATTGTTTTAAACAACTCGTCATAACTTCCCATTGACAGGTCAAAATACCATGGGGTATTTTTGCAGTAAGTACGTAATGTTGTATGTGTCTAACGGTAAATTAGTTATTGTCCATGGATTAGTTTGTAAGATTTCCAAATAAAATGAATTTTGTGACTTTACTTATCGGACACCCTTTATGAATTAAAACTGACAATTTCACTAAATGTGAAGAAAGATTTGTCATATTGCCGTTTCTTCCACTTGAAGTAAAACGAGCTTGGGTAAAAATGAAAAATAAAATCTCCAATTCTGAGGATGCAACTGGTATTAGTAACAAAATGATCAGCCTATCCCCTAAAAACGATAATTCTGTATAGTTAATTACTAATACTTTTTACATGTTATGACTAATGAAAAATTATTTTGTAAAAAAAACATTTGATAATGGTGCAGAATTGGGCTATCATAATTGAATTGATAGCTGTACATGGTTTTTAAATCCTACAAGACGGACTATTTTCCCATGTACCACCTAAAACATTTAAATTAATGAATTTGTCCAGCTAACATAATGACCTTGGTCGAGGGCGTTAGTTGTGTAAAGATAAATAAATAAATAAATAAATAAATAGCCACTTGACATCCGATATAATTCGGAGTTCAGTATTTGCTTATTTGGAAGATTTCTCAACACGCACCACATTTCTCTTACGTTACGCAGCAAGGCAGAACCGACAGGTTGGTCGGTTGCGTTTGTGGGGGTATTTCTGTTAAAATAACTCATTTATTTTCATGCTTTAAGCTTTAACTAGTTACTTTTAGAACTTTTGATAGCAAATAGTTAAATAGGTTTATGAAATACTGTAATTATTTAACCTGAGAATTAAACAGCATTTTTTGCGATCCTTCAGCATCATTTGGCGTCTTCGTGGAGGCGGACAAGGACAAGTATAGTCATTTATAAAATCAATAGAAATCTAATCAAGTAACTGATGAATCTTTCCCTTTCAATAAGCGCTTATCCAATTAGCGAAGCGAAACTCTGGCTGAGGATTTTGGAGGAGGCGCATATAAGGGTGCATAAGGCGACCCTCAAGTACAAAAAACTAGCTGGACCAGAGTATCAATAGTGGACGTCCAACGTGCTTTTTTGGTGGACATTGTCCACTTTGTCTACTATCCACTTTCCACTGGACAGCATTACCCCTAGTATTCAACTTTCCATGTCCACCATGCTAGTGGACGGACACAGTGGACAATGTCCACTTTCCACCTATCCACTGTCCATTGATACACTGAGCTAGAGACCAGGACCAAGGGCAAGGATCCGATGAAGGTCAGTCTCACGGGAGTGTACAATGTGCGCTGCCGCACATTGGGAAGCGATTCTCCAGGGGGATTCGTAAACACAAACTCTCGATAATCCAAAAAATACCAAAAATCAAGCCCATCACCTAACAAATTCCCCAGTCACTTCTTCTTTTCCACTTGATGAGAGAATCTAAGGACCGGTAAAAAACATTAGAAGCTTAAAAAGCCGCTTTATGATCTAATAAAATATTTTAAAAGCTTGATAAGCTACTGACTGTAGCCTACTGACCGGTTTAGTAAAGTTTTCTACACTGGCATACCTAGAATCAAAATTTGGTAGGTGCACCGTTTTAGTTTTAGTAAGAAGATAGAAAAATTAAAGTTTAAAAGAACGTTGTAGTCGTCATTAATTATGGTTAAACTAGTTTTCGTTTACAAATAAACTCTCTTGGTCTGACCAAATTACCAATTTGTCACTTTACAACACAACTTAAGGTCGCGTGTTTTTATCATACATTCTTTCACAAGTTTGTCAATATCCAATTGTTTGTCTCGGTTAATCTTGAATAAACCCAATACTATCACCAGTTCTTTTTCCATTGTCCGTCTTAAACAGGAAAATGTGTGTTCTGGTGTTGTTATACATAGAAATAGTTACCGTGCGCAGAATGTTGAAAAACCGGTGTAGGTTGGGATATAATATCGTATCCCACTCAGTTAGGGAAGCAAAGCTATTCACTGGTAGTTTTGAAAGTTCCATCTTTGCTTCTAAACTTGAAATACTGAAGTCAATTCCATTAGCAATCCAGACATGTCACTTTGGCAGAAATTAAAATTGTTTCCAAATTTTCACGAGCCAGCAAATTAGTTGGTAGTAGTTTCATAGATAAGCACAGGTTGGACTGATGATTCGAAAACTTTGTTGTAATGGCTGTCTGAAACTCATGGATAAAACGAACAAAAATTCTTTTTCGAAAATAAAATTCAATAGTTTCCAGATTCGTTGGTTATTCGATTATGTCTGGAAGCGACTTGCGATTTGTTTGTCTTACACAAACGAGAAACCTTAACTTCTACGCCGAGTCTTTTTTACATAGGTTAACAGCTTTGCTAAAAACCCTTTTAAATCCGCTTCGTCTTGTTGAATTTCCTTAAATAGTTGGTAACTGCATTTGCTTGGTTCCAGCAAACCAGTAAATCAGCTTCCGGATTTTGAAGCAACTCGGAAATGGGTCCCAAATACTCTCGCTGTTTCTGCCAGTTACGGCGGCCAACTTTTGCTTGGCCCTGAGTTTTGATGACCCACTCACTTCGTGCGAAAGTGAATCAAACCCGGCAGTAAGCAACGTCGGTATCTTTTGAACACAGAAGCCAATTAAAGTCACTAAGATATTGTAACTAAAGTAAAGTACAGTTTCAATTTATAAAGCATGTTTTACTGATGAAATATAAAAAAGATAGGTCTGTGTTGTTAATAAACTGTAAGCTATTTACCTGAAACAAACGGTCTTTATCGGAGATCAAGCAAGGCGGAAACTTAAAGTCCTTATCCGGTTTCCAAAGGATGTTTAAAATAATGTACTCGTCCTGTGGATTCAACAGTTTATCAAAATAATGGACAATGTCATCACCACCCACGCAGTTGTCTTTTTTATCATCTTTCTGGCCATTCTCCAATAAACCTGCCTTTGAAACCGCCTTGTCGGTAAGCTCCAACGTTGACGGCTTCCATCTAGGTTCAGGTTCAGGGGTAACGTTGAAGAGATTTAAAAAAAAGTTTGCAGAACCTTCCTTGTCCCTATTTGAATCCATAAGTTCTTCCTTTGCCGGAGTATTGTCGTCAATAGTATTAGAAATCCGGACATTTGTACCTGATTCTGAGGTACTATCTGAATTGCAATTAACTTCCGAAACAACGGCTAAGTTTCCACTTTCACTATCAATTTTTGGTCTTATTGTAAAGCCAAATTGAAGCAAACTCTGGTGCTGCTTTCCTTTTTATCTTTAATCCCATTTATATCTAATTAACTAATGACAAACTAGAAATATGTCATTGTCAAGCTGATGTTAGTACTGCAACATTAGGTAATTACCTAAATTTCAACTATCTGAACTGAATAGCAATGACAGCGCTTTCCAAAATCCCCAAAATGTACACAAGTGTAGCGCAGGTGTGCAATAGAATGCAGGCTGATTATGAACATGTTTGTACGTAAAAAAGGCATGTGACTGCAAAAAGGGCATGAGAGATGCCAACTTGTTGCTCTGGAAATCCAACAAATGCAATCAAACAGTTTTTAAGGATTACAAATTCCATTTTATTATGCGTGCCAAAAATTTTGGTAGGCGCACGTGCCTGGTGCACCCAACTGCGTACGCCCTTGGTTTTCTAGAACCATGATAAGCGACACCAATGTTGCATGAACAAGCTGATACCCTGCAGGAATTTAGTTCTGCAGAAGTATGCAATTTATTTATCCTCTGGACTCTGGGTACGGGGTGGTCCAAGAATTGTTTAGGGATAATGGTGGCAATTTTTGTTGTTGTATGAACCTAACAGGGTTCTATTTTTCATTTTTCTCCGGCAAAAAACCTCCGAGGGAATAGGAGTTGGGGTGGGACACTGAAGGATTCCTCTTAAAAAATCGAAAATTACCATAGCCATAACATCTGTTAATTCCATATTCGCCTTAGTTTTCGTTGTTGCTTTGTTTTCACCGGATCTCCAGTTTTTTATTCAGTTTAAAAATGATTTGGGGGTGGGTTTGGGATCTGGACGTGTCAGGATGTTTTCCGTGCAGTTCTGTTCAAATGCTGGCGTTAGGCTTATGCAAATTTTTGGCAGCTTTAAGTGTATATTTTAGAACAATTTTGTCAAATTGCATGTCTAAAAATGTAAAGTTGTCCGGAATGCTTCCAGCCGCTCCGTAATGAATTCTGGGATTAGGACACCTTTTCGTGGCAAACTTGACCCTGGGGAAATTCCTGAAGTGTATATTTGCAAATATACTAGGGTCTATGTGAGACTTACAGTTTGAAGTTTACAGTTAGTGCTTTTTGGCATGCAGCCTTTGTCCAGTGTAGTTCCTTTGAAAAAAAGGTCGCAGGGGCTGAGGGCGCGGCAATTATGACTAATAGTAATGGCAAACGATTAATTAAAATTTCAAAACGATTTCAGATCTGATTTATGGAAAAACGCTAAAAAATGGAAAACCGATTTGATTAGTGCATGTAACGTTTAGAAATCGAAAAAAATTTCACTTGCGCGATTTTACTTGCCATAAAATCTCATTTAGCTAAGTAAATGTGAACTTGAAATGTTCTTTATGTTTAACTATTCTGCTGAAGCATAAAACATTGTGATAAAATTAGGATAATTTCTGTTAAAACAAATTTATAGCTAGTTTCCAACAAATGCAACACCTAACCACCTTAAGCCCACCCTGTTTTCAAAAACACTCCTAAAAATTGCTAAACCTATCCAACCCCTACTACTATTTCCCTAAACCCCCAAAACCGAACTTTAATCTCCTACCCAAAAAACCAATAACCGAACCCACAGCCACTGGACCGGGTACAAAAGGACTAGACTGGTTTCAGAGGCAGAGACGGAGTTTGAAAAACAATAATAGTGTGAAGAGGTCAAGGCCAAGAAGCAAGTACCGTAAAAACTCGGTTTATGCCCCGGGGCAAAATTTCAAATTTGAGGTCTCAGACACGGCTATAATTCGAGGCCGGTTATAAACCGGGGCAGGGCAAAAATTTAAATTTACGAATTTTCTTTACAATTTGATAGTAAAATCGCAAACATTTCTTGGAATATTTTGAAAGGACTATGCAATCTAAGGGCAAAAATTTTGACCTCCCAGTTTATTGTCGATTCTGATAGAGCTTTAAAAGCTCTACAATTTTCCAATTTAAAGTATGTGCTTATCTTTTAACGTTGTTGAAATATGAAGGAATTTGTAATTTTCGCTCCCGTAAGGCCCCATTGTAAACACACTTTTTTCAAACTCGTGGCTACCCATCGCGCCCACTTTTGATTTCCAATTTTGATAGCATTTTAAAAAGAGCGTTAAATGAAAATGTTTTTTAGAAGTTACTAGAGTGGTCTTCTTGCAAACGTCAAAGTTGTGGTAGGTCAAACTTGGAGGTGTTTTTTCGGAACAACTTTCCTTTAAATCCTTATAGCTTCCCCTACACACCTCAGATTTTCAATTTGAATACTAATTTTAAAAGACGAATTTCTGTAGATTCTACTGTAGAAAAAATCAGGACAAAATGTCTGTAGTTGCAAAAGTTATGAAGATTTAACCGTGAAGGGGCTGTTCGAGAACCCTCAAAAACAGCCCTTTTTCAGGCCGACGTTTGACCCCCGGGCCCACCTTTGATTTTCGATGGTAATACCAATTTTGAAAGCTCCTTTGCAGGAGATAAAACTGAGAAAAAACTGGAGTGGTATCTTTCCAAAACCAAGACTTATCAAACCGAAGATGTTAAAGTATCATCTATTCACAGAAATAAACATGTATTTTTACATTGAGTCGTCAAATTTGCAATTTTGGAAAGATACCACTCCAGTTTTTTCTCAGTTTTATCTCCTGCACAAGCGCTTTCAAAATTGCTATTACCATCGAAAATCAAAGGTGGGTCCGGGAGTCAAACGTCGGCCTGAAATTAGGCTGTTTTTGAGGGTTCTCGAACAGCCCCTCCACGGTTAAAGCTTCATAACTTTTGCAACTACAGACATTTTGTCCTAGACTAGACCTAACCCTTTTGTCCTAATTTGGACTAGACTGAGACAGAGATAGACACACAATTTTTCTCGAGTCTCTAAAAATATTTTTTAAATCAGATATACAACGCTTGAAAAAATTAAACGAAACCACTAAAATAGTAAGTTGATTGTGTAGAATTCGCCAAATTATAGTAAGTGAAGTTAATTGGCTCGTTAAACTAAAAAGTTAGTTTTTAGTAACCAGTGATTTTCGACCTTCCAAAATACAATATACATGAAGAGGATCAGGTGATATATAGCTATATATCTAGTACACTCTGCAACGTCATCCAGTCCCATGCATATGGATCCGGATCATGAAGCAGAACGACCAGAACGGAATTGGCTATCCAAAACAACCACAATAAGGGTCCCGCTGCTGGCATATCAGAAGCGACTATGCCACTGTTCAATATAGCTATTAGCCTAATAGTGCAGCTATAAAAGTAAAACACTTTTTGTGCAGCAGCATAAATTGTAAGCCAGTTCCTTCATAAATCTCGTATGTACATAAATCCCACTAATATATAATATATATACCAGGATGGAGTATGATGAACCACCAACTACACATTGAAAATGGACGAAATGCAAGAAATGCGACTTCAGAGGTCAATTTTTAAGGTGCGAAGGAATTATCAGCAATAATTCTAACGACGAATGGATCTGCTCAAAATGCGATACGAATCAAAATGAAGACATCCAACTACATTGTCATCAGGCATTTGCGGACACATCCGAACTGGATATCAACGATCCTGAAGTCAACACCGAAAGCAACAACATAGAATATATTACTGTACTCCCAAAAGGTCTAAAATTTTTGCATTTAAATATTAACGGTATTAAGTATAAATTCGAAGAATTATACTATATGCTAAGTAATGAACGTGATATAATTTGTTGTGGCATTACCGAATCTAAATTAACTTTAAGTGATATGCCGAATCAGTATTTAGTTAATGGATATCAATTACTAAGAATTGACAGACCCCATCGAAATGGCGGTGGAACTATAATATACATAAATGATAGGTTCAGGTTTAGCCAAATTGAACTACCATTAACACTACCATTCGAAATTGAGTGCAATATAGTTAAAATTTCTGCAAAATATTTCAAACCTATACACGTTTGTTTCTGCTACTTTCCTATAATTTAAGTTTAACTATTTAAGGGGAAGTAATTTTTAGTTTGTATTATTAGGTGATTTAAACATTAATTACCTACAAAATACTAGTGAAACTATCAGATTAAAAAATACAGCTAAACAATATAATATAACTCAGAGTATACAAGTTCCTACACGCACAGCAATCAGAAAGGTAAATAATGCTCTAACGACAACGAGTACTTTACTTGACCATGTTTATATCTCAAACAAAAATATGTTCAAGGTCAGCGGATGCATTGATTTTACAACATCCGATCATAAACTTATATGTACTATATTTAAGCAAAATAGAGAGAAAGTCCCACCAAAAGTAATTAACATTAGTAATTACAAAAGTACTAGAGTTAGCCCGTTAAAAACTTTAACGGCAATCTAGAATGATCGTGAATATATTTATATTACCATAGCAGCAGTTTGCAATAAGTGTAAATATCTGTTTAAAAAAATTAAGAATTTTATTTATTACTTATTTTCTAAAATGAATTAACTGAAGAGCTAAAAGGAGGTTTAGAAATGGGTATCTTAATTAAAGTTTGCGATTTACATCAACTTTAATATCTGACATTGGACTTTAGCGAAATGCTTAAGCTTCTTTCTTAGGATTTTCCTACTTTTCCATCTTGTCATCACCCAGCTCCTTGGCTTCTACCTGAGGGGTTTCGGCAGCCGGAGACTTAAGAAAGGCTTCCTCGTCATCATCCAGAAGCATAGCTTCAGTAATGCCGTTCATATGCACCTCATCTTGATTTTTCACTTCTTCTTTAAGCTTCTTGTGTTCCGCCCTTTCTTTTTTCAAAACCATCTGCAGTTCTCGAATCGTTATATTCCTGGTCACTTTCTCCTTTTGGGCTTCTGCTTCCGCCCGTCGTCGCTTTCTTGAAATTGCATCAATGTTGGCGCACTTGCACACACCACAGAATGAGTCCTCACCTTCAATAAAAATATTTGAATAATTAAAATGCGTACATGTTTTGTATTGATGTTTAGCTAACTTACGATGGATGTAAGCAGCGCACTTTTCACAAACACGCATTGAAGAATTGGCCAAATCCGGAGTAACATGGGCAGATTGAAACCGCAAAGATTTCCCGCAAAGTTTATTCGGGCATCGAGCTAAAGTTAAAATTAATTAAGTAATTTTGAACATTGCCTTTGGGTCGTCATTGCAATTTAAAGTCTCACCCAGTTTTCGAATCCCTTGGTTATAAATCACGACGCCACACTCCGTGCAATATCGATCGGTCAACGGGTTGTACGGCCGACCAAAGGCTTGGCCACTGCATGATCCAGATCCCTGAAATTTCAACAGCATTGTTATAATCATTCAGTATAACTTAGGTGGCTCAAAATCATAGAAAAGCCATAAATGATAACGATTATTTTTTACCTTAGCCTGGTTCATTGTTGTGATGATGTACGATGTAAAATCCGTCAAAAGTGAGTCACAGGTCTGCAGGTAGTGCGATGGTATGTCGATTGCTGTAGAAAAATCAATTTGGCACCTGAAATTTAAAAATGAACAAAATTTTAAATGATTCACTCACATAGCACTACAACCAAATCAAAATTCTCAATAGATGAGGTAAATAACCTCTTTCAAACTTACTAAATCTTTCAAGTCTTCCCCGTACTTAATGCCTCCGCTGTTTCCTTCTCTCCAAGACAAACTTGCCAGCAATCCTTCAGTAAATCGGGAATAACGGCAAATTTGTGCTCTGTGTCCTCCTATCCTGGAAGAAAGTAAACGGCCAGGTTAGGTTTGACGGATTTTGGAACACATAAATTTTGAGTGCGTAAATTAATGGAATAGTTATCCATCTTAAGCAAAGTACTTACTTTAAAATCCTTCGAAACCCAATCTGGACCCTGAATCTTTTGTTCCGGTTTAAAATCGCTGATTCACACTACCCCAACACAGGCCGCACAAAATAAACCTACTTGAGTTTGATGAAAATATAAGCCTTCGTGAGGAAACTACAAAAACAAATTTCCAAAGTAATCACAACTTTTTTACCAACAATTATCTCAAAAGAATTGTACACGAACGCAAGAAAAGAGCGGAATGAAGTATTGCTCTCTTGATGTGCTGAGCTTGATGTGCTGAGCAGCCAGTGTGTGTGCGCAGTTGTGTAGTGCGCCAGGATCATGGGGTAATGGTATACTCAATGGCATGAAGTGAGAGAAAGAGAAGGTCAGTAGGTGGCGCGATGATATGCATTTTGTTCGTTGTGCTGCGTGAGGTTATGTGTAGCTTAAGCATTGCATTCTACAAAGAGAGAGAGAGAGAGCGAGCTTGCACAACGCACAACAATGTAAGCAGTAAGCAGTCATGAAAAGACTGGAAAGAGAAAAAAGTGCACACACACACACGCGTTACATTTCTTAGCGTTTTAGAGATTCTTAATTCTTTCGAGAAAAACACTAATTTGCAGCAACAAAATAATTTTTGTAAAAAATTGTACACGAACAGCACAAAAGAATGATCATTGAAAGGAATGAATGGTAGTGAATTGTTTTGATCAGCAGCCAACGTGCAGTTGAATAGAGCGCCACGGTTATGGGGTAATGGAATACTCGATGGCATGAAGTGAGTGGAAGGGAAGGTCAATAGGTGGCGGGATGGTATGCGTTTAGCTTGCTGTGCTAGCTCAAACATTGCTCTCCACAAAAAGGAAGAGCGAGCACAACGCACAACAACGTAAGCAGTGAGCAGTCTTGCGTAGACAGGAAAAAAGTGCACACAGACAGACACACAAACACACGTTACATTTCTTAGCATTTTAGAGGGTGTAATTGACACTGAGAAAATTCGAGAAGATTTTGAAGCTTTCAATTGGGATTTTTTACAAGATCATAATGATATGAATAATAATGCTACAAAATTCGATCATCAGATATTAGAAGTGCTTAATAAGCATGCACCGGTAAAAAGAAAAGTTGTTAAAGGTTGTAGTGCTCCTTGGTTTACAGGAGAACTTGTGGAACTTTGTAAGAAGCGTGACATTGTTCGAAAAAAGTTATCAAAAGATAAAAGTTTAATTTCGGAGTATAAGAAAATAAAAAACGAGGCAAATATAAAAATTTGGTCAGCACGTAAATTATATTTTCAAAAGAAATTTGATGATGCAAAAACTTCAGTCGAAACTTGGAATGTAATGAACGAATTTATAAATTTTAGACATAAGACGAGCCAAGAAATAGTAAAGTTAGTTACTACAGACGGAAATGTTATTACTGAAAGTATAGATATTTACGATCAGCTTGCTAATGAATTCAGAGTAAAAAATATTGATCAACCAGCGATCACTGAAGCAGATTTAGATAATTACGAATGTGAGTTCAGAAAATTGAATCCTGATTATTGTACTCCAAGAGTGACTTTGGATGAGATAACTGAAGCTGGTCGTAGTATTAAGAAGAGTAAAAACTCTGAAAAGCGTTTACAAAATTTGTATAGGTTTGATAGACCGGCCACTCAGATTTTTAACCGTTATATTTTTATCTTGTATAATACCTAAGCAATTCAAGTCTGGTGATGTAACACTTCTATATAAAGGAAAGGGAAGTCGTGCCCAGTCAAGTTCATGTTAGAGGATTGCATGATACCCGATGCCCGAAGGGAGCCCGGGCCCGAGCCCGAACGGGCTTCGGGCGGGCTTTGAAGAATTATCAAAGTCTCGGGCGGGTACAGTTCCGGCACTTCCACTCGTTCTTAATTGCAACCGGGCCTTCGAGCGGGCATTATACCAGACGAAGCCCGATGTATACCCGAATGAACGTTTCATTTCCATTTTGCTTTGCATTAATTTATGTATTTACCATGTAAAAGGTTATGAGAATAACGAGCAAAACAACGGCGCCGTTGTCTTTAATTTTATCTTTCACTGTTTTTCACTGTAAACGGAAAAATAACAAAAATAATCGACATGAATATTGAAGCCCTAAAAGCTTTCCCTGGTGTAAAAACTTGAGGGGACGGATCCATGGAGAAAATGCCTATAACCATCACAATTTGGAATGTAAACGGAATTTCAAAAATATTTAACCCTGATGACAATTGCGCGGAATTTCTACACAAACATGACATTATCCTTCTCTGTGAGACGTGGCACACCTATGATTTACAACTACCTAAATACTTACAACATTTTAATTTGGTGCAAAAAAACGCATATAAATCAGCGGACAAAATAACAGGGAGAGCAAAAAGTGGTTTTATCACATTGTATAACCCACAGAAACTGGTTCTGACCAAAAGCTCTTCTGAAAACCAGTTTTTTACACGTACTGATTTAAAGCACAAGACTAGCAACGAGCAATGGATTGTTTTTATATGCTATATTCAACCAAGTATAAAGAGCTTACAAGAATTTCTCGATAGCATTGAAAAAGAACTTGAAACCTGCAGTAGCCAGGCGAATGTTATCGTAGCTGGAGATTTTAATGCACATGTTGGCAGACTCGACACGCATCCGGAATTCAGCTTCTTACCGGTTTTAAAGGAAAATCGCGACTCTTATGACCACTCGGTCGACAAAAAAGGAAAAGATATTATAAGATTTATGCAAGAAAACAACATGATACTGATAAATGGAAAACTGAAATCGGATAATGGCAGCTATACATACATTGGCAACAATGGATGTAGCGTAATCGACTTGTTTTTTCTTAATTATCATGCAGCCACTAAACTTGTTGACTCAAGAACTTGTGAAATTGGTAACTCTGATCACTTTCCTGTGCAATGCTTATTTAATTCACACCCAAATGTCCAGCAAACGGAAAGAAAAATTTTGAAGTGGAACCCACTGAAAGCTGGAGAATTTACGGCAGCTATAGATGATATCATAAATATTCAACCAACCACAACGGCAAGTTATGAAGAATTTTGCAACTTGATTTATAAAGCAGCAGAAAAAGTAGGCATGTACAAAAATCAGAAAATCTCACCAGTCAACCTTTACAAGCCTAGGTTTGATAATGAATGTAAAAAGTTGAAGAAAATCATGCAAATGGCTTTAAAAAATGCAAAAAGAAGCAAGTGGACACCGGACACTCGACTTGTTTTTCTGAGCACTCGCAAAGAGTACACAGACTTGCGTATCTTGAAAAAACAGAACTACTACGATAATATAAAAAGGTCACTTGTTAATATACGGAATACGACCGAGTTCTGGAAAGCGGTAAAAACATTTAAGATTCAGCAAAGCACTCAATGTCAGGTAGAAGAAAAAGACTGGATAAATTTCTACAGAGAAATCCAAAAACCTAGACCCCCGTTGACAGGACCATTCCTAGACGCTACTCATCCAACGCTTGATTGCCCTATCACAATGAATGAACTGAACTCGGCTATAAAAAGGATAGCAACGAGGAAAGCTGCTGGACCAGATAAGATACCTAATGAAATGCTCAAGTTTCTACCATCCTGTGGGAAAAGAGTACTATTAGATTCACCCAACCAAGTTTTACAAGATGAAATGCCACCCGTGCAATGGAGCGAATCACTCACGGTAATGTTGTACAAAAAAGGAGATAAGACCGACCCGATGAATTATAGACCAATAGCTCTTCTCAACACAACACTTAAACTTTTTACGCAAATTTTGACAGCGCGTTTAGCAGATTGGGCAGAAAACAACAACATTTTTGGGGAAAGTCAGCATGGTTTCAGGAAACACCGGTCTTGCGATGATTTGGTTTTCACGCTAAATGCACTCATTGAAATAGCAACCAGAAATGGCAAACTCTTTTCATTGTTCATAGACTTCCAGCGAGCCTTTTCTAGTGTGCCACACGATAAACTATGGAACAAGTTATTTAAAATTGGTGTGAGTGGCAAGATTATCAGAGTTTTTCAAAATTTATATAGTAAAGCATGTACAAAAATACGTATGAATTCTACTGAAACTTGTAAAATAGACATTACTGACGGTTTAGGACAAGGAGACAGCGCAAGCCCAATTTTATTTGCACTATATATATCGGATATCGACGAAGTTCTTAGAAAATCGGGTCTACCTGGTGTAAATGTAAAGGGAGAGAATATAGATATTTTATGCTTCGCAGATGACATGTGTTTAGTATCAACGGGTCACAAAGCTCTGCAAGCAAAAATCAACATTTTGAGCGACTATTTTGAGGAATTAGGACTTACTGTAAATTTGCATAAAACAAAGATAATGGAATTTAAACGCAAGAAAGGCAGTAGGGAAAAAGTAGCTTTTACATACAGAGGAGAACCTATTGAAGCGGTGAAGCAATACACTTATTTAGGCGTACCTTTTCACGCAAATTGTAGTTTTAAAGAAACTGCTAAATACTTTAAAGGTAGAGGAAGGGCTGCTACGGGTGCTGTTTGGGGCATCATGACGAGAGGAAAAATGGAAAGTTGGTCAGCCAGGCTGAAGCTCTTAGATGCTATAATAACACCCACAACTCTATACTGCTCTCATATTTGGGGTCTAAACTATATTAATGAAATAGAAAAGGTTCAGAACTACACAATAAAAAGACTCCTAGGAGTGCCTACTTCCACCTCTAATGCCGTAGCAAGAAGAGAAGCAACAGTTCATCACTTACAAGAAAAAGTTTTAACTCAGGTTTTACGATTCTGGCTAAAGCTATTGTTGCTGAAAGACAATAGATATGCAAAGATGTGTTATAAGCAGCTTTACTGGAATGCAATATCAAAAACCGATAACTCACCAAACAACTGGGTTTTACAATTAAAAAGAATACATGACAATTTGGGTTTCTCATTTATATGGTATGAACAGGATTTAAGAAAAATACTTCCACATATAAGCAGCATACTGAATACTAATTTAAGTTGTAACCAACAAATTGATGAAGCTAGCATCAGAAACTCAAACAAGTTTTCGTATTATTATGGATTTTTAGAACACCGCAGCTACTATAGGCCTTCGTATTTAAGGTTGAGGCTCCCGCATTATCTTACAAAACTTATAGCTCAGTGTAGATTAAAAAGTCGCTCAATAATTGTAGAAAAGAAGATATTAAATTTTAATACTGAGGAAACCTGCCGGTTTTGTTCTGAGAGTGACACACTGGCTCATGCGCTGTTTTCATGTATTCATTTAAATTCCATACGTCGATTTTACTTATGTGAATATATAAAACCAATGAATAATTTAGATTTACAATTTAATGATTTTTTTGATGAATTTGACAAACAAAAAGCAGAAAACTTAAGCAAATTTCTGTCTGGTTGTTATGATACAAGAGAACTAACACACTATTAATTATGTAACAAGACTCAATTGTAAACATATTATTAATGTAATGCTTTTATTTGTACTATCTCCATGGATCCCAAAGGAGATTTATGTTGAATAAATCTGATTCTGATTCTGATTCTGATTCTTTAATTTTATCTACACACGACACACTGCAAAGACGTGGTCAGTGTCAGTAGTACAATTCCATACCAAAGTGTACTGTATTAAGTGTACCGCAGTAATCACTTGGAAGCAGCGAAACACAACTAGTAGTAGGTTAAATACACGCATGTGTGTTTTGTATAATGTATAGCTTTCTTTTTCTTTTGCCCTTTTCCTAAATTCATAAATTCTTACTATTACACATGCGTATGTGTTGTATTGTGTTTGGCATGCATTTTAATTACTTCGTTCAGTGTGGACGTGTGCCCATTACCCACGGGTTGGGTGACCCAGTTTAACCCGGGTTTTTTGGGTACCCAGCCCACCTTGTTTTGAGAGTGGGTTTTGGTGCCCAAAATATGCATGGTCCCGAATCATGTTTTACATGATTTTCTTCGTAATCTACTGCATTTATGGTCGCCAAATTATTGGCGGGTGCAGAGTTTGGTGCATGGCAATGAAATACCCACCCATACCCAGAAATACCCACTTTTACCCAAAAACCCAGATAAACCCGGGTGGGTTGGGTTTTTGTGAAAAACCCGCGGGTTTCGTCCACTCTGACTTCGTTTGATTCATTTATTTAGTAGTAATACTAGTAATAGTAATAAAGTCAGTATGTATTATGCTAAGTAAACACAGGTAGTGCTTAATAATGTAAGTAAATTAGCGAATGAAAAAACTTTCGGGCTCGAGCTCGGGCATATCGGGCATCATTTGTATGGCTCGATCGGGCACCGTTCGGGCGGGTATCGCTTTTTAAAACTCTCGGGCATTCGGGCGGGCACTCCCGCAACCGCTGGCTCGGGCGGGAGTTCGGGTTTCGAACAAAAATTCTGAATTGTGCAATCCTCTAGTTCATATAGGGCTATAGGGCATATAGTTTTTCACTTTTAGTAAAAGTATCCGAACGTATACTCTATTTCAGAATATTAAATTCAGTAGAGAGTATACTTGATGATAATCAACACGGTTTTCGCAAAAATAGATCCTGTATTACTGCAAATGCAATACTAACGCAAGATTTGTATGAGTACCTAGATGTAAGATCTGATAAAGCTGCAGCAATATTCGTTGATTTTTCAAAACCTTTTGACTCAATTAATCAAACAATACTATTATTGAAGCTATTAACAATGTTCACATTTAAGATTCCTCCATATTTAATGAAAATATTAGTAAATTACTTCAAAGATAGATTTTTTAGAATAAAGAATGGAACATGTTATTCTGATTTTTATAGTATAGTAACAGGTGTGCCTCCTGGAAGTGCACTAGGAAATCTATTATTTTGCTTATTTTTAAATGATATATCCGAAGTTATTGATTTAAAATATATATTGTATGCCGATGATTTGGTTATATATACCGGATGTACAACATGTAACGAAGGAACAAGAATTTTATCAGAGTGTCTAAGTAAATTTGTTGTATGGTGTGAAAAAAATGGCTTAAAAATTAATGCAAGCAAAACTAAGCACATGTTTTTCTATAAAAGTCACGACTATAGATCAAAAAATGTAGATCCGATATCTGTGTAATGAAAAAATAGAAATTGTCGAATCTTTTAAATATTTAGGAGTTCATATAGAAAGTACTATGTCTTTCAGTACTCACAAAGTTAATGCTGAGAAGAAGGTAAATGTAGCTATATCAAGAATGTACAATTTACGCAGATTTCTAACCTTGAAAGTAATAAATACTTTTTTATCTTCCTATGTGATCTTCAGACTATGCTTTAATTATATGGGGTATTCACTGTGACAGTGTATTTGAAAAACTACAAAGAAAGATAAGTCGATTCATTCTATGTTTTATATACTCTAAATACAATGTAAAATCAATTACAAGTAGAAAATTTTATATTAATGACATATTGGAAAAATTAGGACTATTAACTATACTAGAGAGAAAGAAATTAGCATATTTAAAATTTATAACCACTAAAAAAACTGTAAAATGTTTTCATCATGGTTTAATTGGTCAACTCATTCTTCACAATCAGAAGCTTATCCTAGAGTACTACTACCACTCCCTAAAACTTCATTGTTCAAACAATCAGTTAAGTGGCAGTGCAGCACAATTTGGAATAATTTAATTCAATTCAATTTAATTCAGTCGGTTAGCTATGAGAAGGATGAGTCAGACTCAATGTTTATAAATCAATGCAAACTATCTGTAGTTAAAGATAGAGGAAAATTTATTATAAAGAGGATTATTTGATTTACGAAAGATCCATAATGTTTGTGATGATTCAGCAACGTTCATTTTGTTTGGAAGTTGTAGGTAATTAACTAATTAATCGACCACCTTCAAAGCATTCAAGACGTCAGCAAATAACTTGTCTTCTTTTCATGTTTGAGATACACTTATGATTTTTGCGTCATTCGTATAGTGCAATGCTTTGTCGATCAGTGCGGGAGTATCATCACATATACCGCAAGCTAATCATGCATTATACTGTTATGCAACATTGGGCTTATATGAAGGCCACAAGCACAATCATAGCCCCTATTGAGTCTTGCTATTTCTATGCGCTAATCTCAGTGATAAGCAAAATATTCATTTTACAAAAAAAGTAGCTGACATTGACATAAGTAACCCATTTATGTTTGCCAAATATTATTCAAGTTAAGACCAGCAAGTTATTATAACCTGTAATCAGTAACTAAAGTTTTAGTTTTGACTCTACAATTACAAACTAAATCCAAATTCCTTACTAAACGTTGCTTCACCAAAGCACTAGAATGCAATACCGTTGATTCTCAGGCGTTTGTGTCCTTCGTTTTGGTTTTAATAGCAAATATTGTAGCAACATTCGTCGGACGTTCTTTGTTATCATTAGATGCTCCTGTTGTCCTTTTAGTCTTGACACGAGCCCAATACCAGTTGAAAAACAATCGAATCGTCAAATTATAAATCTTTCCAATAATAACAAGAACGAAAAACCAAGGGTCAACCCTATGTCAAATTAGGTTAGTTTAGTTACTTTACATAGTCCCGATAAAAGTTTTGCAGTTGCTCATGTTGCAATCTTAAGAAGGACGTTTCTGAGCGATAGATTATTTCTGTGCAGGTTGGGTAACACTGTTTGCACACGTTATGTTCTCCCTGGCCTACTCCTATGCCAAGTATTTCTTCTATAAAGAAAATTTAACAAAACAACATAAATCTATTAATTCGTTTTGAAATTATTGATGACACTTATTTTTAAACTAATGTTTACCTTTAACATTTTCAACGCACATATATTGTTCTACTTTGCAAAGCTGATCGTCTGCACCCTCTAAATAAAAAAAAACATTAGTATCCCCAATATACAGAACAATAAGATGTGTTTAGTTCTAACGTGGCATGTAGTACAGAGTGCATCCACATCTTCTGCGCGTTGTAGCAGCAATGCACTCATCTATGCAATTTGGTGTGGTGTACTTGCTGTAATGTTGCAACTTGTGCTCGTGGCTAAAATAGCATTGGCGTTTCTTCACAGGAAACTTCTCTATGGAAACATCCGCAACAGTAATTTCTGGGCGTACACCAATGAATACTTCTGAATTGACTGGAATAGTAATGCCTTTGTTTTTCATTCGAGGAGGCTCAATTGGCACATCTAAGGACAAGACAAACCCTTCCGATTCGACGTCTGTACAGTAGTATTCGTCCAAATTGGCATTTAGAAGAATAGATAATCCACCACTTCTTCCACCATACTTCTGTCTAAAGGGATACTTTCTGTCCATATTGCCTTTGTCAAATATCAGATTGTCACAGTTGATGTCTGCGTCTTTCCAATCCTGAACGAATTGTGGATCGTTTTCAGGACCATTGCTGAATAAAATACTAGAGCATATTAGACCAGAATAAAAGTACCATTAAACGTATATGGTGTTGATTAGATAAAAAAAATTTACTAATCCTTCCTTAGCAGAGAAATCGGAATATGGTTGAAAGTGCAACAGTACCCATGGTTGGTTTCAACTTCCTGAAATAGGTACGTGCAATCTTCAATGCGATCTTGCCACACACAAAAAACCAGCATTTCAGAGCATGGTTGCGTGACCTTGAACCATGAAGAACATTTCATCAAATAGCATATATTTATGCTTTGCTATGTTGCTGTTGCAATTACATTTCTCAAAGTTTCAGAAACATTCACTAGTGGTTCAAAATCTTTGCGTCGCTCGTACAATTCATCCTTGAAATCAACAACGTCCTGGTAATAAGATGGTACAGTGAACTTTTGAAGAAAGGTCTTCCCCATCTCACAAATATGATAAACGCCAGCAAGAGATGCCAACATTTTCAGGTATTCTGGTTCAGAACGTTGTTCTGCATTGCTGTTTTTAAATCTACTGTTTGGAGACGATAAAAAAATCATTTATGTTAGAAACATGTTGTCAACATAAATTGTGCAGGTGCATGAATCTTATTTGTAGTACCTCTTTATAGCCTGTATTTTTGATTTCTGAACCATATTTACGTTACAAACAGTTACTGCCGGAAATGGGATCTCGCGTAATGTGAGTTTATCAGGACTAAAAACTGTTACAATTGGACTTTTTTGAAATGCAACCCACATTTCAGTTATTAGATAAATTGCAGTAAGAACCGATACAGTAAATGCCGTGAGCCAAAATATGCTAGTAGAGTAGGAGTTAAAAATATTAAACTTGATTTTACATAGAAATCGGAATAAAATCTGATTAAAACATTACCGTTCGCATAAGTGCTGCGGTCGTTGTCCCGAATCCTCTATTCCAAAATCCGATGTTTCTAAGAAAAACTTTTTCCATAGGGAGCGTTCCCAAAATACGTAACGCAAAAAAAACGATTTTTCGACCCCTACCTCCCCCTTCGTAACGCCTGCGTAACACGGGGTTTGAGCCCCCCCTCCCCATGCGTAACGCATAACGCTCAGAGCTAAATTTTTAATTTATATACTAGCTGTACTCCAGGCATACGCTCTGGCACCTTTAAGCATATGTTAAGCACTGATTCACAGAATCAAAACTGTCAATCTCAATACTTATCCAACAGCAGTGGTTCCTTACCTGCTCTTGAATGTAATATATATTTGTACAAAAAGAAATTCCAACAAAGAATTGACAAAACAAATCCTAAACAAAAAATAGGTACATAATTGAAAAATGGAAACCAAGGCATTCATACAAACAAAACAAAATATGGGCGTTACAAACTTCGGAATCAGTGCTTAATATATATGATTTTATTAGCATTAATAGTAAATTTCTTTCACACAAAGAAAGTTGACATGCAAAGTTTTAAACACACTCAAAGTTGAGTTTAAAGATGTTTCATAATCTTCTAACTATATAAATTTGCCTGGATGCCTGGAAATGATTGATCCTTTTCCAGATTTCTAAAACTTTACGGCCACAAGTATGTCAAACAACTATTTTTTCTGTAGATGTAGGAGATTTCTACACAACTAAAAAATCGCTGTGCAATTTTCTGTTCATCTACTCCATTTTACTTTGCAAATAGCTTCTTTGAAATAAGGTTCGGTTAAAACCAGAAAAATGGCCAAGTTTTTAGAACACAGAAGATCAAAATCAAGAAGAAAGTAAGCGACGACTAAATACAGAGTTGCGGAAAATGGAATAATTTGCATGGGGAAGGGAAAAGGCTCTGTACTGTACTAAATTTTTATATAAGCTTTCCATAACATGTGCCCGATTTTCTGCCATGAAGCTGTTACGTAACGCATCTCCAAGTCCCCCCTCCCCCTGCGTACACTAGCGTAACGTTTTCCTAGACCCCTCCCTACCCCCATCGGTGTTACGTATTTTGGGAATGTTCCCATAGGCTATTTTCTTTAACACTGTACCATTCCCAACTTGAATGTGACAAGTTGCTCTCAGATAATTCTATCTCTTGACGAAATTTTTCTTTAGTTTGCCGAAACAATTGATCGTTTTGCGCTTCATTGGAAATCGAGCGTGCATTTATATTTTTGTCCATTTTAACCAACTTTCGTTGTTTCTTTGTGAATCATTCTATTAGTCCGTATTTTGTATGAGTTTTCACAAGCTGTCCTACGATTTAAATGTGCGATTCTAGTAAATTGGACCGTGTTTTGTATGTATCAACGTATTTCTAAATGTGTAGTGTAATTTAAGGCTTGTACCATATATACTCGGACAATTCTTAAGCTAGTTGTTTTGCTAATAAAATTAAAGTTTTTTGATTCAACCTGGGCATCATAAGAAAGCTCAAACGCTGCACTATCTTATAAAAATAGTTTCAAATCTATGCAGCATATCGTATTTTGTAGCGCATGCTAAGACTATTTGCTACTCAAGTTGTCATTTTTCCAAATTGAAATTTTAGAAAAAATGCTTTTGTTTCAAACACTGTGAAAGTTTTTTGGTAGCACCTGGGCAATTGATTCAGTGTTTGTTTTGACGCGTGTTTATTGATCTTCAAAATAGGTGCTTATGTATTCAATTACAACCGTATATGCAAAAATGCCGGCAACGTGTTTGCAAAACATCACGTAAATGACGACAAACAATCATCGTAAAAAATCTAGCAAAAAATTTGTATACATAAAGAGATTTAACAAATAAGCAATGCACGATCTAAAAGAGCAGAAAACGTTCTTCCAAACGTGGGATAACATATCCCATAGAAACATAAGATGTAGAATTGGGAGCGCTTTCTAATTTGGGTATGATATAGGACACAGTTTTTTACCTTGAAACGGGTTGTCCAAAAAATTCATATAAATCAAATCCCTGTAACTTTATCCTGTTTTTACAGAAATTAACCACTTATGGCTTGTTTAAAAGGCTGAGGTCTTTAAAGTATTTGACTGCTATTCCTGCATCTGAAAGCAGGTTCCAGTAAGAATAGCAGTTTGAAGATAAAAACCCACGTTTTAAAAAGTGGAATAACGGGATGTTGACATGTGGTTATAAAAATGCATGTAAATTAGACAAATAAAGTGCTAGTGCCAAGCTGTATTTTTTTCCAGAATCTACACATATGAACCTTTTATTTAGAACAATGCATGCAATTGATTTGAGTTTCCTTGTTTGTTTTAAAACTAAATGAAATTTGTCCGAGTATATATGGTACAAGCCTTATACTGTGTTGTTGGCTAGTGGAAACACATACACTGGCTTGTAACAATATCTGCCTGACATGTTCCAAAGTTAGCACGAAGAGAAAAACAAAATTTTATTTTGATAGGTTGCTCAAAGTATTTTTTCGAGCTTCCGCTCAAACAAATTCGCTATTACCTGCTGTAATTCTGTATATTTAATAGTTTGTTGAGTTGCGTGACTAAAAAAATTCCATGCTATTTTAGACGCAGTATTCGTAGGTATGTTCTGTGGTTATTGCAAATAAAACACCACATAGCTGTATGGTTTTATACCACATAACGTAGCAGTACGTTATATTCAATACAAAATATATATCCTAGCCATACAATATAAACTATATTATGAGGCATAGCCTCTTAGAACGTCATTTAATATTCAATTTTCTTAAAAGTAGTTTAGGTGAAATTAATTATAACATAAATTGAAATGTAGCACGCAAGCTAGTTAGCTCTTTTTGATGTTTGCCTATGTAGTTGCAAACTAGAATTGCGAACAACAGCTAATCTATGATGACTGGTTTAGTAGTAGAATACCAGCTAGATTAACACTTGCTAGTGTGCTGCTTTTGAACAAATGTCTGGCGCTTGTTGGATACTTTGTATACAGAAAAGCTATTCACAATGATGCTGCTTCATGGCTCATCCGAAAAGCAAAGTACTATAGCGTTTGTATGTTCCAGAAAAATTGGGGGATTTAGGAATCCAATGGTTAAAAAATTGTGAAAACTGCAAAGTACGGCTGCAACTAATTGCTTACACTTGTCAACCAACATGTCAAATATCATTGAGACATTTTTTGCTAAACCTTGCATGCATATTTCTTTGTAATGGTTGAACCTCCTCCCAATGGTACGTCGTGAGGGGGATCAACCGTTTACTCATTCGGAGTCTTTTTAATTTTTCAACAAATCATATATATTATTTTTCATTCGAATGTAATGTACTTTCTACTCGTGTCATATGGCACAACGTGCAAATAGCCAGTCAAATACAAAGTCAGTTTTGTAAAATCTAACATTAAATAGTGACTTCTCAATTTTCTTTATTCAAATGCGCTTGTATCAAACGCTTCAAAACTTATCTTTGTAACTCTAGTATGAGCTAACTTTATGCTTAAACGCCTTTCCTAAGTTTTCTAATGAAGCCATAGTTGGTTTGGGCCAAAGGTCTTGACATGTAGTCCCAGAAAGACCTAGTAGTTTTTTGAAAAAATGAATGAAACTCATTAACTCTTTGCGTGTGCTATGTAGTGAGAAGGAGTTTTGGTGTTTTTCACTTTTTTTGAGCATTTCCTCAAAATTGGTGTATATGTACCCTTTTGTATTGTGAATTCAAAAATAGTATTATTTTGGTTCCAGGTTGACGATATCACTGTAAAATTGATGACCGAATGTGACCATTTTATGGTATTTGAGGAATACTAGGATTTTTAAGGTTTTTGGAATATAACTTTTGTGTCTAACAAAATCAGGAAAATCCCCGGGAGGGCCATCCTAATTTTTTTAATGCTTGTTTCAAAAAAATAAACCACAAGAAAAAATTTCGTTTAATGGTGGAGATATTTGGAAAAATGTATGGACAAGTACACCAACCTTGACAGAATCCAACGTGCCAAAAATGACCGAATGCTGTTTCCGTCTGCTTTATCCAAACTGTCCAGTTGGTATACCAAATTAAAGCTCATGCAAAACTCTAGTATCGTATTTTTCAGTTTTTTGAAATATTGACATGGAAGAAAGTTACGACCATATTAGTCAAACCATTCATTTTGTGCAAAATTGCATCACTTTGCAAATGTGGTCATAATTTTCTTCCATGTCAATATTTCAAAAAACTGAAAAATACGATCCTAGAGTTTTGCATGGGCTTTGATTTGGTAAATTAATTGGACAGTTTGGATAACGCAGACGGAAACAGCATTGGGTCACTTTTGGCACGTTGGATTCTGTCAAGGTTGGTGTACTTGTCCATACATTTTTCCAAATATCTCCACCATTAAACGAAATTTTTTCTTGTGGTTTATTTTTTTGAAACAAGCATTAAAAAAATTAGGATGGTCCTCCCGGGGATTTTCCTGATTTTGTTAGACACAAAAGTTATATTCCAAAAACCTTAAAAATCCTAGTATTCGTCGAATACCATGAAATCGTAACATTCGGTCATCAATTTTTCATAGATATAGCCACCCTGGAACCAAGATAATACTATTTTTGAATTCACAATACACAAGGGTACATATACACCAACTTTGAGGAAAATTGGAAAAGGTGCCCCAAAAAAGGTAAAAACTCCTTCTCAGTGTTCTATAAAAATCCAAAAAATATACATCCAATGAGGAAAAAGTACTTCTAAGCTAAATAGTAAATTTACTATTTAGCTTAGAATATTTATATAACTTGCATGTATATAAAAATTTACGCACTAAAAGCACCTTATTAAAAAAGACGCACAATGTACATCAAACGAATCTTGAATGTACAGCAATAGTTTCATACACTAAAGCAACTTTTATCTGCGTGTCAAAATTTTTCTAAGTTTCTTTCGGGGAAATTTCAGTAATCTTAAGGGAAAAGTCTGCTGTTTGACTTTTCCCCTAAAAATCTAGCTTTCCCGGCAAACTAATTCTTGATAAGGGAAAAGTCAGTTTCTGTAGTGGTTGGTTAATTGATTGCCTTACTCATTCTACCTTATACAAGCTGTGTTAAAATTAAAAACTGATATGCTTACAGGTTTTCTGTATATGTATTTGTTGTTAAATAGAATATTACAATTTGGATTTAATTCTTAGAGTTTAAGTTTTTTAGTTCTATGCAGAAATCTGTAGTAAAGTTGAATTGTCAAACTAACAAATATTTCCATTTTTTGTTTTAGTGCTAATTTAACTGAAAGAAATATTAGTTCAAGTATTATAGCCACCACTGACGGAGCCAATCCAAACGGCAGTATTGCAAACACAACATTTATACTTCCATACAGATTTGACGGGATGAACTCTCGATTCTCAGGAAAGTCATCCAGCTTTCCTGAACCCTTTTCAAACCTAATTTTCCATTGCATTTGCCAGTTCATTAATCCAGAAGTGTACAGCGCTTCCATTCTGAATAAAGGTTTCAGTGGAAAAAATGCTGACCAGGAAAATTTTATGTGCTGATTTGCAATAGGTGCTTTTCCAAAAGAAAGCGGATATTGATATCGGGAGTGGTTTACATTATACATAATTTTATGTTCATCGCTTTCTTTTTGAGTCATCAGTAGCGCATAACGACTATACTGTTTGCATTGCATTAATATCCTGCCACTATTCCATTCCAACCAGGCACTATAATTATTAAACGCAGGAAGAATTTGACTATTGTCTAGCAAATACTGTTCGTGTTTAGTAAATTTTGGGCCAGTACAATTTGCATTACCAGGCAAATCAAGAAAATTAGCTAACTCTGACATAAATTCATAGTAGTACGGTGAACCATACGAGTCACTGCCGTTCAAATTTATTTTGTGACAGTAAACTCCTTTACGATTTAACACATTCTCAGAATCTTTTAGAAATTGCCATCTTTCCACTTCTTTAAGTGTTCCAGGAAGATTTTGTTTTAGAAGTGGAGCTGAATAAATTAGATATGGAACTTTAAGTAACTGCTCAACTGAAGAGTAGGGAATAGGTGGAATCGGGCTAGTAATCTTTGTAATATTTTCGCCCTTATATCCATTACTCAAAACCACAGTGGCTAAAAGAGTTAAAATAACAATTAGTTTTAAAAATAAGTGCTGATTTACAAGTTTCTCGTCTCCCTCGCCAAGTAAACCGTGCTCTAACAAATTATCAAAAGCAGACAACATATAACGAAACGCTAGTTTACTCATTGTACCAATTGATTTGTAATTTTCAGGATAAACGTATGAAGTGGCAACATATAAAAGTCCAGCTCTAAGCAGACTAACAGCAAACAAAACAACCGCCACAATACAAATCCAAGACCAGGGATCGTAGGAAGTAATCAATTCCATAAATGGGCTGATTCCTATTTGTTGGCCACATGCTACAAATACTAACTGTTCAGTATAATATGGAAAGTGTCCCTCCCAGTGATTTGACATTACAGAGGCTACAACAGGCAACATTATCCTTTCAAGTTTACAGGTAAAACTTTTAATGCATTCCGTCCAAGCATTATTGTGCTCATACGTTGCATTGCCAAATACGTGGTAAAAAAGCTGCTGCGTTCTCAATCTAATTTCTACCCTTCCACGAGATAAATAAAGAGTTCTCCTTGCAGATTGCAATTCCTGAAGTGGTTGTGAGTTAACAAAACGACCTCGCCTACCGTATCCAACTAAATTTGATAATTTCCATATAACGTGGTCAGTGTGCTTCTGTTCATTGTGAATAGTTATGGTTAGCCATTTGTAATCAGGCACAAATTTCCATTGCAATGCTACCTTCTGAATTACACGGTCTGGTTTACAAAAGAAACAAAACAATTTGAAAGTTTTGACCCTTTGCCGTTCAACTTTCCAGTGCAACCAAGCATGAAATGCCGTGGACTCTAATTGCGCTCCTAAAGCATAATGAAAAAGACGGTTTCCTAGCACCCATTCTTTTTCGTTAGTGTAACTTGCATTGACAACAAGAATTTCAAATTGCCAGCGACTACGTATTAAATCCATATCTACTGCGTTTCTGGTTAATAATTCCAGAGATTCTGGAATGTGCTTCCAAAACCGCACGCTTTCAGTTCCCAGCGAGAAAATTGTTTGCTGGCGGTGCTCCCAGTAGAAGTGCGTCTTTATTCTGGCCGAACTCTGGAATAAGCTACTCGGCAATGTCCGGCGTAGTCGAAGTTTGTAAATTGTCTTCGTCTACGACTAATATGTTGATTTTTTGGACTTACTTCCCATGAGTCCAATTTTCAAAGAAGCGTGAGACAATTTGTTGGAAACCTTACCATTTGCAGTCTGCAGTCTCTGAAATCGCTCTGAGTAGCAAACAAATTGAGACGTAAAAATTTTACCACATAGAAGCTGGTTGATCGGAAGCAGAAGATTATAATGAAGATTTGGACGAAGTAAAGATTAAAGTAAAAAGCAATAGAGCTGTGTAAATTGCAGCCTCTTAATTCTAAAAGACTTCATTCATTTCCATTTCATTAAGATTTTGCTTTTTAGCACCGCGTATTTTTGCTAGCCAATATAGCACTGATACACTGGTTTTTTCTGCCAAAAATGTTGAGGTGTCCCTAAAATTGAGAAACGGAAAGATAGAGTATTGGTGAGTAAACTGCCTTTACACAAGCATATCAGATCCAACTCAGTTTCTTGCAAGCCAAATATGAATAGAGGTAATTACAATAATACTTATCTATCTAGTAGTTAAATCCGCTTAAGAATTAATTTTCATAAAGCTAGAATGCAAATATTACATAAAAATTATGGAGGAGCCTTCTGTTTGCAAAATGCAATTTTAAATTGGTTTTAAAGCTTCTGCGCTTACTTCATATGTATTCGTTTGAATATAAGAAATTGTTTTAATGATAGACGTTGAGAAAAAAATACTAACAACATACAAATGCTTTACTTTGAATTATAGCAGCATGTACAAAGAAATGCAAATTTATTGAATTTGTTCCATCAATTGAAAATAAAATGTGCGTTTTCTACAATTAGGGCTTAACAAAATTGTTTTTTAGGGTAACTTGTTTGCTAACTTCTAATTAGTGAAAATTGGATAGGTAGGGTTAGAGAGGTAAACTTGAAGAAATCTGAAGCTGGACTTAAAAATACAAGAGAATCTGAGATTCTTCAATGGTCCATCAAATGCGCTTTTTTTGGCGTTCCAGTGCTTCAAGTATTGATTTTTAAACATAAAATCCCACAAACTTTTATTATAAGCTGTTTTATTCCACTAACCACTATTTCAAATTCTGTCAATCTATCTATCAATCTAGAGGAGATGCAGGGGAAGTGGAGGGATGATGGAGGAAAACTTCATAAATTTATGGAAGAGTGCAGCCTGTTTGGCAACAAGAAGAAATGTAGTTGGAGGGAAAAGCTGAGAAGTTGAAATGCGCGGAGGTGAGGTTGGATAATATCTTATGCAGGGAAACGAGTGCCTGGAGGTATGAACGGATGACAAGAAGCAAACAATTGGGATCCTGAAAGGCCGGCGCCAGTAGGAAGCGGACGAGTTGAAGGCCAAAGTTCTGGAATGGCCAGAGGATGATCAAATTTTTGAAACACGGTCGTTCTAGTACTTTTGATGATTGATATTATTTTCTGCCTGTCACAAAACATAAAGTAAATCAGAGTGTGTTAGTTAAAACTTAAACCTGAAAATTATTTTTTGTGTCACTGAAAATTTTGCAGTTTTTGTAATGGCTCGGCTATTATTAGTTTATTTGGATGTATGGTGGTATTACATTTTCATAGTAGGTACTTGGCTGGTTTACCAAGTTATTGATGAATGGACAGGTTTGGACTAATTGTGTATTGTTATGATTTTTGTTATTAAATGTTACTAAATGATATATTTTAAGCTGCTGCAATTTCGGAGTGTTATTTTATTACACTTTTGACGATTATTTTTTAAGTAAACGCTTGTGAATGGACAATGGACATTTATAATATCTCACAATTTTAGGTTTTTAGGTTCGAATATCGAAGTAGTCTTTGGTAATCTGACTTCATTACTTTCAGCCGGCGGATAAAGATAAATGTGCGCTTCACAGAGTCATGGCTTAATACTCAACAGTCTTTTATACTCTAATGTTTCAACAAAATAGTGGTTTCTTGTCAAGGTGAAGTTGTTTACTTGCACTTTTTCGTACGGAAGTAAGATTTCCTCCACAAGTTGATCGCCAGAGAAAGCAAAGACAATATCCAGGCGCCGGAAAAGTAGTGGAATGCGCGGAGGGCTGTTGAAGTCAGCACCGTTGAAATTGATTATGTTTAGTAGACATTGCGAAAAAGGTAGCAAATGCTGGTTTAAATTGGTTGGTGTAACTTTATTACTGTTTTGGGTTTGGAAACTGAAACATTTTGTTCGATATTGCGAGAACATATACCAGTTTGGCGGTACTTTGATACATTTTGCGAATGTAAAAAGGAATAAAAATGCCAAAAACGTCAAACGCCAAATTGGAACCATTTTAGTCAGACTATGCTGTAAGGAATAAGATATTTTAGAAAATATGAATATAAATCTTGTAATCAAATTTGAATTTGAAAATTAGACAATCCGTAGTAGGATAAAATACTACTTATAAATTTTGGGAAAGTTAAGAAATCCTATTGTAATCAGTAATCATGCTTACGCAGCGAAGCCAGTAAGCGAAGTTGTCTACTTAAGTATTATATTTGAAAGTATTGAAATTGCTGCGTAGATGCGCTTGAAAACAAATGTTTAAAGGACTTTTCACTTAAAAATGACTTTCTGAGTCGTTCAAAC
Organism: Entomobrya proxima; assembly: GCA_029691765.1. Taxonomy (NCBI): domain Eukaryota; kingdom Metazoa; phylum Arthropoda; class Collembola; order Entomobryomorpha; family Entomobryidae; genus Entomobrya; species Entomobrya proxima. The sequence goes on along the minus strand of CM056171.1, from coordinate 54,100,517 downwards.
AAATACCTTGAATGTTTAAAATTGCTTAGAGACCATAAGGAGCTTGCTTTTCAAAACAAGACGGTCGATTGCACGTGGAGGGTTTGTTCTAGTAAACAGTAAACCCATTAACAACAGGATGTCAATAGCGTGTGTTCATGATTATTTTTTGCTAATAGTCTATCGTGGTAAGCACTCGTCATATTGTAAGTTAAAGTGGTAAACAGTATGCTACTTTGTTCTATATGCCAAAGAACACCTTGACCGAAATCCCGGAAATGTTGTTCTCCCAAAATATAATTTTCTTATCGAATAGTTGGTTTTCTTCTGAAGTAATTACTTTTCTTATAAGTGTAATTATTATTCCTTTTAAGGAGTTTGCTATTTTTTGTAATTAATTTCTTCTTAAGTAATTGCTGAAGTTGTTCAGTAATTTGTTTCCTGATGCTAGTCAAGCTTAATCAATTGTAATATAAAATGCCTAGTACATATGACATGAGCTACCTAAAATAATATATATGTAGTATCGCAGGCCTAATATTTTACACCAGATTTAGTTAGTGCTTGGCACGAGCATCATTTATAATTTAGTTTCATTAGAGTATTAATGAAAGGGTGGCTTCTCGTAGTTGGAAGTTTAACCTCTATCAAAACTGCTGGGTTTAAAAATGAACAAATCGGCGTTTGCAGCCAACAGCCACTATTGGTACTTGTCTTTTAGAGAATCCGAATTACCCACCAAGTACTGTACCCCTGTTTTCAAGAGTAAAATTTTCTAGTTGAAAGCCTTACGGTACAGGTTTTACATGAGTAGTGAAAATATGAAAGTCAAGTTTGACGGAGATATATTCATTATGTTCTTTCCTATATTTAACACAAAACGATTAGACACTTGCTGTTTATAGATATAAGATATTGATCTGGAACTTTGTTGAAAATTGTTATTTGAAAGTTGATGAATTAAGTACGCAACGCATAATTAACTTAAAGTTGAAACACGTTTGCACTCGTTTATTGCGATAAACAAAGTACCAGCGTCTTGAATATCTTTTTAAAATATCATTGTTTTGATAAGTATTTACCTGTTACTGAATAATGTACAGATCATTAACATGTTGGATTTGATTTTCAGCCTCCTAGTGTTGTCTTGTATTGTACCAATTGTAGTACAATAATACTCCAAGTCCAATAAACACAAATCTTCACGTTCGATTTTCTCCAATATCAAAGCGAGCTTTACAACTGACGGTAAAATGATGCATTATTTACACTAAGTTTGCGTAGCGCGGATTTTAAATGACGTAACGTAATAAAGAACACTCCCAATTAAGACAAAACCCTAACCCAAAAAATCCCTAAACCATTTGCCTTAGAAAGAAGAAACTGTAGTAAAAAATCACTAGTATAAACTGTATAGAAAAGGAGGTTTGGTGTTTTTACCTTTTTTGAGCACTTTTTCCGATTTACGTCAAAATTGGCGTATACGCAGACCTCGGAACGCTGAATCCAAAATTAGTATTGCTGTGGCACCAACGTGATGTTATCAGTAAAAAATGAATGGCCCAATATGTCATTTTCCTTAATATTCAAAAATACTAGGATTTTTGAAGTTTTTTAAATATAACTTTCGTATACACCAAAATCAAAAAAACCGCCGGGAGGGACATCCTGATTTTTAAAATGCTTCTTCTAACAAAACAAACCAGAAGACGAAATTCCGTTCCATCGTTGAGATGTATGAAAAATGTATGCGCACTCATACAAAATTTGACACTTACCAAATGTGTAAATATTGACCGAACGCTGTTTCCGTCTGCTTTGTTCAATATTTATTTGATACACCATATGAAAGACAATGCAATAAGCAAGAATTGCGCTTTTCAGATTTTTGAAATACTGAGTCAAATAAAAGTTTTGACCATATTTGCAAAGTGATGCAATTTTCGACATAATTGGTATTTTGACTCATGGTAAAATACTTAATACTAGAATCCAAATTTGCACAATCTTTAATACAATATCTGACCTGGTTAGACAAGAATCTACTATTGTATTGTATTGTATTGTATTGGTTTTATTTAACTGGGCTGACTTCGGGAGTCCCCATGAAAGCCCTTCAGATCTCATTTTACATTCACAAATTCATTACATCTGGTTTAAATTTCATTTCATAGTTACATTTCATGAGTTTGCTTCATATACAAGATATATATATAAAAAACTGTTTGACATTAACTTGTTAACATGAGTTTGCTTTTAATAACTAACTATTCAACTAACAATCATACATCTAAAAAGCATAGGGAAGTATTGCAGATAACATGCAGTTGGGCTAGTGAAGAGTCCGTGGTGATGGTGTGTGACGATAGGGCTGCATAACCGGTTCTTCTATCTACCTGCATCTGGCCAGACTGCAGGGAAAAGTAGAGCCATCCCCAAAGACCGCTACCGTTCTGCATGCTGCTGTTGTTCCTTCGCCTATTTTCCATTAATGTTGGTTGCAGGTTGATTTGGCTATTTGTTCGTTTCCTCTGTTATACACTTGTTTTTTCTTGCTGTTTGGTTGATGCAAAATGCAAGCTTTCTAGACTGGTTTCTCGCGCTCCTGGTTAGACTGAGTTGGCTGCGTAGTTTGGATTTGGTCTGATGCTTGCTGAACCGGTTCGAGTAGGTAGCTTGGCACGCCATTTTCTGATAACTTTTTGTCTAGGTATTTACTGCTTTTTTCTGAAGTTTTAGGATTCGTTTTAAGTTTCTGTTTTACGTCGTCCGTAATTGAAATATTAAGGCCAGATTCTTTTAATCGATGACATTTTGAAAATATAAGTGCTTTGTCTTTCCGGGTTTCCACTTTACATATGCCACATAGGTGTCCCCTTTTTGCTTTGAAAATTTTGCCGGACACGATTTTTGGATCAATTTTTAGAGTGTTTTTCCACAGTTCGGAAAACCACTTTTTTGGAGCTTCTAATACTTTACTGCTTGGAATTCCGTGGATGACGATTTTGAGGTCTTTTTGGCCTTGGGCTTTCGTTTTATCAGATTGGGGGGCTGTTTTATTTTTTAACAACGTAATTTCAGAAAAGGCCGAAGTGATGTCGGATTTTACACTTGTCAACTGTGTTTGAATGCTTGAAAATTCTCGTGTGATATTATGTTTTTCTAATGTCCATGCTGATTTATAGTCACCTTTAAATTCTTTCACTGCGTTGCCAATTTCTTTCATTTCTTGATTAGTTTTAAAAATAACGAGTAGTTTTTTGAATTTATCAAACTGTGATGCTATCTCACTCACTTTGTTTTCAAGCGACTGAATTCTCTGAATTGCTGCCATTGCAAAAAACTTGCGGAGCAACTTTTGACTACGCGTGCGTTCTGGTCAAGCTCTCGAAGCAAACTCGACAAGAATCTACTAAAGATCAAAAAACCGCTCCAAAGTTTACTTAACAAATACTGGAGTGCAGCTATAGGAAAAAAAATGAGAAATAGGCAATGTGCCACTTGTAGTTTCTATAATAGCTAAATGTCAGCAAAATATTGAAACAGTTATTTTGTGCTTATCAACTTTTTTACTTACTGGTATAATACACATTTGTAGTGACACATGAATGCGTATTAATCAATAACTTTGAAATATAATTCTAATTCATTGTACTGTATCGTTCTTGTGGTAGCAGTTCCTATTTGTTCCTATATACTCCTATTTGCTTCCAACACCCAAATGCTCTTTGCGGTCAGAGAACTTTCAAAATTTGTCTGCTGTAAGTGCAGCATTTGCAAACGCAAGGAAGTTTGTGCCCAAAAACAATATATACCACAATCGTAAGTAGTGAAGCCATGCAGTACATTGACAGAGAGGAAACCTTCCAGCCACACACTAGCAACCAAGTACAAAACACCCTGATTATAAATCCAAATCCCATCAGCAGCAGCGTAACTGTACGAACGGCTCCCAATCCAAACTGGTTCATACATTGAAACTTGGTGTACTCTCTTACGCCATCTAAGGGATGTATAATAAGTAAAGCGACAAAATTGAAGTTCTTGTTAAAACCCACCATGAAACTTTTATGTTTTTATTTAACTGTCGTTAGATGCACTAAGCTTCGTAGTTTATTGGAAAAAATACGCCAGGCTTTTCTGATCTATCAGTTTGTATAAATTTACAGTTATGTACAGTCAAATTAATTTTCAGTTTTCCGGGGTTTTTAAAGTATGACTTTTTTAAAGTGTTCCTCAATTCTTACCATATCGCTTTTTCTGAAAGAAATAGTTCCAGTAATATTCACTAATAAATGGGCTTTCAGATGAGCTGTCATATGCCATTGAGTTTACTAATGTGTAAAAATTACATTCGTACCGACTTTTTTACGTTTTTCTGGAATCCCGTCTCGAGTCAAATTTTGGTGTCGCCATTGTAGCCAAATGTTTCTGCTGCTCTTATTTAATGTAAATGCACTACAGTTCCATGTGTCCTAGCAATAATAATAGCGCATGTACTAAGCTTTCAGAAACAGGGTACCAAATTTTCTTGTAGATGATTAGTGGCTTAATAATCACCAGGGTTTCTAGTGCTTCGGTTTTTGAAGCTAAAATTTTGCAAGAGGTTATCCATACCTACTAAGAAGCAGTAGAGGTAAACTTTTTATCACGTTTTGTAGAGAAATGAATTCTGAGTATAACATGTAAACTCATTTAATCATACAAGTTCTCTGGAAAATTTGCCTAACGATTAGGTGTCAAAGGTTTGGTACCCGGAAATTTGATAGGTGGCGCCACCTGACGTCGAATGATCATGTGAGCTATAAATAAAGAGATCTGACCGAGATAATTTTTCCTATAATTCTTTAAGGTCTAATGCATCATTGATATATCATGTTTTTGTTTTAAATGATAAGTGTGACTTTTTAAAATTCAAACAATTTTTGTCGCTTTACTTATTATACATCCTTTATATCTGGAGGGTTTGCAGCAATGATTTTAAGAGAGTTGAAAACAGCGTTAAATGCTGATATACTGGAAAGGAATATTACCAAAAATGATCTGTTTGCTTCAAAATCAGTCCACTGAGCCATTACTAGTCTAATATTTAGAAATATTTATAAATGCCAAGCTGTTTCCTGGGAGTAGGTCGTTGGTGGTGACTGGTGAACATAAGACTCACACATAATATGCCACAAAGAAGGCCTTCCAGATAGAAATAAATCATATACTTTGGCACGATGTTTGCATTGAAAACTGTGCTTTTTAGCAAAACATGGAGTATAAAACAGCAATAGAATAAAATGTTTAGGTTTGACAGATCAAACATTCACAGCTTCCGAAAACGACGCTCAACTTTGTATTTTTCATTAAAAATTTCAATCGTAACGATACGACTGTACATGTATTTGGTGAAAAAAATTTCTTTAAGCTCAGACGCTTTCCACATTAGACAGGTTGCCATTTTAAAGCAAATGCTTACTAGTTGAAACAAATTACAAAGATCTTACAATGGTTGATTATTTCAATTTTATAGTTCTAAAACTAATTACGTCAGATGTACAAATGATTCAATAAAGCAAACTATTTCTAGAACACGTAATATACCTGTCTGATTAGCAACAGAAATACGATTTGTTCCGGTGTTTTTACGCGAAACACCTAAAACTATCATTGAAAGGATGCGCGGAGTCTGATATTATTGGTGCCTTTTCCTTAAACCTGGCACATTAAACAATGCAGTTCTATATTCAGACAAAGCAGACGCTCTGATGATGTGTAACTCCGAATCACGACAGTTTTGCAAATAAAAAATAAGCAACCTCTTAATATACTTTTGGAAGGCCAGACGTGTTTCTTTTGTTGTATTACAGACAGAAGGCAAGCTCTTGTGTTCTGGACGCAATGCTAGAAAAACTACAACAATTATATCATACTACTACAACCAATACTTCACTACATAACATTTTATTTTTAACTCTTCCCCGGGATTTTTGCTCAAGCTCATGGGCTCACAGAAAAGAAAAACAACAAAACGTTGCTTTTTTAAGTAATATTATTTTAAGTTGGTTGGAACTTAAAGTTACCAGCACTAGCCAGGTCTGCATAACGGCTCTTTTTTAAATCTATTATGTAGTCACATTGCCGTCTTTCTTATTTCGTATTAACATAAGTTGTCATCTTCTTGTACGAAATTAAGGCCAACAGGCATTAATTTATTAATGTTACTGTTATGGTTAAAAACAACCTAAAGCTTTTTGTAGAAAATATTTTTTACAGAAATGCTAAAAATGTTTAAATGTATAGAAAAAAGCATTAAAGGGCTTACTATGGTTGCTACGTATTACCTCTGAATCAGGGATGAGCATCCCACTTGTGGATCCACTGAAGTGGAGCATCCACTCGTCCACTTCCCACAATCCACACAGGGTGTGGAGTGGAGTGGAAGTGGGAAGAACTTTTCACTTAGAGAAGTGGAGGTGTGGACGGTGGAGGAAAATTTTTGAAGTGTAGCCGGTGGATGGTGGAGTAAACTTGGAAATTGAGAAATTAGAAAGGGAATTTTTACTAGCAATTTCATGCACACAATGCTTCAGAATTAAGTCCATAAACTTTGCCTTAAAATTATTACATTTTGTTCATATATTTCTACAAAATCTCTCAAACTGAACGTTTCAGGTCATAAGTAATGGAAGGTGTGCTTTAATTGTAAAAATTACGGGTATGCAGTTAACTTTGAATTTATTAGGAGACATAATTTTGATAGTTTTCACATTTTTATTATAACAATTTTAAACGGGTTCTTTCCATGCTCCAGTCCATTTCCACAAGGAGATCCTAGCTGGAGTAAAAAGGGTAAGGAGAACAAACTCAGATTCCTCCAGCAAAAACAAACGTTGCTTGGATCTAGTTTCCAAAGGACCTCTGAGTCAGAGGCTTTGACTTGCGTCCGGAAAACGAGAAAAAAACGGTGATTTCTAGTGTAGCGAATAGAAATTTCAGAAAATGGAAAAAGTTGTTCGGGTTAAGTGGAAGAAAAAATAGTTTTGCCTCTTTCATCCCCCAATTAGATCACACCCGAACTTTCATTAATTGTAACCTTCTTGTGCCCACTCGATCCGTATTTTCTGACTCCAGATCCAAATCATACCAGTTTTTATTACTCCTGATATACGTGTTGCTGCGCAGCCCCAGAGCAACTCACAAACCCTCCAGAACTTAAGCTAAAGTGGCTTACCCTCTACGCAGGAAACCACCACAACCAAAGAACTGATTTCCCCCTGGACATACCACCACAGGCTTTACTCCCACCTAAATGTTTTAACAATAGTGCTAAGACCATGGTCGACCATAGGAGGTAGACATCCGGATAGGGACTTATGAGAGGTAAATTATTTTATTGAGAGATTAAATTAAAATTTGTGAAAAGGATAGACGTCGACAAAAGAAAAACCTTCTTGTGAATACCATAAATTTGTAAGTAGATGAGAAGGTCTCTTCGTTACCGAGCAATGTGGCTTCACCCCCGAAACCGGGGAAACCTTCGACTTTGCTGTATCATGATGTAGATGCCAACGTTGTGTTTAACATATAAATACAGATTTGTAAAGAAGGAATGCAAAACAAAATCCGTTAGGAGTAGCTCAAACAGGTTTTGGTTACTACTGAATCATTCAGTCTGAATGTCTCATTATTTGTTCATCACTTCTCTATGCTTAAACAGGATAGTTGAGCACATGGAACATTTTGAATGTCAAGTTGGCATTTTATACACTACAAAATTGTTTGGAAATGCGTTTTACATAAAGATTGTTTTTTTTTTGAGTAACATCAACATATCTTGTATCTACAGACAAAGTAATCCTTTGTGACCAATTCTGTCTAAATTCTTGCGTAAGGCTAATGCAATTTTTCGGCAGGTGTTTATACAAAGGGTTATTTTTTCTGGTTTGCTGATTTGTATCGTCATTTTATAAGCGTTTACCAGCATGCTGCAGAATTTACGTTGGTATGGTCTTAAAGAAAAAAGTTTGTAGTTTTATTTTTCCCAAATCACAAATAAAATATAGTAGAAGTTGTTATCAAAACTTTCACCGGAAGTGTACGTCGCAAAGCTAGGCTTTCCAACGCTATTTCTTCCATAAAATGGTTGCAAAAAGCGAAGGAAACTTACGGTATCACTGTTTCTGTGAAGACCAATTACAATTTGATCAATTGCAACCGAAAAACTCGCTCACCAAAGGCTGTAGGAAAAAATACGTCACCTAGAAACCGGAGCCGGAGAAAGCGTACATCGGACCTCCTCTGGAAAATCAATTTGTGGCACCTCCAAAACGAACCCTATAACCAAAATGATATGACTAAATAATGCACTGTGTCCCACCGTAATATAAAGAAAGTTATTTGGAAATATTTCGATAATTCCATGTTCAAAATCGCCAATTGTCTATCATTTTTACAACTTTTCATCATTGTTTCTGACTAGATTGGCCACAAGCTTTGTCAAAAAGGTACAAGAAAAATGCGGAAAACACTTTAAATCAAAGAAAACACTCCAGGAAATATATGGAAACCGATCCAATGGACATTGGTAGCTTCAATTACTTTGAACAGCAATTTATTTATAAAGAAAAGTTGCTTTGGGACGTCAATTTGGAAACATTAAAACAGGTATGAGAGAAAGCGACCCCAGAAACTGTACAAAATTTAATGAAATCGTACAAGTACCCATATCTCCGAGTAATTTTAAACTCCGGAGAACACTTTTTTAAAAATTTCATGATATTCCCACGCAGAATTAAAAATTATAGTGTGCACAAAATCGGCAAACTAGAAAAAATAACGCTCTGTATATGTTTTGCAACAATTTTGTTTAAAATTGTATGTCTGTAAATGGAAAGTTGTCAGGAAGGCTTCCAGCTCCGAAATGTATTCTGGGACGAGGAAGCGTTTCCTTTGCAAATTAGGAAAATGTCTATTAAGTACATATGCGCATCAGTAAACTCAATTTAAAGCAAAGAAAAATAATATTGAAGTCAGTGCAACTAGGTCACAACCATATTCCGCCATGTTTCCTTTGAAAAAGATCTCGCCGGCGATTATGGAAGAGAAATCTGTGGTGGAAGGGTTTGAATGAGAAAAGGACAAGGAGGCGACTCGATAGTAAGACGCGATACTTGAACTGCTGCTTTCAGAAGAGGAGAAGGATACGGCCGCAGTGGCGGAGATAATTTCGTACGCCGAATGTTGAAGAAGATTTTCAGAATGTTAATCCCAATCATTTCATCCCAATCACTTAATCCTAATGGTCCTCCCCAATCCCACTTCCGGACTTAGTTGGTCCACCGATATTTCCTCCATCCACTCCTTCTCCACTTCAAGTTTTACCTGGAACTGCACTTTTTCTCCATTAACGCCCACTCCTCCAATTCCTGATCTACTCAACCCGCCACTCCCCAGTCCTTCCAGTCCCTTACTTTGTCCCCTACTCGGCCGGTTTGTTGGAAACTAGCTACAAGTCTACTTTATTGCGAATTACGCATTTTTGGGAAACGATGACATGATATAGTTTGGAGGACCGAAGGAGCTATTAAGGAAAGTAGGTGTTTTAATTGATCTTGAATGTTAAAAGACAGAATTGCACTTCCGCTATTCCTTTCCCCAATATTTGAACTTAGTGGGGCGTATAATCTAACTTTAGTTCTGGGTTTAAGTCGAGTTTAATCCCGGTTTAGGATTATTCTAATCATGTAACTTTGGTTTAAACTCAAGTTAATCTAGAAAGATTATTCGACCGAGATTAGCTGGAGTTACGCAATCGGACACTTAAAACAGAAGTTAATCCAAAACTTACGACCGGTCAGGAGTGGTCGTAAGCCAATTTACGCTTGCCTTTGAAAATCGGATTAAATTTAATCTTACTTAATCTTAATCGCAGATTAGCCACAAATTTACGGAATTCGGAATAAATTTTGGATTAGACTAGATTAGTTTAAACCCGGATTAAAGGAAAAGTTACATTATACGCCCCAGTAGGTAGACCGGGGCGAAGAGAGATAATATATAGCTACCTACACATTAGAGTTCAAACATTATCTAACTACCTGAAAGAATTCCATTGAAAATTTACATTTCCATTTCTATTATAGAAGGTTCAAGTCATGTCAATCAGTGATTTTGTCCGATATTTTACTCATTAGACACCCGTGTAAAGGCAATTAATATCTGATGAACTAATATTCTATTCCGCCTCCACCAAGAAACCAAATGTTGCTGAACCATTGCAGACCTACATGGAAGTGGATACCACTTTGGATATTGCTTATTAAACTCGGAGTGCAGCTACCACATAAAAATCAGAATGAACGGTTATGGAGTAAAATGTCACTTCATAAAAACTTAAGGGTTACTAAATGTTAGGTTAAAACTTAAGACCCAAGCGATTGTTCAAAGATTTACTAAAGATAGTACTTGTTGGCATAAAATCATTGTCTCTCTAGAAGGAAGTCCCCACCTCCTCCTAAATGAACACCTCGCCGTTTGGCTGGGCACTTGAAAGTAAGTTCTTCTACAAAATCTTCCTGCCCACCCTCTGTCAGAGTAATCTCCAATGGCGCATATCCCTTTTAAAATGGTCACCAGTTGAAACCTTCTCTTTCTGGGTGACGGTGGTTGCAGGGCATATGCGGCTAATTTTGATTCAAAGTCAAATGCGGACTAGGATTGCTGGTGTGTTGCTGAAAGTCTAGCAGTACATAAGTGAAAAAAGTCCCGGCCCGGGCAAAATATTGATATTGTGATCATTGCAAATAGAAAAAAATATGTTTTACATTTTATTCCACATCGTTTCAGGCATTGACAAACTGTTTTCTTAACTAGAATTCTAGTCTATAGCAATAAAAGTATTTTTAGTTTTGCTGCGAGAATTCTAAACGTAACCAATTTTTCTTGGTGACTTGTAAACAAAATTGTTGATGATTTCATCAAAATTGAGTTGTTTTGCGATCTCTTATACGGTCGACACAACCGACAGGCAGAACTGAAGATTTAGACTGAGACGACTGCAGAGAATAATTGCCAGCCACAAACGGGAGGTTAGCGTCCAGGGATTGAGTGAGGAGCAGATATATGTGACATGCCTGCTGAATCCGAGGGAGGTCGCGTTGCTTCCCTGTGTGCCGATTAATTTGGGGTGATATTTTGGTTGAAGTTTATATTGGAAAATAATGTTTGTTAAAAATTGTAGAAAAAAAATAAGAAATGGCATCATGAGTTTCAAAGCAAAGTATCAAGAAGGATTTTTTGAAAGGATAAAAAATGGTTTGGGGTATTTTGAAATTTTTAGGCTTATTAATGATATTTTCGTTTCAGGACTTTTTTGGAATATCTTCCTTTTTTGGAAGTTTCTTCTGTTTTGACCTATTTCTTCGAAATTTTAATAATTTTGATGCTGAAGCATAAAAGCTCTGCAAATATTATGCAGTATATTTTACTTTATAATTTTGCTAAAGGATAAGAAGGAGAACAAAATGGAGTATAGACGAGCTTAATAGTTAGGTTAGGCTAGCTTTTACAAATGCTGACAATTGCTAAATTGTCTTGAATTTTGTAATGCTGCCATGTGGGATACAATACATATAAACATAACGTTTACAAGCAACATAAAATAAATTAACATAAATATAAAATCAATTAAATTGTTTTTTAGAATTGTAGGCAAGTAATATGTACATTTAATTTTTTGTGTAGTGTAAAAGTAAGTGTTGAAAATGGTTATGTGGCTTATTATCTACTATTTTCAAACGGTAGTTGTATAAAGGACATATATTTGTATTACATCCTTATTAAAGGCGAATATCTTTTCATGGTGATCATTGATATTTCAGTGGTAGAAATATAAAAAAGTTAAAAAAAAAACATAGCAATTTTCAATCTACTTTATACTTACCAGTCCTTTTCGTGCAGTGAATTGCATTGGATGTGACCATATCATGTTTTATTTTAAGTTTAAAATATCTGTTTAACGCGAAAGTGCTGACTGACTATGGTGGTTCTTGTTAAATTCACCTTGGATATTGTTTAAAGGAGGTGTAAACTATTTAGAAGAAGTTTTTGTGTGCACTAGTTGTAAACGTCCTGAAAGAGTCAACCTCGCGTTGTCGAAAGATTTGTAAGTCTAAAACCTTCCTCTATTACCCCATCCATCTATCAAGCGATAATCCATTGAACTAACAGACAACAGTGTTTAAGGTTTTTTATGACCCAATCGAATAGTGCAATTTAAATTTGTGAAGATTTTGACAAGAAGTTTGTCTGTCCTGTATTGTGATTATAGGCAGACCGAAAAACTGACAAAATTAATACTTGCTTTTCGAGCGCCCCTAACAGAAGTTTTATTTCACGGAAAGCAAAGAATTGTAAGTACCCTTGGTCAAGTATTAACTTTACAAGTACTCAGCATTCTAATTACGTAAAGCATGCCGTGTCATTAACAAACTTGTTTATAACTTTTAGTATTTATTCTCAACAATTAATTTAATTGTTAGAATACACACAACATTTTTTCATACATTGAACCAAAAACTGAAATCAATACAAAAATTTCATCCATGAACCTACTAGTGATATAACCCCTCCAATTGTGATGGAATATGTGTTAGGTGTTTAAATTCTACAAAGTAGTACGCAAATTTATTAGAGTTTAGTTAATTTTTTAAGAATACTGCATCATTTGGTAACCAGAAAAAACACATTAACTTATATTAACTTATTTGTTTATTTTAACATGTTTTATTAAGAAGATTGAACTTGTAGAATTTAAACTTGAAACGAAATATTTCTATCTTTTATATGTCCCTTTGGCAACAATCCCTCTCCCTCCATTTCAAATTGTGTCATAAAACCGTCTAGTTTATTTACAAAACTATTTTATTTCTGAAGTCTGCTAAATACTTGCTACAATGCTTGCTAACTGTAGCATCGAAGCCGACGTCTTTCAATTTACTTATTCATTTCTTATCTAACTTATTTCATTTAACAATCAACATATTTTAAAACACGTTTCATTCATTAGTGCTTCCTTTTCTTACTATAAATGATAATCTTTTCTGGAAGATCATTAGTAGTCGCAGTATGTAAAACCGGGCAAAATCTAGTATAAAAAATTGTATATAATCTAATCTAAAAATCTAATATAAAATGGTTGGTTATATCCTAATTTGTATGCTACAAGACAAGAATGTCACCATTTTACTGCTCTTAGCGGTGTTGTGTATATATTTGCATTAATTGCGTGTTTTAAGCAAACTTTAAAATAAAATCTGTATTTTTTATTTACTGGGGTTCAAATGTATTTCAATTCAAGCTGAGTCAATTCGACTATCTGTGTTTGTATCACTGACTCACCGGCAAAAAAAGTTTAGAAAACTAGAAATGGAAAAGCAAGTGACAATGACCAAAAGTTATGAGTGTTCATCCAAGGAACACTCTGATACTAGAATTCATGATAAGTAAGGTAATTTCTACTGTTCATCGACAAACGTCGTTGCTGTCATCCAAAAATATTTTATATTGCAAGTTTTGGTTTCTACTGTTTATTGATACAGCGTCATGTAAATCCCGGCCCCTGCCGCACCCGACCAGGTCCCGGCCCGGGAAGAGTCTTCCCTCTATGACCCTTGTCACTTAGGCTCTGAAGTCTAGACATGCCTCAGAACTGTCACTTAAGTGGCTTACCCTCTCCAGCACAACCGGAGGGCTCATTTTCCCCTGGGACATGCTTCTTCAAGCAATGCTTGCACCTCACCAATTCCTTCCTCCAGCAGATTGTATCCGTGCCCCAACTAATTCCCACCTTTTCCCTCCACTCCAGAAATCCCCCACACCTCCTCCTCCAAACTCCTCCTTGAACAGGTACCTTTTGTCTACTCCTGATTCTGGATTCTGGTCCTTCTCCATATTCTCCAGCAGCACCTGGGAATTGTCCCTTATCCACCTTAGATTTCTTCTCGGGGTCAGCACTCCGTACTCCGTAACGGTCCTACCAAAATTCCTGCCTCCTTCTCTTTTTTCTCTCGGCCTCCTCCAGACTCCAGAACAGAACCTCCAGATAATTGCTCTCGACCTGGACCCCTTGAAATTATTAGCTCGCTACTACTGCACTTTAGCTATTTAAGATGAAGTGTGTCCGTCCATCTACTTTAATTTCTGCAAACAAGTATTCTAATTTACATATGAATCACGGAATTAGTTTCATTTTGGAATAAAATGCACAAGTTGTAGAGGGAGGAAGCGACTTTCTCTCTTGCCATTTAACCTGAAAAGTTAGTGGAATGAAACCAGTTTTATCTCGTATGGGAAATTGGATTTTGTAAAATGGATAAAGCATTCTGAGCTGTGTTTGAGGATAAGAAATAATAGGTTCCGTGACAGATAATGGAAGTAGCTTTTAAGAACAGTAGAGCACCTATAAAAATTAGTATTGTTGATTAAGTCAATTCACTGCACAAAATAGGGTTTTATTCAAATAAACAGTACTTTCTTCTGTTTTGAATTTTGAAAAATTTCACGCTTTAACATATTTTTTCGGTACGCTGGGTATTTCAACTGAACTATAGATAAGCTGCTATAGTCTGAACAAATTCATTTAGTCTCATAGAACCTTAAATTCAGAAGAAATTATTTTTAAAATAATTTTTACGTTTAAAATGTTAAATGTGTACTTACATATTTACCGAAAGTCGTACATTGCGCAATTTTCGGAAGCCCTTTAAATCAATAATGTCTACACGTGGTGGCCGATAATAAATAACCTTTTCTTAGGTCGGGGTATCCTCTTGTTTCATGAAATTCACAAGTACCCAACAAATAACCGCAACAAAAGAAACCAATTCGCCAAAGTGTTAGTAGTATAAACTTGGAATGAAACAATTTTGAATTTGTTTTTCTCCAGTAGCTCCGCATTACATTAACTAAGCTTCCGATTGCGGTTGCGGGTTATTATTTTTTGCAATACGGATCGCATTGCTTTTCTGATCAATGAATTATTTGGTGAACGGGAAGGTAGGCAAAAATTTATGGCAGACGACTTGCTAGGCAAAAGAGAAGTAGGCAACAACTCTAATGGCAAAATAAAATGTACATGGTTGGCAAATTTTTTATTCACAGTTTTTTATTCACAGATTTTTAATAAACTAGCAACCTTTAAAGCCAAAAATGTCTACAACTAACAATTATAAGGGTTGGAAGGATATCAAAGATGAACTAAAAAGTATTGGTGGCACACATCTACTACGCACTGTTCGAGAACTAACAAAACTTCACATAAAGAGAACTATTCACCTCACAAGTATTTGGGAGCTTGAGATTTTTAATAAACTAGCAACCTTTAAAGCCAAAAATGTCTACAACTAACAATTATAAGGGTTGGAAGGATATCAAAGATGAACTAAAAAGTATTGGTGGCACACATCTACTACGCACTGTTCGAGAACTAACAAAACTTCACATAAAGAGAACTATTCACCTCACAAGTATTTGGGAGCTTGAGATTTTTAATAAACTAGCAACCTTTAAAGCCAAAAATGTCTACAACTAACAATTATAAGGGTTGGAAGGATATCAAAGATGAACTAAAAAGTATTGGTGGCACACATCTACTACGCACTGTTCGAGAACTAACAAAACTTCACATAAAGAGAACTATTCACCTCACAAGTATTTGAAAGCTTGAGATTTTTAATAAACTAGCAACCTTTAAAGCCAAAAATGTCTACAACTAACAATTATAAGGGTTGGAAGGATATCAAAGATGAACTAAAAAGTATTGGTGGCACACATCTACTACGCACTGTTCGAGAACTAACAAAACTTCACATAAAGAGAACTATTCACCTCACAAGTATTTGAAAGCTTGAGATTTTTAATAAACTAGCAACCTTTAAAGCCAAAAATGTCTACAACTAACAATTATAAGGGTTGGAAGGATATCAAAGATGAACTAAAAAGTATTGGTGGCACACATCTACTACGCACTGTTCGAGAACTAACAAAACTTCACATAAAGAGAACTATTCACCTCACAAGTATTTGAAAGCTTGAGATTTTTAATAAACTAGCAACCTTTAAAGCCAAAAATGTCTACAACTAACAATTATAAGGGTTGGAAGGATATCAAAGATGAACTAAAAAGTATTGGTGGCACACATCTACTACGCACTGTTCGAGAACTAACAAAACTTCACATAAAGAGAACTATTCACCTCACAAGTATTTGAAAGCTTGAGATTTTTAATAAACTAGCAACCTTTAAAGCCAAAAATGTCTACAACTAACAATTATAAGGGTTGGAAGGATATCAAAGATGAACTAAAAAGTATTGGTGGCACACATCTACTACGCACTGTTCGAGAACTAACAAAACTTCACATAAAGAGAACTATTCACCTCACAAGTATTTGAAAGCTTGAGATTTTTAATAAACTAGCAACCTTTAAAGCCAAAAATGTCTACAACTAACAATTATAAGGGTTGGAAGGATATCAAAGATGAACTAAAAAGTATTGGTGGCACACATCTACTACGCACTGTTCGAGAACTAACAAAACTTCACATAAAGAGAACTATTCACCTCACAAGTATTTGAAAGCTTGAGATTTTTAATAAACTAGCAACCTTTAAAGCCAAAAATGTCTACAACTAACAATTATAAGGGTTGGAAGGATATCAAAGATGAACTAAAAAGTATTGGTGGCACACATCTACTACGCACTGTTCGAGAACTAACAAAACTTCACATAAAGAGAACTATTCACCTCACAAGTATTTGAAAGCTTGAGATTTTTAATAAACTAGCAACCTTTAAAGCCAAAAATGTCTACAACTAACAATTATAAGGGTTGGAAGGATATCAAAGATGAACTAAAAAGTATTGGTGGCACACATCTACTACGCACTGTTCGAGAACTAACAAAACTTCACATAAAGAGAACTATTCACCTCACAAGTATTTGAAAGCTTGAGATTTTTAATAAACTAGCAACCTTTAAAGCCAAAAATGTCTACAACTAACAATTATAAGGGTTGGAAGGATATCAAAGATGAACTAAAAAGTATTGGTGGCACACATCTACTACGCACTGTTCGAGAACTAACAAAACTTCACATAAAGAGAACTATTCACCTCACAAGTATTTGAAAGCTTGAGATTTTTAATAAACTAGCAACCTTTAAAGCCAAAAATGTCTACAACTAACAATTATAAGGGTTGGAAGGATATCAAAGATGAACTAAAAAGTATTGGTGGCACACATCTACTACGCACTGTTCGAGAACTAACAAAACTTCACATAAAGAGAACTATTCACCTCACAAGTATTTGAAAGCTTGAGATTTTTAATAAACTAGCAACCTTTAAAGCCAAAAATGTCTACAACTAACAATTATAAGGGTTGGAAGGATATCAAAGATGAACTAAAAAGTATTGGTGGCACACATCTACTACGCACTGTTCGAGAACTAACAAAACTTCACATAAAGAGAACTATTCACCTCACAAGTATTTGAAAGCTTGAGATTTTTAATAAACTAGCAACCTTTAAAGCCAAAAATGTCTACAACTAACAATTATAAGGGTTGGAAGGATATCAAAGATGAACTAAAAAGTATTGGTGGCACACATCTACTACGCACTGTTCGAGAACTAACAAAACTTCACATAAAGAGAACTATTCACCTCACAAGTATTTGAAAGCTTGAGATTTTTAATAAACTAGCAACCTTTAAAGCCAAAAATGTCTACAACTAACAATTATAAGGGTTGGAAGGATATCAAAGATGAACTAAAAAGTATTGGTGGCACACATCTACTACGCACTGTTCGAGAACTAACAAAACTTCACATAAAGAGAACTATTCACCTCACAAGTATTTGAAAGCTTGAGATTTTTAATAAACTAGCAACCTTTAAAGCCAAAAATGTCTACAACTAACAATTATAAGGGTTGGAAGGATATCAAAGATGAACTAAAAAGTATTGGTGGCACACATCTACTACGCACTGTTCGAGAACTAACAAAACTTCACATAAAGAGAACTATTCACCTCACAAGTATTTGAAAGCTTGAGATTTTTAATAAACTAGCAACCTTTAAAGCCAAAAATGTCTACAACTAACAATTATAAGGGTTGGAAGGATATCAAAGATGAACTAAAAAGTATTGGTGGCACACATCTACTACGCACTGTTCGAGAACTAACAAAACTTCACATAAAGAGAACTATTCACCTCACAAGTATTTGAAAGCTTGAGATTTTTAATAAACTAGCAACCTTTAAAGCCAAAAATGTCTACAACTAACAATTATAAGGGTTGGAAGGATATCAAAGATGAACTAAAAAGTATTGGTGGCACACATCTACTACGCACTGTTCGAGAACTAACAAAACTTCACATAAAGAGAACTATTCACCTCACAAGTATTTGAAAGCTTGAGATTTTTAATAAACTAGCAACCTTTAAAGCCAAAAATGTCTACAACTAACAATTATAAGGGTTGGAAGGATATCAAAGATGAACTAAAAAGTATTGGTGGCACACATCTACTACGCACTGTTCGAGAACTAACAAAACTTCACATAAAGAGAACTATTCACCTCACAAGTATTTGAAAGCTTGAGATTTTTAATAAACTAGCAACCTTTAAAGCCAAAAATGTCTACAACTAACAATTATAAGGGTTGGAAGGATATCAAAGATGAACTAAAAAGTATTGGTGGCACACATCTACTACGCACTGTTCGAGAACTAACAAAACTTCACATAAAGAGAACTATTCACCTCACAAGTATTTGAAAGCTTGAGATTTTTAATAAACTAGCAACCTTTAAAGCCAAAAATGTCTACAACTAACAATTATAAGGGTTGGAAGGATATCAAAGATGAACTAAAAAGTATTGGTGGCACACATCTACTACGCACTGTTCGAGAACTAACAAAACTTCACATAAAGAGAACTATTCACCTCACAAGTATTTGAAAGCTTGAGATTTTTAATAAACTAGCAACCTTTAAAGCCAAAAATGTCTACAACTAACAATTATAAGGGTTGGAAGGATATCAAAGATGAACTAAAAAGTATTGGTGGCACACATCTACTACGCACTGTTCGAGAACTAACAAAACTTCACATAAAGAGAACTATTCACCTCACAAGTATTTGAAAGCTTGAGATTTTTAATAAACTAGCAACCTTTAAAGCCAAAAATGTCTACAACTAACAATTATAAGGGTTGGAAGGATATCAAAGATGAACTAAAAAGTATTGGTGGCACACATCTACTACGCACTGTTCGAGAACTAACAAAACTTCACATAAAGAGAACTATTCACCTCACAAGTATTTGAAAGCTTGAGATTTTTAATAAACTAGCAACCTTTAAAGCCAAAAATGTCTACAACTAACAATTATAAGGGTTGGAAGGATATCAAAGATGAACTAAAAAGTATTGGTGGCACACATCTACTACGCACTGTTCGAGAACTAACAAAACTTCACATAAAGAGAACTATTCACCTCACAAGTATTTGAAAGCTTGAGATTTTTAATAAACTAGCAACCTTTAAAGCCAAAAATGTCTACAACTAACAATTATAAGGGTTGGAAGGATATCAAAGATGAACTAAAAAGTATTGGTGGCACACATCTACTACGCACTGTTCGAGAACTAACAAAACTTCACATAAAGAGAACTATTCACCTCACAAGTATTTGAAAGCTTGAGATTTTTAATAAACTAGCAACCTTTAAAGCCAAAAATGTCTACAACTAACAATTATAAGGGTTGGAAGGATATCAAAGATGAACTAAAAAGTATTGGTGGCACACATCTACTACGCACTGTTCGAGAACTAACAAAACTTCACATAAAGAGAACTATTCACCTCACAAGTATTTGAAAGCTTGAGATTTTTAATAAACTAGCAACCTTTAAAGCCAAAAATGTCTACAACTAACAATTATAAGGGTTGGAAGGATATCAAAGATGAACTAAAAAGTATTGGTGGCACACATCTACTACGCACTGTTCGAGAACTAACAAAACTTCACATAAAGAGAACTATTCACCTCACAAGTATTTGAAAGCTTGAGATTTTTAATAAACTAGCAACCTTTAAAGCCAAAAATGTCTACAACTAACAATTATAAGGGTTGGAAGGATATCAAAGATGAACTAAAAAGTATTGGTGGCACACATCTACTACGCACTGTTCGAGAACTAACAAAACTTCACATAAAGAGAACTATTCACCTCACAAGTATTTGAAAGCTTGAGATTTTTAATAAACTAGCAACCTTTAAAGCCAAAAATGTCTACAACTAACAATTATAAGGGTTGGAAGGATATCAAAGATGAACTAAAAAGTATTGGTGGCACACATCTACTACGCACTGTTCGAGAACTAACAAAACTTCACATAAAGAGAACTATTCACCTCACAAGTATTTGAAAGCTTGAGATTTTTAATAAACTAGCAACCTTTAAAGCCAAAAATGTCTACAACTAACAATTATAAGGGTTGGAAGGATATCAAAGATGAACTAAAAAGTATTGGTGGCACACATCTACTACGCACTGTTCGAGAACTAACAAAACTTCACATAAAGAGAACTATTCACCTCACAAGTATTTGAAAGCTTGAGATTTTTAATAAACTAGCAACCTTTAAAGCCAAAAATGTCTACAACTAACAATTATAAGGGTTGGAAGGATATCAAAGATGAACTAAAAAGTATTGGTGGCACACATCTACTACGCACTGTTCGAGAACTAACAAAACTTCACATAAAGAGAACTATTCACCTCACAAGTATTTGAAAGCTTGAGATTTTTAATAAACTAGCAACCTTTAAAGCCAAAAATGTCTACAACTAACAATTATAAGGGTTGGAAGGATATCAAAGATGAACTAAAAAGTATTGGTGGCACACATCTACTACGCACTGTTCGAGAACTAACAAAACTTCACATAAAGAGAACTATTCACCTCACAAGTATTTGAAAGCTTGAGATTTTTAATAAACTAGCAACCTTTAAAGCCAAAAATGTCTACAACTAACAATTATAAGGGTTGGAAGGATATCAAAGATGAACTAAAAAGTATTGGTGGCACACATCTACTACGCACTGTTCGAGAACTAACAAAACTTCACATAAAGAGAACTATTCACCTCACAAGTATTTGAAAGCTTGAGATTTTTAATAAACTAGCAACCTTTAAAGCCAAAAATGTCTACAACTAACAATTATAAGGGTTGGAAGGATATCAAAGATGAACTAAAAAGTATTGGTGGCACACATCTACTACGCACTGTTCGAGAACTAACAAAACTTCACATAAAGAGAACTATTCACCTCACAAGTATTTGAAAGCTTGAGATTTTTAATAAACTAGCAACCTTTAAAGCCAAAAATGTCTACAACTAACAATTATAAGGGTTGGAAGGATATCAAAGATGAACTAAAAAGTATTGGTGGCACACATCTACTACGCACTGTTCGAGAACTAACAAAACTTCACATAAAGAGAACTATTCACCTCACAAGTATTTGAAAGCTTGAGATTTTTAATAAACTAGCAACCTTTAAAGCCAAAAATGTCTACAACTAACAATTATAAGGGTTGGAAGGATATCAAAGATGAACTAAAAAGTATTGGTGGCACACATCTACTACGCACTGTTCGAGAACTAACAAAACTTCACATAAAGAGAACTATTCACCTCACAAGTATTTGAAAGCTTGAGATTTTTAATAAACTAGCAACCTTTAAAGCCAAAAATGTCTACAACTAACAATTATAAGGGTTGGAAGGATATCAAAGATGAACTAAAAAGTATTGGTGGCACACATCTACTACGCACTGTTCGAGAACTAACAAAACTTCACATAAAGAGAACTATTCACCTCACAAGTATTTGAAAGCTTGAGATTTTTAATAAACTAGCAACCTTTAAAGCCAAAAATGTCTACAACTAACAATTATAAGGGTTGGAAGGATATCAAAGATGAACTAAAAAGTATTGGTGGCACACATCTACTACGCACTGTTCGAGAACTAACAAAACTTCACATAAAGAGAACTATTCACCTCACAAGTATTTGAAAGCTTGAGATTTTTAATAAACTAGCAACCTTTAAAGCCAAAAATGTCTACAACTAACAATTATAAGGGTTGGAAGGATATCAAAGATGAACTAAAAAGTATTGGTGGCACACATCTACTACGCACTGTTCGAGAACTAACAAAACTTCACATAAAGAGAACTATTCACCTCACAAGTATTTGAAAGCTTGAGATTTTTAATAAACTAGCAACCTTTAAAGCCAAAAATGTCTACAACTAACAATTATAAGGGTTGGAAGGATATCAAAGATGAACTAAAAAGTATTGGTGGCACACATCTACTACGCACTGTTCGAGAACTAACAAAACTTCACATAAAGAGAACTATTCACCTCAACAAAATAGCCTTTTACAAAAGATGTAAGAAGGAAGGCATAATACCAAAAGGGTTCCGCATAAAGCTTAGTACCCAAGAATGCAAAAAGTCGGATCTGTTGAAGTCAAAGACAATACTGGAACAAAAACGTCTAAATGCGGAAATAAATTCATCCTATGCTTTCATTAAATACTCAGAAGCTGACGTAATCAAATATGAGCAAACTTTGGACAGACATGCCAGTCATTTTTTCCCCAACATTATGCATCTAATCAACATGCAGAAAGACCGGGAAAATACTAGGACTAAAGACCGTCAAATAAAAAAGTTCAAGTCATTACACCAGGAGAAAGTAAGGCAAGAATCCAAAGAAATTCACAGACTTCTGAACATCGTTCCCAAATGTGTGGAAAATCGGAGTTCCAAGGAATTCTCTGAAGCTGAACTAGCTACGCTGAGTCTCGGTTTGAACTATGCATTACCTGACCGTTCCATCGAAACAGGAACTCTTGAAACAATAATGTGCGTGGAAAAGATTCTTGGTGAAATTGACGAAAAAGAGGTGGATGTTATAACAAAAGACAAGGTCCGCAATGAAGTTTCTCATGCTTTAAAAACCTTTTTGAACAAAGAAAGACTGCATCCCAAGGTACCAAAATGGATAGCTTCTTCAATTGCATCTCTCAAACAAAATACGGACATCGTCATAACCAAAGCCGACAAGGGTAACATGACCGTAGTTCTTGACCGAACTGAATATGACGAGAAAATTGAGACTTTAATCACGGAAGTTCCTTACGAAGAAATAGATTTTAATCCTATTGAGCCATACGAAAAGAAGATCAAGCAAGTTTTATTAGATTTGAGCAGAGCAAAGAAACTAGAAAAACACACGTACAGTTACATTAGACCTGATTCTAAGAAATGTCCCATTCTATACGGATTACCCAAAATCCACAAGCCAGGAATGCGCATGCGACCAATTGTGGATTATCGGTACACTCCTGGATACTACCTTAGCATTTTTCTCAAGGCTATTTTGAAATTCATAATTTCCGATCACGAGAGTACGTTGAAAAACTCATACGAATTTGTGGACAAAATCAAGGATCTGATTGTAGGACAAATGGAAACATTAGTATCCTATGACGTGGTGTCTCTTTTCACTAACGTTCCTGTGGATGTATCCATCAAAATTGCACTAGATCTCTTACAACGCAATACTGAATGGACATCGTGTGCGGATAATCTTACTTTGGGAGATGTTTCCACTCTATTGTATTTGGTTTCCGAAAATTTCATAACATGGAGAGGAAAATTCTACAGGCAGACCAAAGGTACACCTATGGGTAGTCCATTATCACCAATACTTGCCGAGATCTATCTCCAAAACATGGAAAATCAACTCTTACCCTCTATACCGCACATCAAATTCTGGGTCAGAAGTGTAGACGACGTCTTTGCGATCGTCAGAAAAAGGAAAGAAAACGACATCTTATCAATCTTAAATAATTTCCATACTGACATCAATTTTACAATGGAGTTGGAATCAGAGAATAGCATAAATTTCCTGGATGTTACAATAACACGGAAACCAAATGGCTCATTAGGAAGAAAAGTTTATAGAAAGCCAACTCATACGAATCGATATTTGCATTGGACTTCCCACCACCATGGAAGCCAGAAGGTTAGCGTGATCGACTCGCAGACAGTTAGGGCTTTGCGGATCTGTGATGAGGATTCATTGCAAAGTGAACTAGACTTTGTAGAATCTGTTCTCATTTCAAACGGATACCCACGCAACATTGTTCATAAAAGGATGACAACAATTGTCGATCGACAGTCACATAATTCAACAAAAGATCCTACCGAAGATCGAAAATTTGTAGCAATACCTTACATTGGAATAGTCACATATCAAATCGCCGGGATAGTACGGAAAAACCTGAACAGGGATTTGGGGTTTTTCACCGGTTTCAAACTAAGCAGGAGTTTAAATAACTTCAAGGATTCTGCTCCCAGGATGCTAGCAGGAGTTTATGAAATTCCTTGTGACTGCGGTATGGTATACGTTGGAGAAAGTAAGGACTTTGACAGGAGGAAAGGGGAACATGCTGCTGACTTAAGAAATAATCGCACTGCTCAATCTGCTTTGGCTGAACACAAGGATATGAACAGCAACCATAATTTTAATATTGACTGCACCGTCATTCTTTGTTACGAAAGTAGATGGTTCCAACGAACCTTCAAAGAAGCGATCTTCATACAGAAGAGACCCAACAACATCAACCGGAACACAGGCCTGGATATCACTCCCTGGATACCATTAGCACTGGACCTCATATAATTTTATCTTTTATAATATGTGAACCAATTTTTAAAAGTAATGTAGTTCCCTTTTCGCTTTGTTTTTTCTTGTACAAATTTCTCCTGAAGAAGAATACGGCAAGTATTTGAAAGCTTGAGATTTTTAATAAACTAGCAACCTTTAAAGCCAAAAATGTCTACAACTAAATTTTTTATTTTCATTTTTAATAGTTTCAACAACATACAGCAACGTAAACTTGAACACATAATAGTCATTTTTGTCACTGACTCTTCTTTTAGCAAAGTACTCTAGCCGTAGTATTTATCTCATGTCTCAAAAACAGTTTCTAGGTTTGGGTAACGGTTAATATGAGACATGCTTGGCTGTATACAAGTTTTGAATGAGTAATCGATTGCGTTGAATTTGAAACCAATAA
This sequence comes from Entomobrya proxima, assembly GCA_029691765.1. Lineage (NCBI taxonomy): Eukaryota > Metazoa > Arthropoda > Collembola > Entomobryomorpha > Entomobryidae > Entomobrya > Entomobrya proxima. The sequence goes on along the minus strand of CM056171.1, from coordinate 54,075,313 downwards.
CCCCCCAACTTACATTTTGTGAGTACGTCTAAAGTACGCGACATCTTTTCTTGTGATGTTTTGAAAAAAATGTGTACCCTTCCAGCTTATTTATTAAAACTACCATGGCCTGCACAAAAAACCAAGCGTTTCTGAATCATCACAAATATTATAAAAATATAAACTACTTTTAGTTGGGCAATTAAGTTATTTTAATATTTATGATTAGTTTGTGATTCGTAAGGAAAACAGTTTTTAAATGTTTTGCGGAGTTTCCGTGGATTCTTTTAGGAAGGGGGTTAAAGTTTGGTTTGGGAATTTAGGGAAAGGTAGATAAGTTTATAAGTTTTTAGATTTCCGGAACATTTTTGAAAAACCGGAAATCATTTTCTGGAAATGATTAATGTTATTGCGAAATATATAGTGAGTGGGAACGAAGATGATGATTGTGTTGGGAGTGGTGGTGGATGATTTAGCCAATAAGTTTTTGATTGGTTTTAGGTTTTTAAAGATTGAGTTCTACACTACTTGTTTCAAAGTTTGCTCTCGCTGTCTAGAGAGTTTAATTTTCCGTTTTGTTTGTATTTATTTATTTCTCAGCGGTTACAAAATTTCTTGCACACGAAAGAATATATATTTAGTAAACATATAAGCTTTAAGAACAATTTTTAATTGCATTTTGCACACAGAAAACTTTTAAGAACTCCAGCTTTAAGAAAATTAACTGTTTGCGCGAAAATCAATGCTAGGTAGAACGGCCGTTTGTCAGCTTCCACTATTTTTATTGGTTCCTCAAAAATGAGATGGATCTTATTCAGTACATAAGTGAAAAAAGTCCCGGCCCGGGCAAAATATTGATATTGTGATCATTGCAAATAGAAAAAAATATGTTTTACATTTTATTCCACATCGTTTCAGGCATTGACAAACTGTTTTCTTAACTAGAATTCTAGTCTATAGCAATAAAAGTATTTTTAGTTTTGCTGCGAGAATTCTAAACGTAACCAATTTTTCTTGGTGACTTGTAAACAAAATTGTTGATGATTTCATCAAAATTGAGTTGTTTTGCGATCTCTTATACGGTCGACACAACCGACAGGCAGAACTGAAGATTTAGACTGAGACGACTGCAGAGAATAATTGCCAGCCACAAACGGGAGGTTAGCGTCCAGGGATTGAGTGAGGAGCAGATATATGTGACATGCCTGCTGAATCCGAGGGAGGTCGCGTTGCTTCCCTGTGTGCCGATTAATTTGGGGTGATATTTTGGTTGAAGTTTATATTGGAAAATAATGTTTGTTAAAAATTGTAGAAAAAAAATAAGAAATGGCATCATGAGTTTCAAAGCAAAGTATCAAGAAGGATTTTTTGAAAGGATAAAAAATGGTTTGGGGTATTTTGAAATTTTTAGGCTTATTAATGATATTTTCGTTTCAGGACTTTTTTGGAATATCTTCCTTTTTTGGAAGTTTCTTCTGTTTTGACCTATTTCTTCGAAATTTTAATAATTTTGATGCTGAAGCATAAAAGCTCTGCAAATATTATGCAGTATATTTTACTTTATAATTTTGCTAAAGGATAAGAAGGAGAACAAAATGGAGTATAGACGAGCTTAATAGTTAGGTTAGGCTAGCTTTTACAAATGCTGACAATTGCTAAATTGTCTTGAATTTTGTAATGCTGCCATGTGGGATACAATACATATAAACATAACGTTTACAAGCAACATAAAATAAATTAACATAAATATAAAATCAATTAAATTGTTTTTTAGAATTGTAGGCAAGTAATATGTACATTTAATTTTTTGTGTAGTGTAAAAGTAAGTGTTGAAAATGGTTATGTGGCTTATTATCTACTATTTTCAAACGGTAGTTGTATAAAGGACATATATTTGTATTACATCCTTATTAAAGGCGAATATCTTTTCATGGTGATCATTGATATTTCAGTGGTAGAAATATAAAAAAGTTAAAAAAAAAACATAGCAATTTTCAATCTACTTTATACTTACCAGTCCTTTTCGTGCAGTGAATTGCATTGGATGTGACCATATCATGTTTTATTTTAAGTTTAAAATATCTGTTTAACGCGAAAGTGCTGACTGACTATGGTGGTTCTTGTTAAATTCACCTTGGATATTGTTTAAAGGAGGTGTAAACTATTTAGAAGAAGTTTTTGTGTGCACTAGTTGTAAACGTCCTGAAAGAGTCAACCTCGCGTTGTCGAAAGATTTGTAAGTCTAAAACCTTCCTCTATTACCCCATCCATCTATCAAGCGATAATCCATTGAACTAACAGACAACAGTGTTTAAGGTTTTTTATGACCCAATCGAATAGTGCAATTTAAATTTGTGAAGATTTTGACAAGAAGTTTGTCTGTCCTGTATTGTGATTATAGGCAGACCGAAAAACTGACAAAATTAATACTTGCTTTTCGAGCGCCCCTAACAGAAGTTTTATTTCACGGAAAGCAAAGAATTGTAAGTACCCTTGGTCAAGTATTAACTTTACAAGTACTCAGCATTCTAATTACGTAAAGCATGCCGTGTCATTAACAAACTTGTTTATAACTTTTAGTATTTATTCTCAACAATTAATTTAATTGTTAGAATACACACAACATTTTTTCATACATTGAACCAAAAACTGAAATCAATACAAAAATTTCATCCATGAACCTACTAGTGATATAACCCCTCCAATTGTGATGGAATATGTGTTAGGTGTTTAAATTCTACAAAGTAGTACGCAAATTTATTAGAGTTTAGTTAATTTTTTAAGAATACTGCATCATTTGGTAACCAGAAAAAACACATTAACTTATATTAACTTATTTGTTTATTTTAACATGTTTTATTAAGAAGATTGAACTTGTAGAATTTAAACTTGAAACGAAATATTTCTATCTTTTATATGTCCCTTTGGCAACAATCCCTCTCCCTCCATTTCAAATTGTGTCATAAAACCGTCTAGTTTATTTACAAAACTATTTTATTTCTGAAGTCTGCTAAATACTTGCTACAATGCTTGCTAACTGTAGCATCGAAGCCGACGTCTTTCAATTTACTTATTCATTTCTTATCTAACTTATTTCATTTAACAATCAACATATTTTAAAACACGTTTCATTCATTAGTGCTTCCTTTTCTTACTATAAATGATAATCTTTTCTGGAAGATCATTAGTAGTCGCAGTATGTAAAACCGGGCAAAATCTAGTATAAAAAATTGTATATAATCTAATCTAAAAATCTAATATAAAATGGTTGGTTATATCCTAATTTGTATGCTACAAGACAAGAATGTCACCATTTTACTGCTCTTAGCGGTGTTGTGTATATATTTGCATTAATTGCGTGTTTTAAGCAAACTTTAAAATAAAATCTGTATTTTTTATTTACTGGGGTTCAAATGTATTTCAATTCAAGCTGAGTCAATTCGACTATCTGTGTTTGTATCACTGACTCACCGGCAAAAAAAGTTTAGAAAACTAGAAATGGAAAAGCAAGTGACAATGACCAAAAGTTATGAGTGTTCATCCAAGGAACACTCTGATACTAGAATTCATGATAAGTAAGGTAATTTCTACTGTTCATCGACAAACGTCGTTGCTGTCATCCAAAAATATTTTATATTGCAAGTTTTGGTTTCTACTGTTTATTGATACAGCGTCATGTAAATCCCGGCCCCTGCCGCACCCGACCAGGTCCCGGCCCGGGAAGAGTCTTCCCTCTATGACCCTTGTCACTTAGGCTCTGATCTTATTTACGGATCTCAAGACTTTTTATATCACGACGAGCCCATGCTTAGACACCTAGCGAATGGCTGCTTTCATTATGATGATTTTAATTTATTTATGTATATTGATTGCATTCAAATATTAACAAACAGTATGCATCGTCATAGCCTAGAACAAAATTTTGTATCACGTTTCTTATAAGTCTAGTTCAATTGATTTGATATTTGATACATGTAGGAGCACTTGTAAATTTGCCAGCAATCGGAAGAAACAAATGTAAACTGATTGTGTTAATAGACTTAGTTTTAAGAAATGTGGTGTACTTGGTATTTAATTGTATGCATGTATGATCACTAGCATCTCAGTCAACCTTTCACTTGCATTCTGGGCGCTTCTGGCCACTGGCTTGTAAATTTGTTGTTAATCCTTAAGCCGCAGTCTCCGCCACCTAATCCGTTGAAACAATGGACGGGACTCACTGTTGGCACAGCTTTCATGTTAACCGTTTGGCCTCTGTGGCCATCAGTTGGACCTCTTCTTCCTCGGAGGCAGCCATGATACCTGAGCACCCTGCCGATTTTGATTTACAGCCCAACTGGCCATTCACAGATAAATCACTCAATTTTTCACTTCACTTTTTCTTTTCACCACATCACCACTTTTCTCCATTTGTTGTTCCATTCCCCCAAGTGGTTCTCATTCCGGACTAACCTAATTATGCCCACTCCCACCATTTTTCTGACTTATCCTAATTCCTAATCATAGCCACTTTCAATACTGCTTATACTTAAACATGGTCGTTACCTGTACAGCAACCAAAGAACTCCCAATCCCCTGAGAACCTCCGGGAGGCAAAGAAGAGCAGCTATGAAATGTAGTGGTTTAAAAAAATCAATATATGTAGTACAAAAAATGTTTTTATTCATTTCAAAGTTACGTTTTTGTTGTAGTTTTAACTTTTGGCATTGATTTTTAATAAACCTTGCATTTCGAGCATTTTTCAAAACTTTCAAGGTGTAATTCATTTTCTTTGTTACACTGGGTATTTTAACAACTAGCATATCAAACCTCCACTGGTAAAATGGTGCGACTAACATTATTGTGTAATATGCGTTACGACAAGACATTAATAAATTCAATTTTATACAACTCACGAAAGCCTATTTATGTATCAAAAGGACACATTGTCGATTCCTTAAGGGTGGAACTAAAGAAGTAGATCGGGACAAGCGAAGAAAATTAATGATGAAACTATGTAATTCCTACGAATTGTTGAATGCTTAAACTCTTTTCATTATAATTAAATTAACTGTTGTAAGAGATGCACCAACGTACGTAGTCATAGGTTCATTTGGTTGGAAAGTACTGAATTTTCGAAATAGTAATTATTAAGCTGGTGTATTTAATTACTGGTATGTTCATAGATCGAAATTTAACGTGTTATTTAACGCGCTTAATGATTAAGCTAAAAAACTGTTTAAGGGTGCATTGAGAAAAACAAGTTAACAATTATATTAATCCAACTGAATTACGAGACCGGGTCAGACCACTGACAAGTCTTGTATAGTCTTGCTTTACGTTTGCTTTGCTCCGGTTTTAGTCAATAGGTCATTTTAATCTTAATCAATTAACTAGTACTAGTATTTTCATCTGACACAAGAAAAGGTGCCGCGTACTTTAGACGTACTCACAAAATGTAAGTTGGGTTATTGCTTTCAAATTCAACGCAGTCGATTACTCATTCTGAATGAGTCATTCAAAACTTGTAAACAGCTAAGCAAGTCTAATATTAACCGTTACCGAAACCCAGAAACTGTTTTTTGAGAAATGAGATAAATACTACGGCTAGAATACTTTGCTAAAAGAACACCCAGTGACGAAAATGACTATTATATGTTTACGTTGCTGTATGTTTTTGAAACTATTAAAAATGAAAAAAAAAGAATTTGTCTACCATGTACATTTTATTTTGCCATTTAAGTTTGTTGCCTACTTCACATCTCTTTTGCATACCAAGTCTTTGCCATAATTTTTTTGCCTACCTACCCGTTCACCAAATAATTCACAGATCAGAAAAGCAATGTAATGTAATCCGTAATGCAAAATGTAATGCTTAGTTAATGTAATGCGGAGCTACTGGAGAAAAACAAATTAAAAATTGGTTCATTCCAAGTTTATACTACTAACACTTTGGCGATTTGGATTCTTTAGTTACGGTTATTTGTTGGGTACTTGTGAATTTCATGAAACAAGAGGATACCCCGACCCTAGAAAAGGTTATTTATTATCGGCCACCACGTGTAGACATTACTGATTTAAATGGCTTCCAAAAATTGCGCAATGTACGACCTTCGGTAAATATGTAAGTACAGATTTGACTTTTTAAACGTAAAAATGATTCAAATGATAGTTTAAAAACTTGAAATGACATAGGTAATCTCTCTTTCTGACTTTTATGCTACGGCTGCACTCCAATTCTGTAAAAGTAATTTTTGAAGCGGTTTTCTTTCTTCAGTAGATAATTTTTGAACTAAGATGGTTGTAGTACCGAAGAAAGTGTAAAAGTGGATTTAGTATTAATTACTTTGAAACTTTTCTGAGCAATTGCGTACTCAACTAACAAGAAAATCACTGTCGCTGCCGGACCTTTCTGTTTCCAATCTTAACTTGGCCCATCAAATTTTTTCCCAAAGAAACATTAGCCTGACTATCATTAGACTGACAAGTGAATATTGTGAGTATCAAAAAGAAAACTGAGTCTTGTTTACGGGATTTATAGAGGTTTGGTTTGCCTTGCTTTGCAATAAAGTTTCAACGAACAACATAATGGTAGACAAAACATTTATTAAAAACCCGTATTCTAAAAAATTAGTGCAAAAGGTCAGGTTTTTGATTAGCACGGAATCATGTTTCAATATGTATTCATGATTTCTGTTGTATTTTTAAATATGATGGTTTAGCACAATGAACATTTGGAATCTCAAGTTGACATGTCATAAGTTGTTTGAAAATGCGTTTTGCTGCAAAATTGTTAATTAACTCCGATTTTTGTGAAGGAGCTGTGCTCCACTTATTGGAAAGTACTTCTGAAGGCTGAATTGCCTAAGCGCCAAGGTAATCTTTGTTATAGGTAACCACTGAAGCACTTCCAATTCTGACTGTTAATAGAAAACGAAAACACGTATATAACATTCTAAATGTATTATTAGTTTAAAATCGAGTCAGGTTTCACATTTTATACAAACGTTTGTACTCGTTCAGTCAATATTCTAAATTTCCTACACCCAATTTGAACTCTCGAAACATTCCTGCTACTTTAGTAAAATGAAGCCAGCACAACATTCCCAAACTACCCGACTGGTTTCAAGACTAGTTCTAGTTCTAAAACGTTAATAACATTTTGAGGTGTGCCTTGGTTACAAAAAATAATTTTTTCGTTTACCATTCTTCCTTTCTCCCGGATACGTTTCCTCCACTTCCATAAGAACCCGGCCCTCCTCCGCCACTGCAGGCTCCAGGTAGTCTTCCTCGACGATACCCAGGTGAGCCACCCCGGTCGTCCCTTAGAAGCAGCAGCACATAGATCACCTCCTCCTCCTCCTCTGCCTCCTTTCCCATTCCACCACTTCTATACATTCCTCCTTTACAACCATCTCCGCCACTCCAAACAAAATCCTCCTCTCGTTTTCCAAAAAATGTGTAATTTGCAATAGAGTAAACTCATAGCTACTTTTCAAGAAAACCGCCGAGTAGAGGAGTGAAGTAAATAAGTGACCGGAACGAATTGTGAGTGGAGGGTCGGGTGTCGGGTAGAACAAAAATTGGAGGAGTGAGCGTAGATGGAGAAGAAAGCAGGGTTCCAAGTTAACTTGAAGTGGAGAAGCAGTAGATAGAGGAAAAATCGGTGGTCCAAGTGAATTCGGAAATGGGACTGGGGCTGGGACGATAAGCAGATGCTTTATGGAAGCCTAGCCAATTGGATTGTGACCAAAAGTGTGGTTGACCAAGGACTGTGATCCGGTTAGATTGGGGGTAAATCAGATAGAAGGAGAGGGGGTGGTTTGCAACGTGGGAACATGGAGGGTTCTGCCGGAAATTTTGGCTATGATGATCATGAATAAGTATGAGAAGATGTGGGACAAGAAGAAGAAAAATGGTGAGGAGACTGGAGGAAATGCCAAGGAGGTGAAAACTGGTGACGATAAAGAGTCGGAAGTATTCTAAACAAACATAAATTGAAGGAGACTTTATAGGTGACTGGGGAAAATGAGAAAGTGGAAGAGATGAATGGTTCTGAGAGAAGCGAAAATATGGATGAGACAATGGAGGTGGGGGAGTTGACAAAGATTTATTAAGTTGCTTCATCTTTAATTCACTTTATTAATTTACCAACCTTCCGGAATAAATCAAAAATTAATTAACAGATAAAGAAACTTAGGTAATGAATTTCGGAAATCCTGAGAGATCTTGAAAACAATTTAAAATTTGGTTGACTACAGGTTTACCTCTAACAGTTTAGCTTTAAAAAAACGGAATGGAACTAAAAATAGATCATGGTTAACTAAGTAAAATCGGAAATGATTTTGTGCTGATTCAGCGATGTTCAGCTTGGCTTCGCGTTACTTAAACATGCTAATTGAGTTATGTTACAATGAAATCTTTACACAAGTACAGCAGCGTACTTGTTTTTTAACTTGCCAACGAAACATTCCACTGTCATAAAATCGATAACATCTATAATTAATTTCTGATTCAATTTGCCCTGTACCAGTTTTTGAAGCTAGATATTTGTTGACGATAACACACTGCTTTATTTTCATTAAGCCTCAAAGCGAATAGGTAACTAAATTTCCATTAATATACTTAATTACTATCTAACTTTCATTACTTTTTTCAAAACACCTGCAGAAGGGTCCATGAAAAAAGCCTCCAGTAAAAAGCCACTGCGAAAAAATCCCCCGGAAAAAAGCCCACTACGAAGAAAGCCCCCTACGAAAATAACCACCTGCGAACTTAACCACCTACGAAAAATGCCCCCTGCGGAATTTACTACCTGCGAAGTTAACCACTAACGAAAAATATCACTTTTTTAACTTGGCATGTAATAAGTTAAATTCCTCAAACAAAAATATGCATGTTAATTATAACTTCCATAAAACTTTACGTTGGTTATGTTCACAAAGCCAGATGGACTTATATTAATTGATTTTTTTTAAAGTTCAGTACTTCCAGCAAAGTTGCATTTAATCGATTGTAATTTGGTTTTTGATCAGTTAAAAAACGGGAGTTCGAGATCCAGCTCGTCGTCCAGTTGCAAGATAACTAATATTTTTCATCCATAATCCAGAGTGCGCTTGCACTTAATTCCCAATGTAAATATTTGCATATTAAAAGCCACAATTTCCTAATAATGCAACATCAACTTGTTATGCTAAGAATTTCACAGGATGAAGTACCAGATAGTAAGCAATAGGTATTTACTTACTGTGTAAGTCTTACACATTATCTACCAAGAGTAGTGGGAATAGGTAATAAGAATCGCCAAGAATCTTAATTTGTAATGTGCAACTTGAATATTTTTATGAAAATTGGACGTTGTAATGTTAGCATCGTAGAACACCCAAAACTTGTCGTAGATTTAAATATTCTTGGGATTTACGACAACAAAAAATCTAAATACATATTTTCATATAAGTTATAAAACGTACGTGAGGTAGGCGTTTACAAGAATGACCTACGATGACTCTAAGTTTATAAGGTACTAAACTTTTACATACTTGCATTACACGGTTCCAGTCACGTTAATCGTTAATATGCACAGTAAAATAAATCTGTTGATCCTGAACCCGCCATTTTCTTAAAAGCCAGCCAGCTCTTTTGCTGAAAAAATATTTTAGAGAATACACTTTAAAGGAAATTAGCGTTGTGGATTAAATTCAGAAAAATAATTATTCCTTACGTTTGTTGTAACGTTTTACATTCCTTAAATTAAACTTATATCATTAAAATTTATACGGAAAAACCTGTGTGTTTCCAGTACTGATTGCGTTAAGACATTCACTGACAGTGTGTAGGACATATGTCACCAAAATACACTCATAAATGTAATATCATATATTATATATGTGAAAACATTTAAATAAATATAAAATATTTTAAGCATGGACTGACGTTTCCTAGTGTTGTGTGTGCTTTATGTTGACTCTCTTCTTAAGCAAAGAATATGGTTACTTCTTATAAATTACTACTCAACAGTAATTGCCCTGTCAGTTTTTCACTCCAGTGGACTGACTCCACGTTAGAAAAACTAATGTTTCCGATGTTTTTGAAATCGGCACATTAGTACAGAGAGTGAAAGCTTACTACAATGATAGGTATCTTAGCCAAGAAAAACCACTACAAACTTGGATGTACAAATGATGTAAAATACTTACCATTCTAAGGCAACTCCGTCTACGTTTTGGTTTGTTAATTAAATTGACGCAAATTCTGGTTCATTTTTAAAACTAAACCAGAATTTGACGATTTAGTTAATACGACCGGATTGAGTTTCTGGTCTGGTTTTATTTTTTAGCTGGATGAAACGGACAAGTGCACCGGGGAAGACAGACAGTGGCTACAAACACAATAAAAACGATTAGATTGGATAAAAAAGAGGTGGACGATTTTTAATATAGAAGCTGTTCAGGTAGCCACGTCGAAGAATTTAGTAAGTTCTGGTTAATTAACCATTCACCATGCACCCTTCCCTTTTTTGGTTTGAGATACTTTATAACAAAATTTACACCAAAATCTTTCCACTTTGTCTCCGTAACTTAATTCTTCAAAATCAAACCAAGTTGTTGAGCTATGGTTTCAGTTTTAACAAAAATTCAGTTACATTAATTTGGTGACATCTATTTTGTGTCTGACATTGTCTCATGAACAAGTAGATTGACTAGTAAGACAATCATATAGAACTTAATCACTGCGGGAGAAAAAACGCATTCACGAAAGACTTATTTCAAAGCTATTATTTGCTGTCATAACTTATAAACGCATAAACATGTAAATTGACGGTGTTAATCCCAAACCAGTTTAGTTAATGTTAATATACTACATATACTTCATATTTTATAGTCAAAAGTAGTTCAAGTTTTTTCTCTGTCACGAACTATGCAAGGATTTTGTTAAATCTTGCACTTGTAATATTCAGAAACGTGAAACCGATACAAGCAAGCTATCCTGCAACTTAACTAAGCCCAAGCAGTATTTTTAACACAAAGCCCTTTGAAACCAAAAAAAAAACTCAAGGATTAACAAAACACCCATAAATACGTGCATAAAGTTTGGGTACCCCATTTAATGTGATTTGGTTAGCCTGTTTGTTCTTGTATCAGTATCTATGCCAGCTTGAACTCACTAAGCTCAGTTTCTGGGTATGTTTTGATAAAGGGAAAGAATTTACAAGGGCTTAAAAATATAAAAATTCAAAGCCGTCAACTCAAATTTTCACGACTATTGTCACAGGATTAAAAATAATAATCTAAATAACTTCGGTATGGAAAGGTACGCATGGGCCTGCCTGCCAAATCCCACAACTTTTTACAAAAGACTTCAATCATGGGCCCCACGTGAAATACGCAGTTCGTTTCTTTTGGGTTGAAACAAAAAAATCAAGGATTAACAAAACTCCCCTAAATACGTGCATAAAGTTTGACTACCCCATTTATCCCTTGGTTTATAAATGCACCTTAATGTGATTTGGTTTGCATGTTTGCTCTTGTATCAGTATTTATGCAAGCTTGAACTCACTAAGCTCAATTTCTGAGTATTTTTTGGTAAAGCGAAAGAATTCAAAAGGGCTTAAAAATATAAAAATACTATGCCGTCAACCCAAATTTTCACGACTATTGTCACAGGGTTAAAAATAATCTTGTTAACTTCGGTATGCATGGAACGCTATTTAAGAGGTACCTTAATCCAATGAGTGAATAGGTTCTTGTTTAACGAACTAGCAAATCATGCTGGCAAGCATACAGGATGAAGTCAGGTTACTAAAACTACCTGAGGAGTTACGCTATAGCTACAGTTTTTTACATAGGATAAATCCTATCTAATCACACATAACTTTAGCCAGCTACTCTTAAAATTGTTCTAAGTACAGTTTCGCTTGATTGCATGAAACTGTCAGAAGTATTTGATATTTTATTGAACGGGTTCTTCAATAAAGTTGCCAGAACGATTCTTGGCAAGAAATAATTTCACAAATTTTTATAGTCAGCTGAGAGTTTATAATATATTACATTATACCTAACAACAAATAAAATTACTGTATTACGTGCCAACTACAACGAGTCAAGATGCCTGTTATCAGGTGTCAAATTTGTGAACATGTATTCAAACGCAAGGACCAACTCACAATCCATATGAGAGTCCATACAGGTGAGAAGCCGTACAAATGTGATAAGTGTAATAAAACATTTTCAGTTGTATCTAGTCGAACTAGACACATTAAAGGTGTTCATGAGCAGCAGAAGCCTTATAAATGTGAGAAGTGTAGCAAATGCTTTGCAACGAAACCAGATTTACGGAGGCACCTTAAAGCAGTTCATGAAAGACAAAAACCCTACAAATGTGACCAGTGCAATGGATCATTCTCCCAAAAAGGTTCTCTACATCAACACGTCAAAGTTGTTCACGAGATGTTGAAGCCGTTTAAATGTGTTCAATGCAACAAGTGCTTTGCAACAAAGACGCAATTAAATATGCACACCAATGGATTTCACCAAAGGCAAAAACCACACAATTGTAATCTGTGTGATAAAAGCTTTGCACAAAAAGGACACTTGTATAGACACAAAAATATTGTTCATCAGAGTCAAAAACCATTTGCATGTGTTTTCTGCAGCAAACAATTCTCAGCAAAGGGCAACCTAATTATACATATCAGGATTCACATAGGCGAAAAGCCTTTCAGCTGTGCACTTTGCAGTGCATCTTTTACTCGTGGTTCAGACATGACAACTCATATGCGAACGCATACAGGAGAAAAACCATACCGCTGCGATGTTTGTGAGAGGCGATTTAATACTAAAAATGACCTAAGATATCATCAAAGCACAAAACATGGTACGGTTTTTGTAATAAATTTTACCTTTAGTTAAATTGTACTGCTGAATACTGTAATAATTTGGTTAACATTATTTTACAGAGAAAAGTGTTAAAACCTTCTCCTGTCTGTTTTGCATATCAGGTTTTCGTACACAGCACGACCTACACGCCCACATTTACTCCCATACCAAGGAAAAGCCATTCAGTTGCAGTTTTTGTTTGAAATGCTTTTATATATCCAGCAACCTTACGGCTCATGTCAAGAAGGTGCATCTAGATCCTCAAAATCGTTGCTGATAAACGAGTAGCAAGCCAATTGACACTGCCACTGTACTGAAGTATCACTGCACATTTTGGAGGAGAAACTTTCACACTGTACGACAAACGAAAAGGAATTTTCTTATTCTGCAAATAATATATTTAGTTATTCAGGAACTCTAAGAATTTACATAAATTAGAACGCAAATTGTAGGAAAACTGAGTAATCTTTTGACGGTAATTCGGACGTGAGTTGCGATTTATTCGATGGGAGATTTTTTTCAAAACTTAATCTTTATGAAATCGAAGCACCACCTTGTAAATTTGTACATTTAAGTAAATTTGTGTAATAAATTAAATTAGGAACTCATTTTGTAGCCGGCTTCAAATAATAAACAAATTGTATATACAATAATAAACGATCTAAAAAAATTTATCAACATATAAAGAATACTCATAAAAGGCAAAAACATGCAAAAAATATCCAACCGTAACTCATTTCATGACTAACAAGCTGATTACATAAATTCGTTATTATCATTTTCAGTTAAAACTTCAAAAAAGTCTTTATCCAACTTTTTGTTTTGCTGCATATCCCAAAACCGCTGCTGTTCCACACTACAAGTGTATTTTATTTCAATCCAAAAAAGAACCAAAGACGGAACAAAATTCCGGGTTGCCAAGGAGATAGCAGTGTAGTGTTTGTTAAGCATTTGCACCCCGAAAACCCGTAATTAAGTTAGCTATATATAGCAAAGATTCTTTCGATTTTATATCATTTTTGTGTTAGTGCTAATTCGCCAGCATTTGGTTGTTTGGCTGAGCTAGTGGTAATACTTCATGTGGTCAAATAAAAAGTGTGATTCGAGACTCGTTTTAAAAGGAAGATTTGATATTGAACAGGTGCAATGCAAACCCTGACGGAATATATTAACTTGTCAGTAGTTTGTCCCTGTTCTATAATTCAATTCGATTAATCTAATTCTTAAGTGCTTTTTATTTATGCTCTGATCTTATGATTTGTTGCGCATGCTTTAAAAATCATTTTAAAAAGTGAGTTTGAATGTCACGTTACGTAAATTTTAATTTTTTTGCAGTTTTTTCAAGATTTAGAGACAGTTTAGTTCAGACACTGGACATTGTTCACAAGCAAACTTGCAGATAGGAAAGTTTATCACTACGACGAGATCCTAGTTGAAAGTCTAGCGTAGTGACGGCAAACGATTAATCGCGATTCCAAAACGATTTCCGATCCGATTTCTGGTAAAATCGTTTAGTTAATCGGAAAACCGATTCGATTAGTGCCTAAAACGTTTAGAAATCGAAAAAAATCGCGATTTTACTTCCTTAAAAATTTCCATAAAGTCAATCAGGTGTCTAAAAATTACTCACAGTCCTGCAAATAGCAACTACTAAACCTGAGAAAAGTAAAAATTCAACTACATAAAGCATGTGACTAAATCAATTGGTGTAATTTTCTGTGTAAAAAGATTACTCACTTCTTATATAAGCAACATTAAATGCAAATTTTGTCATAAAATCGCATTTTAATCACTTGAAATCGCGATTAATCGCGATTTTCGATTCGATTTTTGTATAAAACGTTTCCCATCACGCACAAAACGTTTCGACAAAAATCGGAATAATCACGATTAATCACGATCGGTTTCCGATTTTTTGCCATCACTAGTCAGATCGGGACATTGTCAAGGAGTCGACATCATCTATGATGCTTGATTTAAGACTTAATGCTGCTTGACGATTTTTAGGAGATTTTCGGACCCTCCCTGGTATTTTGATACCAAATCCGACGCTGATACAGAAAAACAATAGTGTGTTTAGCAATGAAATATTATACTTATCATAAATTTAAACTACATATTGTAAGGTTAATAAAGCTACTCCAAAAAAGATAAATATTTTTACGGAGAAAAGTTCTCCGAAAATATTTCTGGACACCTTAAAAGCATAACGATTGCCTGGTGCATGTGTCACATGGTTTAATCCAGCGAAGTCATCAAATCTGGTCGACGGTGTTTCAATGAAAACTATTGATTTACTTCGATTAGCGAGATCATCTTTTGAATTTGTTTCAGCAATTTGTGTTTGTGTTGCATTGTTTTAAGTTTTAGCTCTTTCACTTATTGCGTATAAAGAGATCTTATGTTTCTGCTGAAATTCTTGATTTTTAAGGTTATTAGATTGCAAAGGTTGGGAAAACTTGCGATGGCTTTTTGGTAAACTATGATAGCGTCATCAGAAATTTCATCGGATTCTTGAAACCCCATTCACTGCTTAACTGCAGTTAGGGCACTTTCTAAGCTACTCATTTTCCTGTTTCCATACTCCAGCTTGAGCTCACACACAAACTTAACTTGCTTTCATTGTTTCAAAAGTAATGCCAGCACACGTAAACAATTTACAGTATTGAGTATTATAAATAGTTTTATCGAAGCGTCGAAATTTTTAAATCACATAACCATCGGGAAAAAATTCTTAAATCCCAGCGGGAAATTTTTTTCGAACACATGAGGATACCGGGAAGAAAAACTTTTTTCCAGCGACGATGAAACTTAGCGCTTTGTTCTTTTAAATGATGTATTTACTTGATATGTGTAAAGTGCTCCTGTCCAGACTCTCCAATGTCGTCTTTCAGAGTGGTTACCAGTTGGATACCACTTTGAATCCCAAGTTGACATTATCTACTAAGCTAAAACTTGTGTAATGCGGTCCTTGCTCCAAGATAAATAATTTGTGCTTTGACGTCTTTCAAACCTACTAATAACGCATTCCCATCCGAGCGGCTCTGTCTAAATGCTGGCGTTAGGCTTACGCAATTTCTTGGCAAGTTTTAAAGTTTTTTCAAAAATTTCGTCGAATTGTATGTCCTGAAAAGGACAGTTATCAGGACGGCCGCCGGCAGCTTCATAATGAATTCTAGAATGAGGAATGTTTTCTTACTGGCAGATTTGATCATGTGTGGGGAAATGTCTGTTGAGTACATTTTCGAAGTAATTGAGTCTATTTAAAGCAATATCATTTTGTAGCCAGTGCTTTCATTGTCCAATATATTTCCTTTTGAAAAAAAGGCTCACTGGAAGACGCCGCCCGCCCGTGATTATGGAGAAGGAATCTATGGCGGAATGGGTTGAGGACGAGGAAGAAAATATTTTATTGGAAAATAAAATCAAATATAATTTCTCAGGAACCTTCACCCTATCCTTTATTATTAAGCGCTGATTTCATGAAGCCCATCGGAACCTCTGTGTGCGGTACACTACTGAGACGCATTCCGGATAGTTTTTGCTCATGGATTGTGATCCGCTCGGTGCGTACACATACAGGCTCTCTTCTTTTTCGCTATCCGGTCACTATACGTGCGCACGATCTTCCCTTCGACTGTGCTAAACACTGCATAGTCTTTCGTACAGAGTGGTGTACTCATAGAGCAGAGCAACAGTGCTCAGTGCATGGCAAAGCTGTGCAGAGCAGTAGTATTTACTTCAGCATCACACAACAGTCACACTAAACACTTCTGACTTTTTATTCGATTAATAATTAATGCAGTAATTTACAACGCCCGATTAGGTTAACTCGATTTACAACGAAAATTATTCTGTTCGTGCGTCACAAACCATCTTATTCAACATGGAGGTATTTTAAAGGATTTTTACGATGCTGTCAGCTGTGACAAGTCATTTCAACCCGGTGAAAGAGAGGCAGTTGTGAACATCTGATTGCGGAATATTTATGATAGTTTTGCATCATTCATTCAGGTAAATTCAACATTCTCCATTCGAAAAGTACTTCTGATTGTACGTTATAGAACATCTTATCAAAATGAATTTTTAAATAGGTTTTTGCGGGCCTCTAAGCTGTGACGGATCACTTCAACCGGTGAAAGAGAAGGGCATTAGTGAACATCTGATGACAGATTGCCTATTATAGTTTTGCATCAAGTAAATTGAATATTCTCCACGCGATAAGTACTTCTGATTGTACGTTATAGAACATCTTATCAAATTCTGATATTTTTGATGATCTTCTTAGGTGTGAGAAGTCACTACATCCCGGTGAACGCAAACAGCAGTAGGACCGCTTGAATGCTGATTCCCTGTGATAATATGGCTACACCCATTCAGGTAAATTGAATATTCCCCACTCGATAACTACTGCTGTTTGTACGTTACTCAAGATATTGTCATTTTTCAGGTTTGGCAGACATCTCGGCGAACTTGGAATGATTAAGGAACGCACACCTTTTTGGATCCATTTCGACTAGAGTGTGAGTTGCCATGGAGGGAGACAAGGAAAATCCACAGAACGGAAAACGAAAGTTGACACCTGAGCAGCTACAGGAAAAAACCAAAAGACAACGACAACGGCGTCAGTTGCAAACACCAGAAAATCGAGAGAACCTAAATTCGAAACAACGGGAAGCCTACAGAAGAAAAACGGGTCCACGGAGGCGGTTAGCTTTACAAGATAGAACAAATCAGACAACCAGTTTAGAGTTTCAAAGCAACTCCGACACGGAACATCATGCCACAACAAGAGTCGTACAAACAATGTTTAAAAAAAAGCGGACCGCTTCGAAGATCAATTCAGATCATCAAGCTATTCCAATACGGGACATCATACCGCAATGAGAGTGAAACTTCAAAATAGATGCATTATGCAACTTATGCCAGGCGCGTCATTTTCCATCTAAGCAAACAAGACAGGGGAGACTTTCACGATGTTACGGATATATAAAAATTATAATAACTGACTTTCATACAATGGACTAAATTACAAAAACACAACTACAAGCTTTGGCTTACAAATCAGTTGAAAACGGTGAAAATTTCCCGTGCAACATAAGGAAATATAATAGTTGTTGGTGTAGTTAGTTCGTGTTGGTTAGGTGGACATCCAATGGTGTTGCGTCCCATTGGTACTTCAGGCCTTCCCACCCCTCTTAGTTGGTACTTGCCTTTCGACCGCACCCGGATGATCCGCTCCGGGAAACGTTCTATTATTATATCGAGAAAGATTATTTCCCAATACATCGGCTCCTCCAGTGCATCCAAAATGTTCTGAACGGCCATTACAAGTCCGTTAAATTATTACAGCGGACGAGTAGGATAAGTGTACCAATGAACGAACACATCGGACGACTTTTCAACTCCTAACCAAAAAGTCTAAAAATCCAGATGAACAATTTAAGATGAGAATCTCTTCACTGCCGTTCAAAAAGCAATACTACGGGCATGTCGTGATACAGAGATGCTGCTGATCCTTATTTGTTATTATCAGCAAACTATCCTCCAACTATGCGTTATGCACAATGCAGAAGTGAAAGAAGAAGTGATGACTATTGTGCTATGCATGAAACCCATCTCTACTACTGCTACATCAAATCAGCAGACTGAAGATTACTTAGAATTAACAGAGTGAGGATTACTTCAAATTAGAAGAGTTAAATCTGAGGATTGCCTCGAATTTATACTATTTGAATGTACTTTAATGATTTCATTTTTGGTTTTGAAATCATGAAATGTAGTGCATTTCGTTGTGTGACATTTTGAGAGATACTGTCAGTCATGTAGACTCTACATTGTAGAGTTAGTGGTCCATTGGCAGAGCTGGCAACTAACACCTTAGAAATACATACATTGACCTCCAGTGACCTTTTGTAATTATCTCTTCGGGACACTGAATAATAAAGCTGAAGCCCTATTTCGGGCAATATATTTCGGAAAAATGCTAAAATATGCATAATTGGTACAAAGAAAGCTTCATTTCTTAAAAGCTAGGTATAAAAATGGTGGTTTCTTTACAATCTCACATTGCCCCGTGCTGGGAAGCAATTTCTTGCGTGGTAAAAGGGTTGTTCCAACGGTGCCCCCCGGGGGAAAATTACATAGTAACCATCAAAGTGGACCACTAACTCTACATGACTGGATACTGTGTACATTTATTGTTAGCATCGCTAACTGGCCCCTTCTAGTCTATTAAGATAATAAAGCACTCCAAAAGTTACTTTCCAAAAATTGGTGTGCAGCTGTAGCAGCAAAAAATCATAAGGTGAAATGATGTCGTTTCAATATTTTAAACTAATAAATTGTCAGAAAGCACACATAAAAACCACTTTCGTACAGAGTTTACTACCATTCTCAGCTCTTCCAATGTCTAAGCCTCCTCTGAAGTCGTCTGTCTGTCTCCATTAGAAAATTAGCTTATCGCAGTAACTAAAATCAGCGCTTTTGACAAGTCACTCTTCCTTCTCACCACAACACACTTTACTCTTTTTGTTCTTCCCTTCCCCAATTGGTTGTCCCCCTTGACTTTTATAATAAAAGTTTTATTCATTATAGCTTCCTTGTGCCCTCCATTTTCTGATTTCCCGAATCATAGCCATATAAGCTTAGAATCAACTATTTTTAACATGCTTTTCCAAGTAACCCGAATTACATTGGCTAAGCTTAATGTCAGCAGTTGCGGTTAAGGCTTATTATTTTTTGCATTACATTTTTATTACGGATGACATTATTTTTAGATTCGATAATCATAATGTTACCATAAACTAGAACACTCAAAAACTCTCCCAAGAAACTTACATTTATTTTCATGAATTCCCTCAGTTTTTGTTGGGAAATTGTAAATAAATTCAACTTGATTCCTGGGAGGTAAGTTAGTCAGTAACATTCCAACTAAATGAATACATTTTCTTTTTTGAAGAAGAAGCATGTTATATCTTATGCGGGGTGAATTAGAAACATTAAATTCAGATCAATTAGAATGCAAATATAGAACACGAACTGAAGTTAAGTATTAAGTATGTCTTTTTGTAGAATTGGCAATTTGAATTAAGACAATTAACATTTAAACATTGCCTAACCTATCAATAAATAAACAACTTTCAGCTCCGCAAATAAATCAAGCGATTCTGAATAGTCACAAAACACAGTAGTGCATTTATGTATTTTCAGAGCATCAATTATATAGATGGGGATGATCACTTTTGTGGCATTATTCTAATTATTCTTGCAGAGTATGCCTTCAAGGCGATTAAGCAATACGGATGACCTCGTTAGTCGTTGGCGTTGTGGGGGAAGGAATGTTCGGTGGCGTCAATACAGAAGCAGATTTCGGTAAGGTTGATTAACAGATGATTAAGCTGCATTATACAGCTTAATCATCTGTCAAGGTGTGTGTTCTTCCATGTATTTAAGGAATTTTTACATTTTTACATGTAAAAATGTAAAATGGAAATATTATGGAAAAAGTCAGTTCGTTTCAGGCAAAAGGACTGCCTTATGTTGTAAAGGTATACGGCTAGTGAACACGAAGTCACTAGGTAGCTAGTCAGATCTAGTAAATATGTTAATGAGGAGTGTTGGAGGCTTTATGCATGAATTAAGTCTCGGTAGTCTGTCCATTGGAAGGAGATTAGGAAACGAAATGAAACGTAGAAAAGGAGCAAGAAGGTGAATATGCTTATGAGCGATATCTCAGAAAGTTGAGATAAGGCCGCATAGCAATGTCAACGGGATTTCGGTGAACAGAGAGGAATACAATTCATTCACTTGTCAAGCGTAGCTAAATTCACAAGCTCCTGGCGTAGAGCTAAACGATACATTTTCCTGTTTCCGATTGAAAGCTTATTGACTTAGTTTTGCGAAAAGTATTTTGCTAAATTATTTATCCGTGTTTGATTGAAGGAGTTTAATAAAGCTGTAAATATAAGCTTGTATTCGCTACTGTGTTACGCATTGTATTATTTGTGCATTGACATTCGTGGTGCGCTCCAGAAGGATAGAGCTGGATCCGTTGCAAGAACTATTTGTGCATATTCGGTATTTGTCATCATCATCAATCCTAAGCGATCGTAAGTCGAAATATTATCCCAACGATAAACATGCATCTTCTTATCATGCAACTTTGGGCTACTATTAGGGTGTAATAGTGGAAACAGGTTGCATAGCTCAAAGTATAACCACATATTTGCCTTGCAATGTGTCCAGCTCACATGTTTAAAAGCTGAAACATGGCAGAACTACTACAAATGTGGTTTCAAATGTGCTTTTAGTTCCGTTTGAACATAAATAAAACATATTGGAACACTAAATCCCCAATTTAACCAGAAGAAGAAAAATTCATTTTTACATGTTTTTTCCATGCTGTTTTTTTCCAAATGCCTTTCTTTTTTACATGTAATTGCATGTTTTTCCATATTTTTTACATGGTGCATGTATTTACATGTGCACACCTTGTGTATGATTCATTAAATTGCTTGGTTTTCTTCTTCAGGGCAAGCTTTTGGATTCCTCCACCATCACCTATATGCAAGCCGACAAGTGGAATTGCAACTTCCCATAGGGGTTCCGACTGAAAAAAAGTTCAACATACAACTCCGGTACATGAGTATAAACAGGTGATTTCTCATATGGTAAATCGGATTTTGGAGAATGTAAGCAACTTTTCGAGTTAAGTACAAGTTATTCTATGTGCAATGTATTCTATAAATTTATGTTGTCTTGTTTCAACGCAGGGTAAACTAACCTATTTGTATTTACATAAGAGGTGTTGTAGTACTATACCATCTGTCAGGAATTCCGCCCATTTACCTAATTGTCGTTATCTATTTTACTTTAAATATTTTGGGCTCTTCGAGCCAGCAAGTTTGTTAAACTTTTTCCTTATTTTTTGCTCGTACGAGCTCAATTTTTGTGAAGCCGAATGGCAAAGAGTTTAGGGTTCCTGTCCTCACAGCATTCAAGGTCACACAATTTGTCTGCTATGTGGCATTTGCCATAAGACAAAAGTGAAGAAGACTCCTGGAGCCCAACTCATCAACTCTAAATTTACTTATCATTTTTTGGACGAAAGAGTCCTTTTCCTATTGTAAACTGGCTTCAAAACCAGTACTCTCTCTGAAGCTTTCATGGGCTACAGATCTCTGTAAATTTGCTAAAAAGTTGTATAAAGTTTTCTCTCTGTGTTTTTCGTAAATCTTAACATTTCCGAAGTCCTTCCTGCATTGATTTTACAAAACTGGCAGCATAAAAGGCATTTTTGGTTAAGTAGAAGCAGTGGGCAAAGCGGAGCAAGCAGAGAAGGAGAGCAAAAGCAGCATAAAAACTTTGGGGATTTTGGGGGATTTTTTAGTTTTTTTTGGTTTTTGGGGGTATCCTGTGATCCGAACTTTCTGGAATTTTTCTGGGGCAAAGTTGGGGGCCCTACGCAGTCGAATATTGTGTCTAAACCCCACATTTATGGCGAACCTGCCAGGATACGCCCATTTTAATTAAAAATTTTAAAAAAAACTTAATTTTTCTCACTTCGCCCCAAAAGTGAAAAAGTGTCTGGAATTGCCTACTCGTCATCCCCATCACCATGGCACCTTCCACTAAGCTAACAGGGGCCTGTCTAACGGCCCACAAAAATCTGGAAGACAATCTGGCTCTGTACGAGCAGAGCATCACCGCCCTGGACATCATGGTCAACGGAGACACCGTCGACGTGGATGCAGCCGAGGGGGAACTATGCTTCCTCCGTGACCAACACCAGACAGTCCTCAAGCTCATCGAGCATTACGTGACGCAGCTCAGAGCTGCAAAACTGGATTATGAAGCCACAATCCAGATTGGGCGTCGTGGGGAGCTCCTCCGGTGTATGGCGTTCATAGAACGCCATTGCAAACAAAAATCAGTAGGAGTTACCGACGCAACAGCCACTCCAACTACAGCAGCAGACCCCCTACGTAAGTCGACGCTTCCAAAGAGGGAGCTACCTAAATTCGGGGGAAACGTCAGGGAGTGGTTAGCATTTTGGGGGGCGTTCGAGGAAATCCACACGGATTCTCGCTTCACCCCAAACGAAAAGTTTCATTACCTTCTTCAGTGTATGGAGAAGGAATCATCAGCCCACAAGATAGTAAGCAGTTTTCCAGCATCAGGGGCTAACTACCAAGCAGCCGTGGACCGTCTCACCGAACGTTTTGGGAGGAAAAAACTCCTCATAAAAGTATATATGCGGGACATGGTCAAGCTAGTGGTGGATAACTGCAAAGGGGACACCACCACCGATTTCACCGACCTGGTCACCAATCTGGATTCTCAAATCCGTAACCTACAGCAGCTGGGAATCAACCTGGACACTTATGGTGACCTACTCTATGCGGTGGTGGAGGGAAGCATCCCCACAACTGTACTGGAGGGGTATAAGAAGACGCCTGACTGCAGAGAGGAGCTGAAGCAGCTGATGGTGTACCTACAGCAGGAAGTACACCGTCAAATGGAAACAAAGCTGGCTAAAAATGCCTTTGGCCAAAGCTCAACAGCAGCAGCAGAAGCAGAAAAAATAGTAAGCCCCTCTAACAAAAATAAAAATAAAACTAACTCTGGTGCTCCCAAAACAGCAGCTGGCTTTATAAATACGTCGGGGCAGAGGGAAAAGGAAAGTGTCTTTTGTCCCCATCCTGGTCACACTGCCACCGACTGTCGAGCTGCCATAAAGATGAGCCTGGAGAAGAGGAAACAGGCCATTAAGGAACACGGCGCCTGTTTCAACTGCTTCCGTGTTGGCCATGGAAGCAAACAGTGCAAGGTCAAAATGACCTGCCTTGCTTGTGGCAAAAACCACCATGTCTTGGTGTGCCACCACCTCAACAGCAAGGATCCCAATCCACCAAAGAAGGATGATCGCTGAACCTTGAAGGGAAGATGAGGAAGACGATGATTGCTGAACCTCAACAGCAATCATCGTCTTCCTCATCTTCCCCCGCACCATCAACCCAAAATCCGGCTCCCCCTCCATGCCCAACCTTATCAGCCGACCAGATGTCCTACTACAAACACTCACAGTGGTAGTTCATGGACCAACTGGAGAAAGAAAAGCACGAGCCGCATACGACTCATTGTCCTCAGTAACCCACTTCACCGAGAAGCTGCCAAAATTGTTGGGGTTAAAGCCACTGGGGCATGAGAGTGTACGTCATCAAGTTTTTGGGGGTAGTACCACAAAACCCCAAAAACACAACATTTACAAACTGGTTGCCTCCGGCATCCATGAGGGAAAGAAAATAGAAATGGAACTGTCAGCTGTTCCCCGAATTTCTGGTCCAATTGCTCGTCATCCCCCTGGCTCCTACCAAGAGGAGTGCAGACAGAGGGGCATCACTTTGACGGACAACTTTTGCAGACTCAGAGGAGATTGAGGTGCTCATCGGAGCAGACTACTGTGAGTTCCTTAAGCTCGGGGGTGAGTCACTTCCCCTCAAAGATTGACCAGTAGCTGTACACACCAAGTTGGGGTGGATTGTGTCGGGTCGACTGGAGTCCCCGCCAAAAGCTGTCGGCCGAATGGCCATGATGACCCTCCAGGCCACCATAACAGAAAAGGACCTAAACAAGCTTTGGGCCTTGGAAACAATCGGCATTATGGACCCAGCCGAGACCAAAACAAGACAGGAAGTTGAGCAATCCGCTCTTGATCACTTCCAAAAAACAGTGAAACGGGAGCCGAGTGGCCGTTACACCGTGTGTCTTCCTTTTATTGATGGCCACCCGGAACTCCCCGACAATAAAAATATTGCCATCAGCCGCCTCCAAGCCACAACCAGACGACTCAAGCAACAAGGCATTCTTGAGGCTTACGGGCAAGTTTTCAAAACGTGGGAGGAGAATAAGATGATTGAGGAGCCGCCAGCCGCTACAACAACTACCCCCTTCTACCTCCCCCACCGTGCTGTCATCAAAGAGGGTTCTACCACTCCTATCCGTCCAGTCTTTGACGCCTCCGTCAAATCCAGGTTTGGGCCATCTTTGAATGATGTCCTGGAAAAAGGCCCAAACCTACTAGAGCTCATTCCTTCCATCCTCACCCGATTCCGTGTGGACAATGTGGGAGCGGTAGCCGACATTGAGAAGGCTTTTCAGCATATGTCGGTTGAGGAGAAGCACCGAGACAAGCTGCGGTTCCTCTGGTGGAAGGACCTGCCCGCCTGCACAAAAATTAAAGAATACCGAAACACCCGTGTGGTATTTGGGGCTTCATGTAGTCCTTTCCTGTTAGGTGCAACGCTGCAGCACCACATCAAAAACTATCCCCACTACCCTGCAACAAAACAAAAGCTGCTTTCGTCCCTCTACGTGGACAATACGGTGGCCAGTCTTGCTTCAATAGAAGAAGCAAAGCAGTTCCAGCTGGAAGCTCGTGAGATCCTGTCAGCTGGTCAATTTAACCTCCGTGGGTGGGAGTTCGGACCGAGCTTTGAAGAAAAAACAATCTCCGTTTTGGGGCTGTTTTGGGATTTGAAGGATGACCATATCCGGTTTGACCTAAAAAATTTGCTGGCCCATTTGGAAACGCCAGCAACAAAAAGGAACCTCTACAGCATGATCAACATGCTGTTTGATCCCCTTGGATTCGCAGCCCCATTCATCACGATTGCCAAAATCCTCCTCAAAAGAGTTTGCTGTTCCAGCAAACTGGGATGGGATGATCTGCTACCTGAAGATGCCAAGGGGGAATTTGCAAAGTGGAAACTTCAGCTTCCCGACCTCCAGGAAGTTTCCATTCCCCGGCATATCCATGCCAATCAAGCCAACACCAAACAGATGCTCCTTTGCTGCGTTGATGCCAGCAAAGATTGTTTCGCCGCCTGTGTGTTCCTCCGAGTCCAATCAGCTGACAACGTGCACATAAACCTGCTCCAGTGCAAAACTCGTGTTAGTCCCAAAAAAGGAGTAACAATTCCGCGACTGGAGCTTCTATCCTGCCTTATTGGTGCCCACTTAGTTTCGACCGTCAAGCAGGACCTTAAGCTTGACATTCCCGTCCGTTATTGTACAGACTCCACCACCGCCCTCACCTGGATCCAGAAGGACGAAGTGTGGGCCACCTTTGTCAACAATAGAGTGAGGCAAATACGGGAGTTGTCCAAAATAGAAGCGTGGGGGCACATTCCTGGTGCCCTTAACCCTGTTGACTTGCCATCCAGAGGCTGCTCCGTCAAGAAATTGGCAGCTGAAAATTGGTGGAAAGGAGCCCCCTGGATGTATCAACCCGAAGAGGATTGGAACCACATCACCCCCAACCCAGATGAAGAGGAGGTGAACAAAGAAAAGAAGAAAATTGTTGTATCAGCTGTCAATCTCCAGAAAACAGCTTACCAAACTATGGAAAATGAGTTCCTCCGCTGTGGTCGCTACCCAAAACTGCTAAGGGTCCTTGCCTACATGACCAGAGCTAAAGACAGGATGATGAAGAAGCAGATCCTTACTGGACCAGTCACCGCTGCTGAAGTTGACCGAGCCGAAGTCACCCTGATCCGTTTCATCCAGTCTTCAGTCACCCCCGAAAATTACAAAAAGCTGCCTGGTTTCCTAGACGAAGGGGGAATCCTCCGACTGAAAACTCTGCTGCTCCATGGGGAAGAAGATGAGGCTTTTACAAAGCCAGCTCTTTTGCCGGGAAACAATCCCCTCGTGAAGTTGCTCATTCAACATGAGCATGAAATGAACCACCACGCTGGAGTTCAGTACTGTCAAGCTTTCCTCCGGGAAAAGTACTGGATTACTGATAGCCGTCGTACTATCCGCAACGTCATCCACCGCTGTCCCACTTGTCGCCGCCACATCGCCACTAAGTGTGAAGTTCCCCGAGCTGCCCTGCCACCAGAACGAGTCAACACCACCAGAGCCTTTTCAGTTACGGGTGTTGACGTTACTGGTCCACTTTTTGTGGAGAAGGGGAAGAAGGTTTGGGTAGCGCTCTTCACCTGCGCCGTGTACCGTGCCGTGCACCTTGAGATCCTTTCCAGCTTATCCACCGAGGCCTTCCTCATGGCCTTACAGAAATTTGTGGCGAGAAGAGGTCGACCGTCAGCCGTCTTTTCGGATAACGGGACTAATTTTGTGGGGACAAGCAAGATACTACACAAAGTGGACTGGAAAACGGTGGAGGAATATGCCACAGTGCAGCGGATCCGGTGGCGATTCAATCCCTCTAGTGCAGCCTGGTGGGGGGGGGTTGGTGGGAGCGCCTCATTGGCATGATGAGGGCTATCATGCGTCGCTCCATTGGTCTCCGCCGCCTGACGACCTATCAACTCGAAGTGCTACTTACGGAGATAGAGGGGATCATGAATGATCGCCCTCTCACCTACTTATCTGACGACCCTGAAGACCTTCGACCACTGACACCTTCCTGTTTCCTGCGTGACCTCCCGATTGCCGTTATTCCCGAACTTGGTGTGATCACTGGTGCTTCACTCCGTGGGGCATTCCGCAAGATCCAGAAGTTAAAGGATGAGCTCCGCAGCCGTTTCCGAAAAGAATACCTCGGTCATCTCGTTGGACAATCCGAGGCAAAACGTATCACTACCCTCACCCCCGGATCGGTGGTCATGGTTGAGTGGGAAAACCACAAGAGACTTGAATGGCCAATGGGGGTAATCAAGGAGATTATGCCTGGACTCGACGGAGAAGGACGAGTAGCTCGTGTGAAGACGAGTAAAGGAATAATCACTCGTCCCTTACAACGCCTTTATCCCCTGGAGGTGGCTGAAGTAGCCGAAAACCTGCCTTTAGAAGTCCAGGAAGAGATACAGAGCTCCAGTACCTAAAATAAAAAAAATAAAAGTTCATTTAAATTTAAAATTATAAAAAAAATCATGAAATGAACATGTTGTAATATGTTTGTGGATGTTGTCACCTTACCTTATCCTACCTATTTCCTCCTCAAAGACAGGCTGGGCTATAAACGCTCACGTCCTGTGTCTCTCATACCCGGCTAGGCTATAAACGCTCACGTCCTGTGTCTCTCATACCCGGCTAGGCTATAAACGTCTACGTCCGGTTCTCTTTTCTTCTTCATACCTTTCAGGTGACAACTTCCGGAGAAAGCGGAAATCCTTATCTTTTGTTTAATTAATCTCCACCTCGATTAATTAAAGGTGGGAGTATGTCAGGAATTCCGCCCATTTACCTAATTGTCGTTATCTATTTTACTTTAAATATTTTGGGCTCTTCGAGCCAGCAAGTTTGTTAAACTTTTTCCTTATTTTTTGCTCGTACGAGCTCAATTTTTGTGAAGCCGAATGGCAAAGAGTTTAGGGTTCCTGTCCTCACAGCATTCAAGGTCACACAATTTGTCTGCTATGTGGCATTTGCCATAAGACAAAAGTGAAGAAGACTCCTGGAGCCCAACTCATCAACTCTAAATTTACTTATCATTTTTTGGACGAAAGAGTCCTTTTCCTATTGTAAACTGGCTTCAAAACCAGTACTCTCTCTGAAGCTTTCATGGGCTACAGATCTCTGTAAATTTGCTAAAAAGTTGTATAAAGTTTTCTCTCTGTGTTTTTCGTAAATCTTAACATTTCCGAAGTCCTTCCTGCATTGATTTTACAAAACTGGCAGCATAAAAGGCATTTTTGGTTAAGTAGAAGCAGTGGGCAAAGCGGAGCAAGCAGAGAAGGAGAGCAAAAGCAGCATAAAAACTTTGGGGATTTTGGGGGATTTTTTAGTTTTTTTGGTTTTTGGGGGTATCCTGTGATCCGAACTTTCTGGAATTTTTCTGGGGCAAAGTTGGGGGCCCTACGCAGTCGAATATTGTGTCTAAACCCCACACCATCTATATATATATATAAGGTGATTGGTGTAAGTTTGTCCCCAATGTAAACAAATCTATATATATATATAAGGTGATTTGTGTAAGTTTGTCCCCAATGTAAACAAACAAATGTAAACAAACAAATGTAAACAAAACATGGCAACCAATGTACCAAATGTAGAAATATGTGTTGTAGACATTTTGTATTAAAGTTAATTTATATTCGAACACAGATATGGGCATCACTGAGTAGCATATCATCTAATGCAGTTTTTACGCTAATTTTAATGGTGTAATTAGTTTTTAGTTTCAAAATGTAGTTTTTGAGATATTTGAATTTTAAGTTTAATTTAGTTAATGGTCAACTAAAGTTAATTTATATTCGAACACAGATATGGGCATACTTGAGTAGCATACCATCTAATGCAGTTTTTTACGCTGATTTCAATGGTGTAATCATATATATTAGGCACTGATTCCGACGTTACTTTGTACCACTCTTATTTTGTTTTGTTTGTATGAATGCCTTGGTTTCCATCTTTCAATTATGTACCTATTTTTTGTTCAGGATTTGTTTTGTCAATTCTTTCTTGGAATTTCTTTTTGTACAAATATATATTACATTCAAGAGCAGGTAAGGAACCACTGCTGTTGGATAAGTATTGAGATTGACAGTTTTGATTCTGTGAATCAGTGCTTCATATATGCTTAAAGGTGCCAGAGCGTAAGCCTCGTATACGCTTAAAAGCTTACTTGGATTTTTAAAACTGTTTGTCAATTTGTTTAAAGTGATTGTAGAAACACTGGAACAATTAGAAAATGACAACTAAGATGATCTCGGAACAGGGAGACAATTACTAAAACTGTCTTGCTGCTGAAGTCATTGTGTTTGTGAAACTGTATTATAACCAAATTGTGCCATTTCGAAATCCCTTTCTGAGCTCCAACAAAATCCGAAAGGATACTTGCACTTGCAAATATGCTACATATGGTTGCTCAGCTTGTCTAGAGCTAATTCAACGAAAAGAGATTTTTACCTAAGCTGTTGACCCGTGCAGAAAACTGAAGTGAAGTTCCTCGCTTGTGTAAGCAACAAACACAATAAACTCATCTTATATCATTTCCCGTTCATTGAGGAATATGTGAATGCGATTACCACGAGATTTTTAGATCATAATTCGACTTGTACATACTTTTAGAACTACTGCCATGTAATTTGTTCTCCTGTAAAAAGTCGCATTTAGCAGAAATCTTCAACTACTTTCGAACTGACATTCCTAGGTTTTTTAATTAATGGACGGCGAAATTTGAGTTGTGGAAGCAGAAGTGGAATTTAGTACAACTTCCAAACTACCAATGAATGGCTTAAGCTAAGTCGCTTAGCTGTTTTAATTTACACAGGCTTTTAAATATTTATGCAAACTTTACAATTCCATGGCAATCCCAGAACGAACATTTTCTTGTTTGCGACGGACAATGATTTACTTAGGAAGCATGATGGGGAACACCGACTGGGAATGGTTTTACTAAATGCTGGCTGCTGCTGGCTAGCTTTACTAATTATTAATCGCGACAAACAACTGAATATTGACAATATTTTAAAGGAATTTATCATACAAACGAGACGCTAAAATAGGCGCGTTTTGAGCGTGATTTCCACGCGGGCCGGGCCCGGTACAAAAGGCCATAGGGCCGGGCGTAGAGAAAAATAAAAGAAAATTTGAACTCAATTTAATATTGACATACTGCAATGCCTACCCATTACAATTGTCAAAAAATATTGATTTTATAAATAATGGAGTATATAATCTTAATATGATAGGATTTGTGTTTTGTTTGTCAACGAAACGGATATGTTCTTTTAGTCCCCAGGGTATTCATAATGTCGTTCCTTTCCAACTATATCCAACTTCAAATGAGCTATTCTTATTACCAGGCTTTTCAGTCTTCCTAAATGCGCATGAATTCATTATTTTACCAAATTTTTGGGATACCTCACCGGAAGTACAAAAACACGAATGGTAGCTTTTCAAGCCTATTTACATGCAGACCGGCATAGGCATTTGAGAAAAATTACGCTCCCAATAGTAGAGGAAACTATTAAGCCAAAATCGGGATTACTTATGAAAATTATATTATTTATGTGGAAGAAAATTGAATGGAACCTAAACGAAATGGCTAAATAATGCAACGTATCCTACCACCAAATAGAGAAAGTTGAAAGAATTTGAATTTGGATAAAGATTTGTTTGGACGTAAAAAATGTACATGAAAGTTAAACCAAAGAATGCAGTCAAGTGTAAATTTGGACACGGGTCCAAGTCCAATGGACTTCGATAGCTTTAGTTGCTTGAAGCGGCGATTTGTTAAAAGTGTAGGCTTCCGATTTGTCTTTTTTCAGTCAGTTTCTATTTAGTCCCCTGCCGTCGTTTAGTATTAAAACGTATTCTTATCTTCGAAACCAGTTAGCCAGTGTCACATTGGCGTCTTCGTTAGCAGCAGCAAAAATTCGTTTTTAGAAATTTAAACAAATAGCTCGCGGCAAACATAAGCTCCAGACTTAAAAGGCTAAACGCTGTGAATACTACACTTTACACGTGTTAGATTTGACTATTTTGTTATAAACTTTACGTTGCTGTATGTTTTACAATCAGTTAAGAACAAAATAAATGTACATTTTATTTTGCCATTTAAGTTTTTGCCTACATCTCTTTTACCTACCAAGCCGTTTGCCATAAACTTTTTGCCAACCTACCGCTTTAAAATTTCTTTGAAGCTTTTCTTGATGAACTACTTCAATTTAAATCTATTCAAAACAACAATTCACTTAGAAAATACCGATACAAACTAGCAGGATAAAATAGCTTATAAATACAGATTGATAATATATATTAGTTAAAAAACTATATACAAAACGTGAGCCTTCCTTAATTGCACTCTAAACAGGTTTGTGTAATTTTAATTCGGTTAATAGTTAAGGTCTAAGCTTTGCATATGTAATTAATCAGCTGTTTTGCTTTCTATTCAGTGCTGTAGCTGCTTGATTAGCTTTAAGATGCCGAAGAAACTTACTGCTGAGAGCGAGGCGACCGTTCGAGGACTTTCCAGAGCTGGTGTGACCCCAAAGGTCATTCTGTAGTAGGTTAGGGAACTCGGAAATGACATCAGCAGGAAGAGCGTCTTCAATTTACCTAATGGGACTGGAAAAATAAGAGAAGCCAAATCTGCAGGTCTTCCCAGCCCTCCCAAAGTCCAGCCTTACAAAGTCCGGACAATGGCACTGATTTAAAACATCGACGGTTTGACATCATATGGAAGCTCCCTGTCCCAAGGATGTATAGCCAAACGTTGCAAAAAAGTGTCTCATAACACTGTATGCAAAGTTATTAATGAAACTTTGCACAAACAAGTCCTAAAGATAAGGATTATTCACGCACTGAAGCCTTTTCATGAGGTGACCTCACACACTTCAAGGCAAACGCCAAAGACTTACGCTTCAGGCTGGGATTCACTATCCTAGATATAACAAGACATACCCATCAAGTCTCCCAACGCTTTGCCGATGGACTTTTATGGCTTTGGTTTCTTAAAATAAAAGTTTTTTTCCAGACGTACAACAAATTTTGACGGTCTTTGGAAACTTATGCAACAAGAGTGGTCCAATGTTTCCCCGGAAATGACCTCAAAAGTCATGAATTCTTAGAAAAGACAATGTCGAGCTATTAGAGCATCGAACGGAGATCATGTGGATGAAACTTAAACAATTCATCGACAAAAGCTTAGTTTTAAAAACCTTTAGCTTTTAGAGTGCAAAATACGCCCGATCGCCTTTAGTATAAATGAATAAAGTAAGAACTAAATATGAGTTTACAGTGCATGTTTAAAAAACTACATTGCTAATTTATTTGACAACCCTGGAATCCAGAGTCTGGATTCAATTCTATTTTTGATTTATTTTGGAGTTGAATGAATTACGCAAGTGTGGCGTATCAGCGATTTTAAAATTATAGGGGGATAAAGAAATTTCGGACAATTATAGCTATGCATGACGACTATCCTTTAAGCTGGTAATTTAAGAGGTATGTTAGGGTTTGGGTAATTTTGGGATTTTATGAAAATTGTCGGTCCATCCATCGAATTTTTCCGGATGTTCCTTGCTGTGGAAACAAAAATGGGAATAGATAGATTCGGATCCCATACCAATTGCCATCTTATTCCGACACATTTCCAGTTGGTAAAAAACCCTTCGGCAAAGTAGTCAGGCAATCTCGGCCGCGTATTTTTTTTTAATTTCACGCTTTACCGATCAAAACCCACGTTCGTTTTCGTTACTCAGGGTACTTAAAGATGTTCATAGATACACGTCGACTGCCAGACTAAATTGTTGCCATCCCAGATTCCCTTTAAAATATTGTAATTAATTAAATGCTTCAGGCTCTAACTAAGTAGTTAGGTTTCAAACTTTTTAAGTCAATAAGTTTAATGGATTTGTAAGAGTAACAGTTAATTATTCTGACCATCTAAACAACGTTTTTAAGATGTTTCAGAAACGTTTGGTTCTTGGTGGAAGTAAAAAACCATACCTCCTGATCAGATTTCATTCTTTTTCTTCTTGATATTCTTAAGTCCTTTGAGTTGCGGAAGACGAACGAGTTGAAAAATCCCACTTAATTCTTCTTTTTTCTCGGATTGGATAAAAAAGCTCTGGACGATTTTTAATAAAGAAATTACAGAATTTGGTAAATTCTGGTTCATTAACCATTAACCATGTACCCTTCCTCTTTTTGCTTTGGAATACTTTATCACAAATTTACACCAAAACCTTTCCATTTTACCTCGGTAACTTAATTCTTCAAAACCAAACAATGTTGTTTGAGCTTTGGTTTCAGTTTTAACAGAAATTCAGTTACATTAATTTTGTGACATCTATTTCTGACATTGTTTCATGAACAATAAATTGACTAGTAAGACAATCATGTAGAACTTATTTACTGCGGTATGCATTATTGCTGCGGAAGATACAACGCATTTACGAAAAACTGTATTTTAAAACTATTAATTGCTGTCATAACTTACAAACGCATAAACGTGTAATTTGACGGTGTTAATCCTAAACCAGTTTAGTTATTGTTAGCATACGTTTTTTTTTGAGTATACTTCATGTTGTAAAACCAAAATTAGTTCATGTTTTTTCTCTGTCTTCAATTAACTATGCAAGGATTTTGTTAAATCTAATACCTGTAATACTCAAAAACATAAAGCCGATACAAGCAGGCTATCGTGCAGCTTATATAAACCCAAACAGTTTTTTAACACAAAGCCTTTTGAAACAAAAAAAACTTCAAGGATTAACAAAACTCCCATAAATACGTGCATAAGGTTTGACTACCCTATTTAATGTGATTTGGTTAGAATGTTTGTTCCTAAATCAGTATTCATGCAGGCTTGAACTCACTAAGCTCTGTTTCTGAGTATTTTTTTGATAAAGCAAAAGAATTTACAAGGGCTTAAAAACATAAAAATACTATACCGTCAACTCAAATTTTCACGACTATTGTCACAGGGTTAAAAATAATAATCTTATTAACTTCGGTATGGAAAGCTATTTAAGAGGTACCTTAATCCGATGAGTGAATAGGTTCTTGCTTAACGAACTAGCAAATGATGCTGCAAGCAAACAGGATGAAATAAAGCCAGTTTACGAAAGCTGTCCGTGGACCACGGACCGGGGTTTTACGCTATAGCTACAGTTTTGGTACATAGGATAAATCCTTTCGGAATAATACTTAAATCCATCCAACTGATCTTAATATTGTTCTTAGTACAGTTTCGTTTGTTTGCATGGCACTGTCAGAAGTGAGAAGTGTTTCATTGAACAAATTCTTCAAGAAAGTTGCTAAAACGATTCTTGGCAAGAAATTATTTTAAAAAAATTTATAGTCAGTTGAGAGTTTATATTATATTGCTTTGTGAACAACAACAAATAAAATTACTGTATTACGCGCCAACTACAACAAGTCAAGATGCCTGCTATCAATTGTAAAATTTGTGAACATGAATCCAAATCTAAGGACCAACTCACCGTCCATATGAGAGTCCATACAGGTGAGAAGCCGTACAAATGTGATAAGTGCAATAAAACATTTTCAATGGTATCTAGTCGAACTAGACACATTAAAGGTGTTCATGAGCAGCAGAAGCCTTACAAATGTGTGAAGTGTAGCAAATGTTTTGCAACGAAACCGAATTTACTGAAGCACCTTCAAGCAGTTCATGAAAAACAGAAATGTGACCATTGCAGTAGACCATTCTCCGATAAAAGTTCTCTACATCGACACGTCAGAGCTATTCACGAGATGTTGAAGCCGTTTAAATGTATTCAATGCAACAAGTGCTTTGCATCAAAGATGCAATTAAATAGGCACATCAATGGATTTCACCAAAGGCAAAAACCATACAAATGTAATCTGTGTGATAAGCCCTTTGCACACAAAGGAAACTTGTATAGACACAGAAATAATGTTCATCAGAGTAAAAAACCATTTGCATGTGTTTTCTGCAGCAAACAGTTCTCAGCAAAGGGCAACCTAATTGAGCATACTTTGTACCACATCGGCGAAAAACCTTTCAGCTGTGCTCTTTGCAGTGCATCTTTTACTAGTGGTTCAGACATGACAACTCATATACGAACACATACAGGAGAAAAACCATACCGCTGCGATGTTTGTGAGAGGCGATTTAATACTAAAGGGGACCTAAATAAGCATCAAAACACTACACATGGTACGGTTTTTAAAATACATTTTACTTCTGGTTTAAATGTATTCATGTATATTATAATAATTTTGTTCACATTATTTTGCAGAGGGAGGTGTTAAGACCTTCTCCTGTCTGTTCTGCATATCAAGTTTTCGTACACGGCATGAACTACGCAACCACATTTTCTCCCATACCAGGGAAAAGCCGTTCAATTGCAGTTTTTGCTTGGATTCCTTTTCTTCATCCAGCAACCTCACGGCTCATGTAAAGAGGGTGCATCTGGATCCTCAAAATCATTGGAGATAAACGAGCAGCAAGCCAATTCACACAACTGCAAATTTGGTGGGAGAAATTTTCACACTGTACAACAAACGACAAGGAATTTTCTTATTGCGTAAATAATGCATTTAGTTATTCAGGAATTCTATGAATTTACCTAAATTCGAACGTAAATTTTAGGAAGACTGAGAAATCCTTTGACGGTACTATGAATTCCGATTTATTTGATGGTAGATTTTTTTCAAAACTTTATGAAATCGATGCACCACCTTGTAAATTTTTACATTTAAGTAAATTTTTGGAATAAACTATGAGCTCAATTTGTAGCGCGCTTCAAATATTAAAAATAATATTGTATATACAATAATAAAATAGTTTTCAAAACGTAGGTCAAATTATTAAGAAAAAGGCGTATTTCTAGACTAAAATGTGCCAAAAAAGTTTTAAGACAAATTTTATAAACAAATAAAGACTAGTCATAAAAAACAAAAACATCCGAAAAGTATCCGACCGTAACGCATTTCATGACTTACGAGCTGATTACATATACTCATCATTATCATTTTCAGTTAAAATTGCAACAAATCTTTATTCAACTTTTTGTTTTGCTGCATATCCCAAAACTGCTGCTGTGCCAGACTACAAGTGAACCAAAGTTTCATTTCAACCCAAAAATGAATCAAAGACGTAATTAAATTCCGGGTTGCCAAAGAATTAGCAATGTAGCGTACCTAGGTATATTCAGCATATGCAACCCGAAAACTCGTAATTAAGTTATCAATATATGTACCTATAGTAAAGATTCTTTCGATTTTATATAATTGTGTTGATTTTCCAGCATTTGGTTTTTTGGCTGAGCTACTGGTAATATTGCATTTCGTCAGATTGAAAGAATAAATGAAGACACATTTGAAAGGAAGGTTTACATTTGAACAGGTGCAATGCAAACCTTAGTGGAATATATTAACTTGTCAGTAGTTTGTAGTAGTAGTTCCCTGTTCTATAATTCAATTGAATTAATCTAATTGTTAACTTTTTTCTCAATTTAATTGATTTTTATTTCTGCTCTGATCCTATGACTTGTTGAACATGCTCCTAAAATCTTTGTTCTTTTATAAAAATGTGTTTGAATGTTACGTTACGTAAATTCTTCGTTTTTTGCAGTTTTTTCAGGGTTTAGAGACAGTATATTTCGGACAGTGGACATGGTTCACGAGCAAACTTGCAGATAAGAAAGCTTATAACTACGACGAGATCCTAGTTGGAAGTCGAGTGCTTTGGATTGGTGGACCATCGGAACTTGGACTATTGCGCGGTACAAACTGAAATGAAGACTAGCATTCCAGTGCACAGGAATATTCTTGATGGGAGGTTGGCAAATTGAAATGTGACCATAAGTTTGGTCAAGTTGACCAAGCAAGGGACCCGGGTCGATCCGGGTGGATTGAGGGTTAAGTATGAAAGTAAAATAAAAGGGGAGATGGTTTGCGACTTGGGAATGTACGCGGAGGGATATGCTTGGTATTTTGGTAATGGTGGGGTTACCCCACCACCGGGTTATATTTAAGTATATTTGTAGGTAGTAAAATTCAACATTTAGAATCTCTTTCTAGGTAGGACTGAAATGGATCACCTTGATCTAAGTATTTCATTTCAGAAGTATTTTAAAAAGGGAAAAAAAATCAACGAAGTTCAAAAACACTATTAGAATCTGAATAAGTCTGACTAACTTTCGAAATTCCGAATATTTAAGGTAAAATAGCTTATATTTTGAACACAAGTCGAAGTTTATGGCACTAAATTTAACTGGGTAAAAATGATGAACTTTACCAATCTAAATTTTATTTTTTTTGCAAATATTTTGCTAGACATTTTGAGCTTCAAACAAGAGCTCAAAATCCAAAACTAGTTATTAAATTAGGTTTACGATGTTTTCGTGGTAATACCTATGATGCATACATTAATTAGTTACCATATTACCACCAAACTCATTTCATTAAATTCCACATAAAGATCAATAGATAAGATTAAGTGTTTACTTGCATCACAATATCTAATAAAGGAGACTGTGAGAAATGCCACGCCAATATTGTACTTTTTAGGAACAAAGGGAATTATTTGAGTCCACCAGTGGTGGCAAGATACGATGCTGGGCGCGAGCCTAGCATGCTGTATGCCAGATAATTCCCGTTTATGTCCTTTTTCTTTGTAATAATGTAGAAATTTGTCCGTTAAGTCTCAGTGTGTCTGTAATCTGCAAGTGTTTGGCCGTTGGTCATTTTCTGTACTTTTCGTAGTCGTAGTCATTTCAGTCTTAGTCTTGAGCTGAACTTTTCTGTAAAAAGTAGTAAGTAGTTGTCTGCCTGCGTGCAGTTGTAAGTAGAATTGAGTGACGTGGCCTTCAGCAAAGAGTTAATTGCTGGTCATATTTTATTGTAACTTTTGAGAGAATAAAAGTTAAAGATTGTGTCAGATTAATTGAACTTGTTTTAGCGTACTAATTTATTTTCCCCTTAAAGTAGTGGGCTTTTTGTTCGGGATTTTTATTAGTAAAGCGCATCCCCTAATCACTGTGGATAGCCACACCTTCGTTAATCCTGCGAGACGAACAAAGACGAACCTTCTGAACATAGTTAGATTGCAGCCCAGTTAAATTAACAGTTTTACAAGTGGCATTTACTACAGAGACATTACCTGTTCAAAATGTCTATTGTGCCTTTTAATATTACGTTCTATGTAAATATCATATTTGTGTAACCAAAAGCGTTAAATCAGGCGCAAATATGCTTTAGCATAACAAACCTTTTATCCGTTAAACCGTAGAAGAGAAAACAACTTACAAAATAATTACGAATTTATCCTTTGTTATGTGCGTTGTCGTAAAAATTTCGGCGGCACATCAAACATTGCTGTAAAATAGCTGACTAAATACCACAATTTAAAATATCCTAAACGTATGTAAGATAGACAGTTTGAAAATTAAAGTTGATGGAATATTATGTACACATACAGAAAAGCAGTTTTTGTTCTCAAGAACATTTCCAGCCATG
Source organism: Entomobrya proxima (assembly GCA_029691765.1). Classification (NCBI taxonomy): domain Eukaryota; kingdom Metazoa; phylum Arthropoda; class Collembola; order Entomobryomorpha; family Entomobryidae; genus Entomobrya; species Entomobrya proxima. The sequence continues at coordinate 54,036,551 of CM056171.1, read as the reverse complement.
GGAAATGTGAAGGAATTTTAGATTAGCAGCCGAAAAATTCTGTTAAAAACAAACATCTTAATTAAAGTAGCAAAAGTTTTGATTCAAAGCGTTGGTAGGTATTACATTTCAGAAAGGATTATTTGGTCTCGTGTGGGGTTAAAAATGTTTGTGCATAATTGAATGTTCAAGGTCTCGGTAACAAGAGTTGTTTTTATAGAATTTCTTAGGATGTTGTGTATCCAATATTATAAAAGAGTGGAGGTTTTCTTCTTATTGCAGCAAACACTTTAAACATTCAAATAATTCCACATGTAATTATTCAGCGTCTTTTACTGATTAAACAGAACAAACATTTTCTATCATACTGTAATTCTTAAAAACTTCAAACTTCATGTCGTGTACACCTGTTCGAAAACTCCAATTGAATACTAGTACTAATCAACATATTTACCTTTCTTACGATTGGGCTAGATACGTCATTGATATTATTGATTGTTTCATTATTTCAGATAAAGAAACGCATGAAACTTTTATGAACATACGAAACATATGAAACAAACATACGAAACTTTTATGAAAACGCTGTTAAACCTTCTCTTATGAAATGCATACAGGGTTCGTTCATCCGTAGTAACGACGGGAGTACTGCGCATGCATTTTTCCTGTATTTTTTTTTCTTATTATTTTTCTTAACCTTGAAAACTGTCCGGCCCCTTACAAGTCCCGGCCCCCCGTGACGATCACGGGCTGGCACGGACGTCACTTAGCCCCTGCGACCCAATGCTTGTTTGTTTGCTTTTCTACCGCACTTTTTAAGTTAAGTATCTTCCAGTGAACAATTGCTGCCAAACAAAACCAGTTGTCGAGCTGGCGTCTTAGCTGAACTATTATTCTAAGTTCATTTTTCCGACTCTTTGCCTCTTTCCCTCCAAAATACACTCTATATTCAACTGAGTTGTCTTTAGCTGAATTTACGTAGCATTTTCAATTTAATATTTATGATGTCTACTATTATACTCTGTCTCTGCTGGCCACCAAGGAATTGTTCTACTGAAGTGGAAGGGTACTGGGGGAATTTCTAAGAAGTATACGCATCACATTTTTTGGTTTTAATTGGAGGGATGCTGTACCATTTTAATTGAATTGGGCTATAGTTTATTTCAATTTTTAAATAAAAGGTGTGTTTTCTACTCGGTTATTGCAATACTTCTTTCTATTATACGTCCTTGACATCGTCACCTAATTTGAATTTGAATTTGATCTTTATTGTCTTGCAATGCTACTGTTTTTGTTGTTTGCTGAAATAATTCAAAGTAAAAAGCTTTAGTTTGCAAGCGTGCATTTATGTCTCAACGGTTATCAGTAAAAGAGGAAATTATAAATATAAATTATAAGCAAAAAACAAATTTTTAATGGCGTAAAAGCTTTTAAACAATTCAAAATTGCAATTTGCACACAAAAAGCTCTTCCTTAATTTTTATGTACTAGTTGCATTCCAGTTTTAAGAAAATTAATTCTTAAGCGGATTTTCATATTGAGTAGGTTAGAATGATGAAGAAAAGGAGTTGGAACTGATATTTTGGTTGCAGAGCTGCTTTATTTCTAATGATCTTCATTGGGCTAGCGTTTCTCTTAGATTTTGTACTTTGTTCAGTGATTCTTTTGTTAAAATCTGTTGATTGCTCTTTCTCTGGTCATTAGTAGTTAGTAGTTTTATTTTATATACTTATAATAATTTTGTGTACGATATAATGAATGACATTATGGCTTAGTGGGTTAAAAATACGATAATAAACTTAAATGTTACATCCAATCTCTTACGAAAGTTTGAATATTTAAAATTTACATTTTTGCGAAAGTCAGATTTCAAAGTCTTCACAATTTAAGCAATTAACTTTTTGTTTATTTAGTAAAATATGCAATAAAAATGGCAGGTAGATGATCACTCTGTTGTTATGGAAAATAAAGGAAAACAAGGAGTTTTGTGCTAGCAAGGCTATTATGAGACAAAATTTGCTTTTCAATCACTCAATCTGAATTTGAAAAGTTGCACTCCGAAATTCCACTCCATCATTAAAAAAACATTATCGTAAGAGGATTTAACCACGACCCAGATCTAAGTAAATTGGATACCACCGGAACTTAATTGTCATTTCAACATATTGAGACCTTCGTATCACTTGCGGTAGGTGACTTGCCAAATGACCAAATGAATGAAATGATGTTCATTCGACCCTGTCAACTACTACTTCTGAAACATAAATTCTCTGTGTTCATCTGTTGCACAACGACATCGACATGTTGAGGCGTCAAATTTTTTAAAACTTCAAGCTATGACAAAATCAAAGCATTTGTTTCACTAAAATGTCCAGCGAAAGTTCCATTTTCTTTATTTTTCATCTAGGAACCCGATGTGTAGAAGAAGGGTGGCATTTGTACAGAGCCATTTCAACAACGCGAATATTGTCCAAACTTCTTTAGTTACAACCTAATTGAATACCCGCGATTTAGCCAATTTCAGCTATAATCAAAATTTCTCTTGCCTTTTTATATGAATTTTCAGCATGCGCCAAAACCGCTGTTCCCACAAGTTCACTGTATATTCAGTTCCAAAATGGACCATCAATGAAACTTATTCCAATGTTGTTTGAATAAAAACTTTTACTGTTTATAATAAATATATTTTTACATCAAAACTTGTTCTTTATCCCACTTAAGTTGAAATGCTGTTTCCATTTTCCAAGTGAGAAAACTGAGGACTATACTTTCAAACCATGATGGGTGTTAAGGAAGATGCGGTGAAGGCTTTGACTGGTGGGGTGCTTATCGGGCCGCGAGAAGATTACCGGTGCACACCAAGCCAACGTTCTTAAGGATTACGGGTCCGTTAAAAGTGAGACCCTTAACACGAAAAGCATCCTAGCTGCAACTGTTCAGATTCTGAACTTCAGAAGTAAAGCCGTTTCCCCGAATAGAAATTGACGAAAGTCAAATAGAGAGTAGTACAAAAGCCTCTTAAGCCCTGGAAATGTACCCGATTTAATGGTGGTCATAGGTCTTGAACTGGGTTTCGTTTGAAGACGCCTATGCACCAAGGTCTTTGCTGTGAAGTTGTGGGCGCTGGAATTGACGGGCAGATTGCAAAAAATTTCTGCGAAAATTGACCACGTAAGGTTGAAAGTATAAGTTGAGGACAAAAGTGGCAGAAGTCAGGAAGGAGGGGGTTCGTGTCCAGGTCAGTTTGGAGTATGTTAAGGACCCGGGGAAACAAAGGATTTAAATTGCCAGGTCCTTGCGTTGGTCTGCATTGGAAGAGGACCTTACATAGAGGATTCGCAAAAAATGTGTTGCAATTTGAAAATTTACATGGATTTTCCCATTTAAAATTTAAAAATTATACAAAAATTGTGCGTCCCATAACTCTTCCCGCCGACGCTAGGTGTAAAAGTGAAAAATATGGGGTTATATAACTTGACTCCCTCTTTCGAATGAGCGCTTACTGGGTTGCACCAACGGTCGGCTGTCAAAAAATATAACGAGTCAAAATTTTGAAATTTTGGCGTTTTTTAGCCGGAAATTCCAAATATTTCGTGCCCTTGACCAGTTGGAAACATGAAAATTAGTATATATAGGTTTTAAATAGTGATAAATTTATTGGAGCAAACGGTTTTTAATTTTGACGTAACAGTGAGGAGTTTTCAAATTTCTCCAAGGTCAAGAGGGCAAACGTTTGTCAAATTGGACCTCCATGTGTCAAGACAAATTGAATGATATACTATGAGGTAGGGGTTAGTTGCCAAAACTAAACAAAAACACGGATCCGGGAAAAGGGAGTAAGAAGGTCTGATCCCTATCCACAAAGTTACTAACCTTTCAACTTGGAAAACTGTAGAAAATGGTCCTATTCAGCTTTCCAATTTTTGTGTGAGTGGTTCTCCCCTATTACGCCGGGGAAAAAGAGGTAGGCTTTTTTGCAAAAATTGCTGGAAACTACAGTCTACTATTCATACTCCCCATTGGAATTAACGCAAAAATCTAGTGCTTATATTCCCAGCTACAGCAAGAAGAAAAGGGTGCGGCATGATTACAATCCCTCACCACCATGCAAACTAAGAGTGGTGGAGCGGTAACCAGCGGGGTACCTTCATACGCCGGAGATGGAAGAAGTGGCCACTTGAACCAACGCACTTTTGTAGCAATTTGCGCGGGTAAATTTCAAAGTAGGTACACTAGGATATGATTTTAAATAATTTACGATATTACATTCGGATATAAATAAAGCCACAAACTAATCTACTGAAGAAAACAAAGCGCTTTATACATTATTTTACAAACATGGAGTGCAACTGTAGCATAAAAATCAGAATGAGAGGTTTTGTCACTTTATTTTTTTAAACTAATACAATGACAGCAGAAGATTGAATCAGTTATTCTGAGCTTATCAATTTTCTTATTTACTGGTATATAATGCACGTGTAATGAAACATGAATGTATATTATTACGCATTCACCCAACGTGTCTATATAGACAGGTTAGGCGTTTATTTAGACACGTAGAAACGTTTTTTTGAAGAATTTGAACGCCGAAAATGCTGCATTTGCACTTGCTGGGGTGTTCCTAACGTACAGATGATGGGTAGCCATTAACGGGTCATAGTATTTGGTTGGTTAAGAAGTGTATGTTCTATAGTATTTGGTTCAAAATCCCAAAATCGAATCCCACATAAACTAGAACTGAATGTTTTGAAGATTTTAAGGTGCCTTTAAAAGATAGATGACAAAATAGAAAATCGTTCACCTTCTGAACCACTTTGTGACAAGTGCAGTTAAGGCCCACATGTCTACATAGACATGCTGTGTGTCTACTTAGACACGTAAGAAAAACTATTTTATTTTATTCGCGTGTCTATATGCGTCACCTAGCGTCATGCTTACAGTTAAAAATTCCTTTTAATTTCCCTGTAGATTCACACCAGAGTTCCATTCAACGCCAGAGTTTTCAAGTACAATTCCTTAGTCTATATCAAAAACCTGACTTTCTGTCAATTTTTGAGCAAAATCTGCAGGAATCTTCTTGAAATATCAAAATTCGAAGACAAAATAATTTTAAATTCTTTACGAATCTCAAGTCGTAAATTTTTCCCCAAGTGATATATCATATTATCAAGTACACTTTTGTGAATCTACAGGGAAATTAAAAAGAAATTTTAACTGTAAGCATGACGCTAGGTGTCTATATAAACACGCGAATAAAACAAAATAGTTTTTCTTACGCGTCTAAGTAGACACCCAGCGTGTCTATATACACACGTTTTTACGTGTCTAAATAGACATTTAACGTGTCTATAGACATTTAACGTGTCTAAATAGACACGTGGGCCTTAACTGCACTTGTCACAAAGTGGTTCAGAAGGTGAACGATTTTCTATTTTGTCATCTATCTTTTAAAGGCGCCTTAAAATCTTCAAAACATTCAGTTCTAGTTTACGTGGGATTCGATTTTGGGATTTTGAACTAAATACGGTAAAGCATACACTTCTTAACCAACGAGCTGTTAATGGCTACACATCATCTTTACATTAGGAAAACCCCAGCAAGTGAAAATGCAGCATTTTCGGCGTACAAATTCTTCAACAAAAATCATAATAATTAAGTAATCCATTTTAACAAATAATCATTCATTTAAATGCTATTCTGTCACTAAACCAGTCCATGTAGCTTCACTTTTTTACACAATGCACTTACTATTGTATCAATTTTAAACAACAATGGATTTAAATTTTATGATTGTATTTCAGCCTAACAGATGCGGTGAAAAGGTTTTTACTGTGTATATTATTATAAAAAGTAAATCTGTATACTTCCAATGGTCTTGTAAGATGTATTCCGTTAATTACCGGAATACAATAATTGCCATGACTGGATTCGATGGGTGGACTATTAGCTGCTCAAACAGTTCAGGAAATTGTTCAACGTATATCCTCAGGTAAAATATTCAGACACAAAATTTAGGGATATCAATGAAGGAACTCTCTTGTATTATATTAGAATTATCCGCGTTCAAAAATGCAGAACGTACCCTCAAGTGATAACATGTTATACAGGCACCTATTATATGCAGTAATGTAATCAATGACATCCATATTCATTTCTTGCCAATTTATAGTTACCTGAGACTTCCAAATTCAGTTTTTCAGGTAGAAACCTACCTGTGTTAATAAGAACACTCAGCATAACCATGAAAATATTTAAAGCGTGAAGTTTTTTAATACTTAAAATCAGGATAATTTTACTTGGAAAAAACTACTTGACTGTTTCAGGAAAACAGTTCCACTATTTTGCAAGGAGCTCATTTCTTTTTCCCCAATCCTAATCCTTCCGGTTTTCAAATTCATTCCAGTATTTACATTTCAGGTCAAGAGAAAGTCGCTTACTCCCTTTACCACTGGTGCATTTCATTAAGTTCCAAAATAAACCAGAATCGCTACTAAATCCGATGTTCATAAGGAAATCGGGAAATTGGGCTGTTTTGCACTATAAGTCGGCAGCATTCGGTTTTTCGCTGAATAGAATGAACCATCTTATTTGGATAGGTTAAGCACAATGCTAAAATTGACAATATGTAACGCAAAATATAATTGAGTGGAGTTAGTTTGAAAAATGTTTGATTAAATAATGAGACATGGTTTGTGTAAAATTAATACAAACTAAAAAGAAACCTTATTTGAAACATTGAACTCGTGATGAGTTTGTTGGAATGAAGAAAATATTTGCTGGAAAGTGGTGACATCCAAATCACAATTGTATATTATGTGCTTACAAATTACAAATTAAATTGGTTATCCACTTAAATAATTCATTTTTATATGAATCGGTTTTCAGCATTAATTTGGCGTTTTCAATACGCACCACATTTCTCTAACGTTCAATAGCAAATCAGAAGTGAAAACCTGGTGGTTTGCGTACAAGAATGATTTCTGCCAAGACAAATTATTTAGTTTAATGCTATAAGCTCCAATTAATTGTTTTTACAAATTTTCTCAATAGATTTGTAAAATACAGTAATTAATTAACTTGACCAATTCAACAAAAATTTTTGCAAGGCTTCAGCAACATTTGGTTTCTTTGTGTATGCGGAGTCCGCCGGAAGTATCCTAGATACACTGATACCTAGTCTTCTCCGGCGGCGCATTGGAGATCGAATGTTTTACAAAGTTTTATATTTTATTGGATGTCTGGGAACATTCGGCTTTTCAGTGTGGAGTCCTTTATCATTAATATAAAAAAAGTGCATGCCGGCCTTTTAGAAAATGGTGTCTAACGGGAACATAGTAAAACAGATTTTGAAAAGTACAAAATGTAGTGACAAAATTAAACTGGAAGGCACAAAGAGAGCTACCGCTCATTGGGAATTTTCTAAACAGAATCCAAATTTTAGATTCGCTTATCAGGCTTCTAAAAAAATTTCGAGTAACAATTCGTCATTGGGACCCCCCCAAAAATTTTTGTCTTAAATTTTAAAAACTTTTATACTGTTATGAAGTATGCTTATCGACAATTACTACATACAAGGTTTCATTTCCATATGTTGTTTTAAAGAGGCTGGACAGAGGTTTAAAATTAACGTGTACCAAAAACGAAAGTTTTTAATTTTTTCAGACTGGAAGTATAACTGAGCAATAAAACTTTTTATGAAAGTTGAGCAACTTATGACCTATTAGTATGATGATACTTGACGCCATGACCAGTTCTTGTATTTTTTGAAAAATTAAAAAATTGAATTTTTTCGGTTTTTTGGGGATTTTGCAAAATGTTTTGTGATAACTTTTTACCATTCCATAACTTTTGCGACTCGATTTTAGAGTGACCATCTACAGTTTTGTCCGCTCTATTAAGCACAGAAAACCACTTGATAAAATATTGTCATTTCCAGAGGATATAACCAAAAGTTTAAAAACTCCGATTTTTTCTCGCAAGTTTTTGGACAGTCATGGCTCTGTAACTTTTGTCTTGGGCAATCAGTTCCAAATGAAGAAACGGCTAGAAGATAGCCAATTGTCTGTTCTACATGCCTAAAGTATCCAGTATAAAATATAGACGACGTGTGCGAAGTGGTGGCGAAGAATACACAATAGTTTGCAGTGAACCGGAAGTGCCCCAAAATCAAAGAATCCTGAATAACTTTGTTTAGGAACAAGATATCAAAAATTTGAGAGACGACATTGTATTGTATTAAATTTAATGGGGAACAATGTGGTACCCCAACTTTTGAAATTGAACATTTACACGAGAAATTACCAATGTCCACATTAAGTGAAATTGGGTAAATTTCAAGTATTTCGAAAATTTTGATTTTTCATATTTGGCTTGTTTTAAATGTTTTTCTCAGTTATTTGCACTTTTCAATGGTAAGGATGAATAATAAACACAATTAAGCAAATTTGAGCCTATATATGAAAAATCAAAATTTTCGAAATTATTGAAATTTACCCAATTTCACTTAATGTGGACATTGGTAATTTCTCGTGTAAATGTTCAATTTCAAAAGTTGGGGTACCACATTGTTCCCCATTAAATTTAATACAATACAATGTCGTCTCTCAAATTTTTGATATCTTGTTCCTAAACAAAGTTATTCAGGATTCTTTGATTTTGGGGCACTTCCGGTTCACTGCAAACTATTGTGTATTCTTCGCCACCACTTCGCACACGTCGTCTATATTTTATACTGGATACTTTAGGCATGTAGAACAGACAATTGGCTATCTTCTAGCCGTTTCTTCATTTGGAACTGATTGCCCAAGACAAAAGTTACAGAGCCATGACTGTCCAAAAACTTGCGAGAAAAAATCGGAGTTTTTAAACTTTTGGTTATATCCTCTGGAAATGACAATATTTTATCAAGTGGTTTTCTGTGCTTAATAGAGCGGACAAAACTGTAGATGGTCACTCTAAAATCGAGTCGCAAAAGTTATGGAATGGTAAAAAGTTATCACAAAACATTTTGCAAAATCCCCAAAAAACCGAAAAAATTCAATTTTTTAATTTTCAAAAAATACAAGAACTGGTCATGGCGTCAAGTATCATCATACTAATAGGTCATAAGTTGCTCAACTTTCATAAAAAGTTTTATTGCTCAGTTATACTTCCAGTCTGAAAAAATTAAAAACTTTCGTTTTTGGTACACGTTAATTTTAAACCTCTGTCCAGCCTCTTTAAAACAACATATGGAAATGAAACCTTGTATGTAGTAATTGTCGATAAGCATACTTCATAACAGTATAAAAGTTTTTAAAATTTAAGACAAAAAATTTTTGGGGGGGTCCCAATGACGAATTGTTACTCTTCCTAGCTCTCAAAGTCGCCTAACAAGTATCTTAAATATTTTTAAAACTTTCCGAGTTGCTTATGATATTTGTAAAATTTGTACTGGCCCATTTAGTTGCCCGTGGAAATTTGGAGGAGGCTTATCCTGTGGCTCAACGTGTGACTCAACAAGTCCTCCAAATAACTTATCTCCTTCCCCGAATCCCTCAGCTGAGGAGGCACCGGTTGTCTTCTCCGAATTCTCTGTTCTTTATCCTCCACACTAGGACCTTAGCCTAACCCTTCTCAGTGTCCTCCTCTTATTCTACAGCAGCATTTCTGAACTGTCTGTTTTTCCTTGGGTAGCAATCCTTAAAATTCCCTCCAAGATCCCTGCCTTCGCACCCTTTGTCCTCCACCTCCTCCATAGCACACCCCCGGACTATTCCCCCTCAACCTTGACCTATTCAAAATCTTTTTCGAACTCCGCCTGTCTTTGAATACAGCCTAGTTCCTTTGTCCCTGATCCAGTTGCCCAGGAACTGCTCTCCATTCCAAGTTCCTCCGCCCTAAACCCACTCCATTCCCCTTCAGGTCACCAGTTCCTATGCTTTTTCCTCCAATCCTTTAGCTTTCTCCGAAAACCTTGTATCTCCTATTTCGAGTCCTTTCTTCTTCCCCGCCAATTCCTTTTTGCTTTCTTAACCGACAATTCCACAGCCTTCGTCACCTCCATCCACTTCCAACTGGTTTAGGTCCTTCTGGATCCCAATATCTTTTCTGTCATTCAGTTCCTTCTTCCAGGCATTCATTCCCTGTCCATCTTATCCAACCTCACCTCTTGCATTTCAACTTGTCAAGATAACTGAGTGCAGCGGAAACATCATTTTCCAAAATCCGGTTCACCAAACGAGTCAAACCAGGTTAAACCGCAACCTGATCGATTTTCCCATTCATTCCGCTAATTAAATTTCAGGCAAAATGTCAGCAAACGGTTGCTTCCTCCACCACTCGTGCATTAACATTAAAGTCCTAAACGAAGCACAAGTGAAATTAATTCCGGAATTGGTAACTAAATCGTCATATAAGGTTGTTACTCATGTACTAAAATCGGTGGTTGCTCCTTTTAACTGTAACTATAGAATAAGATTCTTCGATCCTTTCTTTTCAGCTTCATGAGCGACTCCAAGGACAGGTAAAATACTATAAAAACTTGGTAAGCTACTTTATAATTTAGTAAAAGATTTTAAAAACTTTATTAGCAACTGACCGGTTTAGTAAAAATTTCTGGACCCATGATAAGCGGCACCAAGGGTGCATGACCAAGCCAGTTCTACAAAAATAAACAATTTATTTATCCTCTGGACTCTGGGTATGGTGTGGTCCAAGAATTGTGTAGGGATGATGGTGGCAATGTTTGCTGTTGTACGAACCAAACCTGGTTTACCTTTCCTTATTTTCTCCGGCCAGGATCCTCTGGGGAGTTGGGGTGGGCATGAAAACATTTCTCTTAAAATTCAAAAATTACCAAAGCCATAAAATCTGTCATTCATTATTCACCTTAGTTTTTAGTTGTTCCTGTGTTTTAACAGCTTCTCCAGTTTCTGATTCAATTTTTAGTTATCTCTTCTCATTTTACCTCATACAAGTTTCCAACCTTCTTAAAATACTAAACCAAACTATTTACCTGCAGAAGCTGTACTATGGAACTTGTCCAAACTGGTATTCCCTTCGGAATTCGGAAACTGATCTTTACGTTGACAAGCGTGATGACTTTGAAGCAGATAGATAGGCGACAGTACTTGAACGTTGAACGTAGTTGTCCAAAGGGAACGTTGCGCTCAGAATTGGTCACTGGGACAAGTGCTTCATCTAGTTTCCAGTTGAATGGTTTTCGACACCGAGAGATTTGTGATGACCATAACAACGCTCAATGGAGTTCCCAAGATTTTTTAAATCGGTATGGGTTCCCTCTTTGATGTTGATCAAGGAAAAGAATCCGGGTAGTTTGAGGGATTGGTATAGTAGCTAGGCAACAGTAGACACAGATAGATTGCTTTAGATTGATATGATCTATTTGCCAGCAATATCCCAGCAAAGCACAAGAGCAGTTTATCCGGCGTTCAAATGCTAAACAATTTCATAAAAATTTACCAGTCCTATTCAAACCTTTTTCATTAATCTAGTTGCTATTCTGCTACCAAATCAGTCATCAATTGTTCGGCTGCTTTACAATTTTCTATTTTGATGTGTAAGATTGTATGAATTCTAAATAAAAAGGCATTTATATTTTGTAATTATATTGCAACGTAGCAGATGCAGTGAAACGGTTGTTGGTGTACATACTCTAAAAAGTAAATCTACATACTTACTTCCCAAGGTCTTGTAAAATATATTCCGTTAATTACCGCTCAATACAATAAAAAAAATTCTAGTTCTTTGGCAATACGTCATCTAATGTCCCATAATATGTTTTGCGATTATTTTTATTGATTTTAAAATTATTGAAATGTTGAGAGAATTCATTAAAGACTAAATATTTCTGTTTTCCATTACAAAGACTGGCAAGTGCAAACGAAGGATTCTCAATGATACTGGTCATGATGTGGTCCTCCAATTCTCCAACTTCTGGTGGGAAATTGGAGGTGGCAAAGACTCTGTAGTTGCTAGTCAAGGAAAAAAAAGGTGGCGAAGGAGAAGTTGTTAAGCTTGAGTTACTTTTCAGTCGAGTTATTGCTGGTCAGGTAATGGAGGCAATTTGGGCATTCCCGGGCGGAGGAAGTTGGAACGCAGAGTAAAAGCAAAACCTACGATACAAAGTGTGTATAGTGTGTGTGTAGCAGGTTTTGGTAAAAGCTAGCACATTCGACAGAACATTGCAGACATTGCACATAACATTGGACTGAGCACAATGGGAATAGGTTAGAATCAGAGATGGAGACGGAGTTTCACAAAAAAATAATTTGAAAGGGTCAAGGTCAAAGTGCAAGGGTCCGGGGGTGTGTTCAGAAGGGTGGGCTTTGGAAGGGACAAAGGGGGGAGGGATTTCGGAGAGATTGTTAAGGAGTGCCAGGCCAAGGTGAAGTGGACGGAGGAAAAACGGTTAGCCTAGTCTAACCAGAAATGCTGTTGGAGGGTGACATGGAGGTGAACCGAGAAGGTTCGCAGTCAGACTGGTTGAGGTGGTAAAACCTATTTATACACCGTTTCAACGCCAACAAGGACATCCGTCTTTGGTTAATCGCCTTGAAGGCATACTCTGTAAATTTATCAAAAAAAAAACAAAAAAATTATCATTCCCATCTAACAAATCATCGAACTAACTATTAACCTTATTAATTAGATTTTTCTTTAACTTACCGACTTGATGCAATCGTATGCTTTTGCATGCACTATGCACTGAAAATCCACAATTAAGCAACTTATTGTGGTGGTTCACAAACGATTAAGTTTTTTGAAGAGGTGGAGGTAGCTAATTTATAAACAGATACTGCTGTCACATCGTCAATTTCGTATTGAGATTGTCAATATTACCGCAAATAATTCATTTTATGTATTTCATTGGTATGATATTGTTATTAATGGTATTTGAAATAATAGTATATTATACAGGAAATCATAACAAACAGACTTTTTTGTTGCGAATGCAATTTTTCAAATGTTTAACTAACTTTTCATCCTTGCAAGAATTTAATCCACGTTTCTATAATTATAGTGCGTACTGAAGGAAATCTATGAAGACATGAAAGTTTTCCGAAAGCAAACTTATTATTAGTGCAAAAGCCTTATTAAACTGTAACTTGATTAAATATGCCATATTGGTATTAGGACTACAAGGTAGGGACTTTCTACTAGACCATAAGATATGAATAAATGTTTTTTCTTATTGCCATTTGATTGCAACTCTGACTTTCCCGCTGCATTTGTCCATTTCATTGAGCTCACAATTAAAGCAGACTTGAATTTAAATGCAGGTTTGATAATTATAATGGCAAATTTGTTAGTTATAAGTTATAACTAAAGTACTAGGTCAACAAGATACTTGCATTCTTCAAACTTTTTGTAATAAATAGGCAGCAATTTGTTTTTTTGGGGGAGGGAGGACCTCTCTAAACCTTTTTCTGCATCTCGCTTAATTTCAAAAGTTATGTTTTCTTTAAGCCAATCAAAGATTTGTATTCTCTGAAATGATTTGAACAGTTTGCACACCTTAGATTTTAAGACGTGCATACGCTAGCTTATTGCTCTAAATAGGTTTTTATTGAGTTATCAATGTTTTGGTTACGTATGCTGTAAGAATAAGGTGCAAATGTAAATCGCATAAGCGTTTAAATGTTGGTTTGCTTTTATTTTCAAATACATAAAGGGATATTGTTTTAGTTTAGGTAATACAAATTTAGTTTCGATGATTTGTCGACAAATTTAACAACGCAAAAATGAGCTATTCAGACCTAAATTAGGTCACCTAATCCTATTAATTGCTTCCATAAAAACGATATTGTAATGAATTACAATTAATAAATCTTTACGTTTTACGCATTCATGTTTCATTAAATATGCGTTACATACCAGTAAATAGGAAAATTGATAAGCTCAGAATAACTACTCCACAATTCTGCTGACATTTATTAGTTTAAAAAATTGAAGTGGCATAAACTCTCATGCTGACTTTTATGCTACAGCTGCACTCCATTTTTTGTAAAATAATTTTTGAAGCGCTTCCATCCCTACAGTAGATAATGTTTATGTTATGTATATAGTCGGATGTAGTACCTTAAGTTGTGAATAGCACATACTAGTATACTCTGAAAATCTGCGCAATTATTCTAAAAGTGCTTTGGTTGTATAGCCACTTCTTCCACCTCCGGCGTATGAAGGTACCCTGCTGGTTACAACCCCACCACTTTAATTATTTGCATGATGTTGAATAATTGTGATCATGCCATACACTTTTCTTGTTGCTGGGAATATAAGCACTAGATTTTTGCGTTAATTGCATGGTGGAGTATGAGTAGTAGACTAGCCAGCAATTTTTCCAAAAAGCAGACCTCTTTTCCCCCTGTGAATGGGGGAGCAACAGTCACACGATAATTGGAAAGCTGAATAGGACCATTTTCTATGGTTTTCCCAGTTGAAATGTGATAGTGATCAGGCCTTCTTACTCCACTTTTCCCGGATTCGTGTAAGAACCGCCTTCTCCGCTCCACCCGGCCATGTCCACGTGGACCGCCTTGACTATACCCGGGTGGACCACCATCGCAGACATTATATTATCCTCCTTTTCTAGAAGCAGCAACAAAAACAACCGTCTCTGCCCCCTTAACCCATTCTACCTCTTTCGTAACTCATTCCTTCTCCATGACCGCCGATCGCCGATGCCTCTACCAAACACTCACATTTCTGGATGACACAGGAGAAATATAAAGCAAAAAAGCACTTTGTTCACTACCTGCATAACCACTTCGTTTCCTTCCAGCTTGAACTATATGAGCTCCATCAGCACTTCATGTAACTCCAAAAAGGTCCACAATGAAGTTCCTAATTAAATTGGAAAGGTAATTTGCTAAGCATGTGCTGGAAAGCGTTAAATAATTGTTATATAGTAATTGTAACCAGAATCATAACCATAATCCATGAATTTTGCACTTTAACAACAGCTTGATTTTGGAATGTTTGATTTTTTAGGGAAAGTGGAGGAAGCATCATAATTTCATTTCATACATTAGATCGCATGTTTCATGCCTTGGCGAAAGTGGGATAATATGGCAATCAATATGCGAATATTAATATTACCAAAGCTATACAAGTATAATTCATGTACATGTGTAGATTAACTAAAATTCTTGGCTATCCAAATCTAGGTGTACTAATATTCCAATAAGTGCAAGTATAGCAATATCGGCGTGTAAATGCTTTAAAGATTTCTTGAAAGTTAAAAAGTTCTATATAAAATTTTATCAAACGTATATTTTCTATTCTACCATAAAGTCATACATCATGGTTCGGTCGTCAACAGAAGAATTGACGTTTGTTTGGCACCCTTCACCCTTCCTATACCATTAGGGACCCGTAGAGTCGTACACGTTCACCACTGACCTTTGCAATATTGACGCCATTCTAAGCGACCCGGAGGCTAAACCTGTAACAACCGAATCTAAGAACACTGACAAGAAAGATTTAGTATCGACAAGTTCAACAATGAGAAAGAAAATTGTTTACATGTTTTAGCAAAAGATGTCCCAATGATATTTACCACCGAAATTTCCCGGAGTTTTCAATTATTTTAAAGCACGGGAATTCTAAATCCGACATACTTTGATTTTTCTGAACATACAAAGCTATTTAATACGGGCTTTCGAATAAACTATGGAGCAGCATAATTGTGAAATTTTATTACTTTTAGTTTACCAAGTAACCGATATGAACGAAACCCAGCTATCTGTACAAGAGAAGCACACCAGCAAGTGTAAGTGCAGTATTTCTGGCGCTCAAATGCAACAAAACTTTGTCAGATTTTTTTACTGTTCTGTCATAAATCAATCATAACGCACCACATTGCACAGAAAACGTTCAGTTCAGCTGATGATAAATATTTGATTCTATTTCGTGTTTGGCTGAGAAGTAAAAAATTGACGTGTGGGGTCTTCACAAATGAAAATGCTACACATCAAATGACAGTGAGTCTATTTTAGAGACACACAATACATATTATAAAAAGTAAATACGTATGCTTCCAAAGAGCTTTAAAAATTCATTTTCAATTCAAGAAGGCTCAAATTTTTTAATTGGTTATGGAGGGGAACAGATAAACCGTACTGTGTATCCACAGGAAATCTGTAGACCAACGACATCACAAAAAGTGTAACTGCAACATTTTTGGCGTTCAAATGTAACAAAATCGTTCATTAAAATTACCGAAACTCTTTAAAATATTTTCATTAATCTTGTTGCGATAAATGTTTTCGAAGAAAAATTACCTTTTTACACAACACAAAGTCCTAATCCTATCATTTTTTGTGGTTTTTTAACAAATTCACCACAATATTTATTAGAAAATTTGTCAGTATAAAAATATTTTAAGCTTTTGCATCAGAACTGTTGGATTGGCACCGCCAGTTATATTACTTGATAAATTAATTAATTCTGTTAAATTGTCTGAACTTCAGAAAATCAACCTCAGGCTTTACTAACATATACTAAGGATCCTTTCGATTTTATAACATTTTTGTGTTGATTTGCTAGCATTTGATTTTTTGGTTGAGCTGTGGTAACGATGCACTTAATCAGATATAATAGATATATATCCAACATAGGTTTGAGATGGCGATTTAAATGAATGAGTAGGTGCAGAGCTAAAATAATGGTAGAATCTATAATTCCTGTGGTTTGCCCCTATTTTCTAATTCAGTTGGACTAATCTAATTGCTTTTTATTTTTACTGTAATCTTATGAGATGTTGGACATGCTCTATAAATCCACATCACCTTAATTAAAATGAATTTAAATCTAAATGTGGCGTAACGTAAAGTAGGATTTTTCTTTCATCTTTCAGGCTGTTGAGACAGTTTATTTGGAACACTGGGAAGGATTCACGAGCAAACTTGTAAATACGTTTTGGCTAGTGACAAGACAATCACCATAATCTTATTTTTTGTTTCTTCCAGGTTATCAGAATGGATACTAAAGAGGTCATTGCTGTCCCATTGTCGTCACGAAGTACTTACAGTCGGGGCGTCTAAAGGGACCGTTCTCGAAAACATCAATCAAGCCGTCAACTTCCTTCCGTAGCAGAGCATGCCAAATCTTTGAAACCAATTTTTATTAGAGCGGTTCTGTGGATTCCCACTGGAAACCTGCCAACTAGAAACTGTAACCCTTCGTCTCTGAATCAATTCCTGCTTCGTCACCTTCATCAATGGCTGGTTGGGTGGGGCCTAAAGGGCCATATTGCGAACCTTATGAAGGGTGGGCCCAAGCCGCTCCGTAATTAGTCATATACCAATCGAAAGCTCTTGACGAGCTTATCAAAAGTGTTGCTGGGCACAACATCTAATTCCGTAAACCATTGGAAGTTTTGCATTGATAATGAAGTTGAAAAGATGAAGGAGGCAATAGAGCTCAGGAGTAAGCCGCAGAACATCAAAAAGAGCCTTTAACTCACTACCCGGGGGCAAGTTGGATAAGTTGATATAAATAGACCCACATCGTTTGTACCACGCCAAGGAGAAGTGAACGGCAGTTAAAAAATGCTGTAAAGGGGGAGGAGGACCCCGAGAAGAGTGAGGATGTGGAAGAGGAGACAGCATCTCCTCAAGGAGGGGATTGGAGGACGGACATAGTAGTGTTAACTTTTTTTTAATGTTAGGGGAAGAAGTGAAAATAGGGGGAGCTCGAGTACAAATTGGCATTGTCTTTGTTTGTGGTGCTCGTAACAACTTGTCAAATTAGATTCAGTGCTAATGTAGCATCTTTATTTTATGTTTTGTTGCACTAAGTTTCCACAGTGCGCAGGTTTGTTAATCATGCACCGAACACTTAAAATAGTAAACGATATTACAAGAGCAACAAATTTCAAATCATTTTTCAATGAGTCAGCACCATTTGCTCTTTTGATGGAGGTAGAATTTCGTTTCGTTAGACTATAAAAATCTTAAATCTTTAATACTCCACTGTAAGCAGAATACTATTGATATGTCGACAGTCATCTTTTGCCGCTAGTTTTTAAATTTTATAATTAATTTGCTTCATTTTTGGTTTAATACATTAAGTTACCAATCTTCCGGAATGGTTCAAAAAAATAATTAACAGATCAAAAAGCATGTCAAAATGTTGAACTTTGAACTTACCAAACGAATTTAGGGAAAACAGAACAAATCATTTAAAAATTAATTGACTCCAAGTTTAGAACCTAAACTTGGAATCAACAGTGTGGCTTTATTAATTGGAATGGAATAAGAATGGAGCTAAAAATAAACCCAACTTTGCTAGGTAAAGTCGTTTTTGTTACATTTGAACGCCGGCAACACTGCACTTACACCTGCTGGGGTGTCTAAATGGAATAGATATGCTTTCACCTGGCGCCTTAATGGATGCTTTATAAACTGAAAAGCTCAGTGTAAATTTTCAACAGAAAAGACAAAAAGTTCACAACGAATGCTGCTTCATTGCGCATCCGTATTACGGATTCCGTAAGGCCCAAGATTGGCGTAATAAAGCGTTTTGTCTGTATAGAATAATTGGAATATACGTGATTTAGGAATCGCACCGTTTCCAAAATCTTGAAAACTGCGGAAAAGTAGAGTAATAAATAATTGACATTTGTCAACCAACATGTAAAATAAAACATGTTTTGTAAAGATAGTCTAACCCACTGTCGATGGTCCATCTTGGCAGTAGATTTAGATTCGGTTGTGGTAGGTTCAGTGACCGGGTCACTTAAAATGGTGTCAGTATTGCAAAGGAAGGTGGTTCACGTGCAAACGGGTGCAAATCGTCTTGGGTCAGTGCCAACTGCCAATTCAGCCCAGGACTGCTTCTTGATCTACATCTAGTTTCGTCACGAAATTTTCCTTACCTTCCTCGCATACTCCAAACATCTACCTTGACAAAGTTGTCCCGGTGCTTCTCCCAAAGGTGTTGTTGACAATGCAATCTTTTATTGCAAACCCGGGGTCATCTCAGGATATCAAAAATGCTCTATTTGAATTCTTACATTCTGCCTGGACGCCTGATTAAAAGTCAGTCGACAAATCAAGACGAAACCCACCTTTAATTTAAAAATTGAAATAAAATTGAAATTAATAAAATAAATAATAATTGATATATTTAATAAATAAAATTAAAGTGCTCCTGTCCAGATCCTCCAATGTCGTCCCTCAGAGCGATCCCCAATGGCTCATCCCCTCCTTTTAAAAATTAAACCATTTGGATAGTACAGCATAAGGAACATTTTGAATCCCAAGTTGACATTATCTAACCCAAGTTAAAAATTATTTAAATCGGTGTTTGTTTTAACATTCTTGAATTAGCCTTTGAGAAGCTTGGAATCTGTTGCTGAATGAATCTAATCTCTTCCGGGCTGTTCTGTGTAACTGTTGGCGTTAGGCCTACACAATTTCTTGGCAGGTTTTCATGTATTTTTACAAGAATTTTGTCAAATTGCATATCTGAAAATGGGAAGTTGTCAGGAAGGCTTCCGGCAACTCCGTAATGAATTCTGGGGTGAGGAATATTTCATTGTTGGCAGATTTGATCATGCTTGGGGAAATTTCTGTTGAGTACATTTTCGAAGCAGTAGCCTCTATATATGGCAATATCATTTTGTAGCCATTTCATACCTACAGCCATTGTCCAATGTATTTCCTTTTGAAAGAAGGCTCCACTGGGGGCGCGGGTTATTATGGAGAAAAAATTTAGTGTGCAAGGTTTATGGATGATTTTGTTTGGAAAGTCGAAGGGGTTATTAAACCGAACAGGTGTTCTAATGATTTTGGATTTTTTAAAACATCTGATTACACTTCCCCGGAACTGAGTAGGGTAGGGTAGCCAAACTCAGTCCTGCTGTCCCTAGAAATAACCCCACAATTATTAAAATAGTCTGCTCACCTCCTCCAAATCACCTCCCTCAGAGCGTTTCCCAAGGGCTCATCCCCTTCCTTCAAAATGGCCTTCGTTTGGAACCCTTTCTTCCGCGAAAGCACTCTGATTTTGAGTTACAGTCCAACTCGCCATCCCCAGACAAATCGCTGCATTGGCCACGTCACTTTTTCTTGTCCATAACAGCACACTTTAATCCACCTGTCCTTCCCTCCCCCAACTGTTTCTCACCCCCGATGGCCAGTGACCTCCTTGTGCCTACCCCTTCCACTTTTCTAACTCATCCGATACCTATCCACTTTATTTACTGCTTATATATTAGTTTATTTACTGGTCGTTACCTGACGAGCCACCGAACAACTCACAATTCCCTGAGAATATAACCCCCGGGAGACAATGAAGCAGAACAACTATGAAATGTAGCACATTGTTAAAGTCAGTTTAGTACAAAAAATGTTTTTTATTCATTTTAAAAGTTATGTTTTTGAAGGAGCATTTTTAAAAAAATTTTAAGCCCTAATTCACGTTTTGGTACGCAAGGTATTTTAATAATCTAGTAGATAAGTTTGTGGTGATACAAGTAAGGGGTTCTGGTCTTTATGGCATCGCATTAAAAAATCAATTCAATATAATTTATCAAATATACCGTTTTATGTTTCAAACTTACAAATTTACGTTTTCTTACGTTTGAAACCGAAGCAGTAGATCGGGACGAACAAAAAATTATTTTAAAAGATAATTAGTAATGAAATTAGCTACTTGCCGTAAAATGTTGATTATTTAAACTCTCTTCATACCAAGTAATTAAACAATTTCCAGAGATGACGCAAACATACCCTACTCACGCAGAGGTTCTTCTTGGTTTGAAAAATAATAAGTTCTCCAAAGAGTAAGCTAGTGTGATTTATTTTTGGGAAATTAATACATAGGCTGTGAATTTAGGTTAATTTTTGATTGCGCTTTAATGATTAAGATGAAAAACTGGTTAGAGGTAAATCGAGAAGAACCAATTAGCAATTAGATCCAAACAATTTAAGGGACAGGGAATGATGACAGACCACAGGAAAGTTATGTACATTGTACGTACATTCTACGTTTACGTTTGCTGCACCAATTCATTCACATTACCATTTCATTATTGATAATTTGCTTTGTCATCACTAATACACCTCATCTAGCTATGGGATAAACTACAACCACCTCAGCCAAAAAACCAAATGCTTCCGAATCATTACAAAAAAATTACAAATTGAAAGAATCCTGTAGTATAGTTATAACTAATTAGGGGTTTCAGTGCATGCTTAAAAAACTACATTGTTAATTTTTTTTATTAATTTGGTCCATCTATAATTCCACCTACCCACACAACATGGAATCTAAAACGGCAGATATGAATATTACTGTGACAAACAGTGATTGAACCACTGAATTGAACCTTTCTCATTACAATGAGCTAACAGCAAGTTGTTGTCCCCATGGACACAAACATCTGCATTATTATCCAAGTAGAATAACTAAAATGGAGTCATTAAAATATTTTTTATTATTATGGAGTGAAAAGGCATATTCATTATAATTTTCTCCAAACAACCTATTTGGATGTCCACATCACCAAAGCATTTTATTTGAATGAATGAAAATGTATGTGGTTTGATATAATGTCAAGCTCCACTATTCCGTTTGGCCTTAAAGCATTTAGTAAAAAATATTATGAAAATTTATTGTCAGCCAATTCAGCTTCCATGTTGGGTAGGTGGAATTATAAATAGGCCGAATTAATATACCAATGCATAAATAATTTGTCAAAAGAAATTAGGAGAAATATATTAGCATGCATTCCATAGTCCCTTTTGAGACTGCTAAATGCGTTAAGCTAATCACTGATTATTCATTTGCATAAACATACGTAAATTAACTTTGGCATAACAAGTTGTCAAAAAAATATTTTGGGCAAATTCATATTGTGGTTTCTCCCTTACACCAAACACCCGATTACCCTTTATGCATTTTCTCGAAAACTTGTTCGCGACGGTGGACTTTGCCCTCTCCATTGTTCTCACCAATTAGCAAAGTTGCTCTGTTTTGTGACTCTTTTTGTTTGAGTAAGAGTACTCCTCTCCTTCATCCAATTCCCTACCTAAGGCAGCACCTGCTGTCTCCTTATAATTCTTGGCTCCTCCTCTTTCAGTTTTGATTTTCGTCTAGTTTAATGCTTTGATTTTGACAATTAAAAAAGTTTGCTTTAAGCGCGTTGTGGAAAAAGCTTTCACGTCTGAAAGCATTATTTCCGGCACACATGCCATCATCCTTACTGTAGGTTCTTGTGGTAGTTCACAACAAGTTTAATAATCATTTTAAAAAATGCAGTTTGGAGAAACATGTGCCAAAATTCATCAGTTTATTTTAGACGAATTCGCAAAATACATTTTTAACGTTTTAAGTGCAAAATGCTTCATTTGTCCCAGCCGCTAATCAAGTCAATAGCCTAGTTAGTAGTCCCACCAATAACCTTTCCGTGTATCCCATCCCGTTTTGCGGTAAATAAATAATAAATAAGAATAGTAAACAAGTTGGCTACTGGAAGCTTAGATATCTATTCACAGAAAGATTTATTGCATATACTTTAAAAATTTGAAGAAAAACACTTTGTTAAAATTAGTAAATATATGGTTAAACAAATGGTACTGGGCCAATCGGGAAAAGAAGCTCAAAACTTAATCCAATAAGTTTTAAGACATAGGGAGAACACGAAGGCAAGGTTATTATCTTGGATAGGTGTCACTTTCCTCTATGTGGTAGTATTAACATCACACTTACACAGGAATGAAATCCATCTAGGCGTGCAATTAATTACCTCCAATTCCAAAAACAAAGTGAACATAACCGAATCGTTACAAGCATTGAGGGTTCACAGTGAAACAAAAAAATCATTTTTGATTTTACTTAGCTTCTGATTTAATTTTTTGTTATGTTTTCAGTCCATTTTAAAGCTGGTTGAAATGAGGTATAAAAGCATGGGCATGGGGACACAGAAAAAACAAAATTAAATTGCGATAGTAAAGTAAAACTCCGTTTTGCATCTGATTCTGCCAAGCAAACGCGGTGTGTTATCCCTGAGGAAGTGGAAAAGGAAGCTAAACGGTTATCTCTTTCAAAGGATGCTAAGATTAACCTTATGATAAAGACCTTATCCCATACTTACTTCTCGGATAACTTTTAATTCATATTTACAATTTACTTGTTTCTCTGTAAGGAAAATTTTCAGGGCATTCTCATTCTCCAAATTACTGCTTACTTACTTGTTCCTTAGTTACCTTAGTATTTTCCTCTTTAGTTATACGCTGGGGAAATTACTAAGGGCATCTATTGGGTAATTAGACAAGTTGCTTATTTCCTTCTTGTTGTTAAGTTTAAATTATGTGACATATATTCTGTACAACTTTTTTGTTTATAGCTATTCTGATCCATTACAAGCAGTTCTGTCTAAATGCTGGCGTTAGGTTAATGCAAAACTGCACCATACATGGATTTTTAGTGCAACAAATCATTTCGATTTTACCTAGCAAACCGGGTTTTAGCTTTTGCTTCCATTTAGTTTATTCCATTCCATTAAAAAATCTCTTAAATCCGTCATTTTGATTCATTTATTCCAGCTATTCCCAAATCGAAAACCACCTCCTCCCTTTTTATCTTACTTCCAAAATAAACCCTCAGTCTTTACCCTGATCACAGTCCACCGGTAGCCCCACCGATAACGTTTCCGGAAGTTCTGGGTATTTTGTTTTTTATGGATTTCTAGGCACCCAACAAATAATCCAAAGGTCGGTTACTGGAATGTTAGTACCTATTCGCAGTAAATTTCAGTGAATGCATTTTCAGTTTTGAAAAAGAAAGAAAAGCGGTACAGGGGGAAGTGAGAAAACAAAGTTAAAAATTAGATTGACTCATTTTTAATGCCAGGGGGGAGTCATCCCTCAGGTTAGCTATAATGTCATTGTCTGTGTTCCTTTGTATATTATATGTAAGTTGTATGAACACACAAAGTATGCAATAACTCAGTTATTTCGAAGAACATGAAGAAGAAATGCATACCAGCTAGAATGAATAGTGTGATCAGGAGAATGACAGATTTCCTGTATTTCAAGCTAAAAGAGGACGAAGAGGTTATCGAGGTAGTAGTCCAAGTGCAGGGTATAATCCATGTTAAACAGACATGCTGCTGTCCGTTTCCTTTTCTGTTTTCATTGTGTCCGCCAGGAATGGGGTAGTTCGGTGGGGGCACCGACGGTTACAGAGGAGAAATATATGGCGGAAGAGGTGGAATGGGTGCAGGACGAGGAGGCGGAGAAGGAGTCAATGTTTGTACAGCTTAGTGGAAGGTAGTGGCCCACCGGGGTACGGTCGAGGTTATCCACTTGGACATGGCCGTGACGGAGGACGCGGACGGAGAATGACGTTCTTATGGGAACGATGGAAACTGATCCGGAAGAATTTGAGAAGGAAGAGCAGGTCCTTATCCACAAAGTTATCATCCTTCTAATTATCCTGAAGGACACAGCCCTATACAATCTCAAACTATCCATTGGTGCCCCCACCGGAAGAACGGTAAACACTGCGTATGGACCAAGCCAAAGCTTAACGCATTTAGCAGTCTCAAAAGGGACTATGGAATGCATGCTAATATATTTACATGACAGCTTTTCTCCTAATTTCTTTTGACAAATTATGATGCAATGATATATTAATTTGGTCCATCTATAATTCCACCTACCCACACAACATGGAATCTAAAACGGCAGATATGAATATTACTGTGACAAACAGTGATTGAACCACTGAATTGAACCTTTCTCATTACAATGAGCTAACAGCAAGTTGTTGTCCCCATGGACACAAACATCTGCATTATTATCCAAGTAGAATAACTAAAATGGAGTCATTAAAATATTTTTTATTATTATGGAGTGAAAAGGCATATTCATTATAATTTTCTCCAAACAACCTATTTGGATGTCCACATCACCAAAGCATTTTATTTGAATGAATGAAAATGTATGTGGTTTGATATAATGTCAAGCTCCACTATTCCGTTTGGCCTTAAAGCATTTAGTAAAAAATATTATGAAAATTTATTGTCAGCCAATTCAGCTTCCATGTTGGGTAGGTGGAATTATAAATAGGCCGAATTAATATACCAATGCATAAATAATTTGTCAAAAGAAATTAGGAGAAATATATTAGCATGCATTCCATAGTCCCTTTTGAGACTGCTAAATGCGTTAAGCTAATCACTGATTATTCATTTGCATAAACATACGTAAATTAACTTTGGCATAACAAGTTGTCAAAAAAATATTTTGGGCAAATTCATATTGTGGTTTCTCCCTTACACCAAACACCCGATTACCCTTTATGCATTTTCTCGAAAACTTGTTCGCGACGGTGGACTTTGCCCTCTCCATTGTTCTCACCAATTAGCAAAGTTGCTCTGTTTTGTGACTCTTTTATTTTGAGTAAGAGTACACTGCAAGCAAACTGTTCAAACAATTCATTATAAATAGCGAGATATGAACTTTGTTTTCTAATATAGGCTCTAAGCCAGCAAAGATACGCACTAAATCAGCTGGCATAGAGTAGTATTCAAGAGCTTGGATATTCTGGTTTAAAGCCTACATTTCCTGGTTTTGAGCAAAACCAGAAATGCAGAATATGGGCATCTCGACAGTCTGGAGCCCGGAAATCAGAAATATGCCAGTATTATGGAAATTTCAAATATTCATACTAGAAATAGTAGAGTTGTGGTAAAATCCTGCAAAAAACGGCCATGGTATCTTAAATAGATCTCCTGCAGAAGCTGCGAGCTAATACACGTATGTGTCAGCGTCAATAGACAATTAGGTTAGAGTGCATGCATAAAATTCATGCATCTGAAAGCAAGTGTTAATGTAATTAAGAAACCTAAATGAAAACTGTACAAGAAATGTTCTCGTCAATATTTTAACGAAATTGTAACTTTAAAATATGATAAATAACTCCAAACTCATGTGCTCGTCATGATATTCATAATATTGTAATCTCGTCTTTCGTGTCTTCTCTGGATCTAAAATAAAGAATGTTGGCAAAGAAGTCAATCTGTATAAGCTTTAGTTTGCACTAAAGCACTTAAAAACGTTGCAAGTTTGTAAAATGATTATTAGTATTATATCCAAACTCAAAATTGTATATAAAATCCCAAATTAGAACAGCAAAAAACAAGTACTGTACAGGAGCGTGTTTTTCATTTTTTAACTTGGTGAGACAAAAGTAATACCTTAAGCTTTGATGATGAGTACGTTTTGAAGAAAAGTGAAGAAAAAGTGAATACACACGACTTCCATTTAATTTACTCTTTTCAATAAACTAAGTATATGGTTGTGTGACCATCCGTTATTTTAATATTCGCGAAAATTGTTTTCTGTTGTTTTATTCAATCCAAAGAAAAAGAATATTCATTTATCCAAAAATGATTTTAAAGGATGTAATGTTAACAATTAAGAGGACCAATTATTCCAAAAAGTCAGCAAATTATTATGGGTATGTATGTACTAAGTCTTGGTAACCAAGATTGCATGCTGTCTGTTTATATTCATTAGGCACTCTGCCATCGATGTTTTCAGCTTGGTATTATTCAGACGGTTATCTGCCAAACAAACTACTGAAAACCACTACAACCATAGCTCACTAGGATCCAAATTCAGGCTGTCCCTTATGCGTTTTTTGCGATGATAACAAAGACAGCTGAAAGAAGCACAACTACAACTGAAACACAGTTGTGACCATTTTTCAAGTAGTTTAGAGTACATTATATTTGACTTTGTTCTATACAAAGAAAAAAATTGCACGCTTAAGAAAAACTTGAAGAATGTTATATTAATGCAGTAAAATAAAAAAGCAGAAAACAAATATTGCAACGTTGGGATCGGATCCAACCTTAGAATTATATTAAAGTAATTACAAATTGCGTTTCCATCTTTATTAGTAGCACTTTTCAGAATAAATAAATTATCATAAGAACTATAGCTTGTGAATCTAATGCAAATTTTAAAATGCTTGTACAAACAGAATTAACAGAATTAGCATGTTTGTTAACAGGCATAAAGTTTCTAAATAATCGAAGCATTCTAACGCTTGAAGAGCACGACGATTTGCAAAGTATATTCTAAATATCTAGACAAAAATTGCTGAGCTAAAACATAGAAGGAATTTAATACGTATGGTAACATATAAACCAAAATCATGTTACAGAATAAGCAAATAACACAAGCTTTTATCAACAATAAAATCTGCTAAATTACAAAGTCAACCTTAGCATGTATTTATCGATAATTCTTTAAACAATTCAGGTTGGTTTAATATTAGAAGTGGCATTACTTGAATGAACTATAATACTTTTATTTGTACATAGAAAATTCACTTGCACTTGGTCGAGGCTAGTAAATTTAGACACTTGCTTTCAAAACTTTGCAATACAAAACTTGCAGTTCAATACAGTATCTTTTACACTATTTTTTGGCTTTTTTAAGTGATAAGCAACCGTCCTGTTTCTCCAATGTGTCGAGTGTAGTGATACATAAGGTGTTGTTTGATTTTAAAACTCTGTTGGCAAAAGAGGCATTCAAATGGTCTTTCTTCGGAATGAATTTTGGAATGCATTTTACACTGAGACATACTTCGGAAGGATTTGTCACAAACAGAGCAGTGATACGGTTTGTCTCCACGATGAGCAGACAAATGATATTTGAGGCTTCCATTATCTTTATAAGCCTTCTTGCATTGCCCACATTTGTATGGCTTTTCATTAGTGTGCCTCCTTAAATGTTTAGTGAGGCTACCAGATCGAAAGGACTTTTTGCACAATTTACAACAAAATGCCCGTTCCCCAGTGTGTTTTCTTTCATGATTTATCCATACATTCCTCGTTACAAACACATTCTCACAGTACTTGCAGTTAAACGTTTTACTGTGTGCACCACTATGAACGTAGTACTTGTGAGATCCTAACGAGCTGCACTGTTTAAATTCTTTTGAACAAATGTCACACTTATAAAGTTTGATTGTTGAATGAATTTTCTTGTGATTTTCTAAGTTGCTGCTTGTAACAAACGATTTTGGACAAGTATCACACTTAAAAGGCCTTTCATCTAAGTGAAAACGCAAATGGCTTTTCCACTCTCCGGATGATGAAAACGTTTTGCTGCAAAGGCTACAATTAAAAGGCTTCTCCCCTGTATGCTTACGTTTATGTATACCCAAGTAACTACCTCTTAAAAACTCACTTTTACATACCTTGCAGAAATACGGTTTTTCCTGAACGTGAGATTGTAAGTGCATGCTTAAGGTATTGGAATGTGCAAAATCATTGTCGCAAAAAATGCAATTGAACGGTTTTTCTCCTGTATGAATTCTCTCATGTATGATGAGATTGCCTTTATTTGAGAAGCATTTAGTACAATGCTTGCAATTAAAAGGCTTCAGACCCAAGTGCACGGCCATTTTGTGTACTTTTAAATGTGCAGGTCGTGTATAGGATTTGTCACACTTATTGCATTTATGAGGTTTCTCGCCAGTATGCTTTACCGTGTGGGTCTTGAGGGCTGAATTACACGGGAAGGTTTTGTTGCAGACATGGCATTGTGGCCTCTTTTGCGGACCATTTTGCTGGTTTTCCATGATGGGATAAAGCCTGTTTCCTAAAATTGAAAAATGAATAAGAAAGCATTTCTAATTGGATTGTGAGGCTTAAGTAAGCATAAATACCACATGTCCCCAAACTTGGAACATAAGATGGTAAAAAATAGCTTCCAAAGGACCACTCACACAATGTGAGACAAATCTGGAACCCCAAATGCAATGAAATGCTGGGTGCACTATTCCAGAGGATGGAAAATAAATAGCAAACGATTCCAATTAGGAACTTCAACTTTATTATTTCCCAAAATTAGACAAGTAACGGTAGCTTTGTTAAATGTCTCTAGTCCGAAGACCGACTTTCTTCTCTTTCTTGGCTCAACCACAGGGTAATCTTTCTGGGTGTGATGCCTCAAGAGGACTTATGATCGTTTACAATTTTCATTCCTTATTTATACCAAAACTTGGCTACTCCGGGTTCGAGTTCGGAAAGTTACAAAATGGCAAGTACCAAAGAAAACGTTTCATGATGAACTTTTCATGAAGCGATAAACGAACCGTTTCCGGTTTCACAAGAAAAACTACAATTTCCGCACAAAGAAAGACAAAGGAAAATGTGCACGTTTATCAAAGTCCAACTTACGTTGGATTGAACCTGACCTTTTCACCGGAAGTAGCCATTACAAATACAAAGTTCACAATATTGAACTTTGACAATGATCATCTTAGCAATAAAAATGAGAAAATACTGAACGTGAACAAAGGACAACGAATTTACAAGTTTGAAAACGTTCAGTTTAACAAAGAAATGGAAAATTATAATAAAATATCCAGAGTTTCCATTTCGAATCCAAATCCTCCGGAACATTCTTCCCCCCGATTTACAAAGTAAATCCTACTTTGTATCCTCGGCAGTCCTTATGTCCAGTTTCCCAAGCTTGACCACCGGCCGTTTGTAGGTCCCTGATGCTGTCTTGACCTCCACGATCCGGACAATTCCGTCCTTGCCAGGATAGATGTGTGTAATCCTTCCCAGTGGCCAATTGTTCCGCTTTAGGCTGTCATCAAAGACGATGACCATGTCTCCCACGCTCACTGGAGGAACCTTTCCATGCCACTTATGCCTCCGTTGCAAAGTGGGGATGTACTCTTTCTGCCAGCGTTTCCAGAAAGAGTCTGCTAATGCTTGTGCTTGCCTCCATTGCTTTCTCAGGTTCATGTCCATCTTAAAGTCCCCTGGAGGCTGCGTGACACTTGAGCTTCCAATCAGGAAGTGGAACGGAGTAAGGGCTTCCGGTGACTCGGGATCCACAGGCACATCAGTTAGCGGGCGACTGTTAACTGTGGCCTCCGCTTCTGCGAAAACTGTCTGCAGGACCTCCTCCTTAGGTGCCCTTGCCTTTAAAATGGCTGCCAGCGCGATCTTGACACTCCGTACTAGTCTTTCCCAGCTTCCCCCCATATGAGCAGAGGAGGGTGGGATGAAATGCCAGTCAATCGCCTTAACAGACAGCTCGTCTGTCAGTTTCGCTTGTTCCAGTTCCTTTCCACTTGAATCACAGAAAATGTGATTTTGATTGTTCTCATTCTTGCTGGCATTCCTGGAGTAGCATCTCGGTATCCTTAGTTCTGCAAGCTTTGGGGGATTCCGCACCCACGCTTTCCATTTCTCAAAAACCGTGTGGGGAGCTTCGTCGTCCCAGCTTATCTGATGCCTCCATAAGCCCTGGAGAAGAATCCTTCCCTTCACCATGAAGTGTCCCAAAAATCCAAGCGGGTCCCATACCAGCATGATGAGCCTCAATACTGCTCTTTTGTTCGGGATCTCTTCTCCAGTGGCTACTCCCTTTCCAGCTCGGTCCAAATTCACCCGAAATGTAAAACAGTCTTGTCCCGGGATCCAGTGGAGCCCCAATGCTCGTTCAGTCTTTATCTCCGACCATTGGGCCAAGTCTTTTGTCTCTTGTCCAGCGCCAGCACCCAGAGCTTCCAGGAATTTTGAGGAGTTTGATATCCATTTGCCAATGGAGAATCCGCCCTTCTGGTGGACTTCCTTCACTTCCAGCGCCAACTCAATCGCCTCATCCTCCTGGTCCACTGAATCCAGGTAATCGTCCATGTAGTGCTTGTGCACTATGGCTGCGGCAGCGGCTGGATACTCCTCCTGGAACTCGGCAGCGTTTCGGTTTTTAACGTATTGGGCGCAGTACGGGGAGCACACTGACCCAAACATCATGACGTCAAGCTGAAATACTGACGGCTGCTGGTCTTCCAGATTTTCCCTCCATAGAAAACGCTGCGCTGGACAATCCTGCGGCCGGATCCGTACCCGGTGGAACATCTCGCCAATGTCACCAGAAAATCCAAATCTCCTCTGACGAAACTTGAGGAGGATGCCAGGGAGTGAGTTCAACAGCTCCGGCCCTGTTAACAGAAAGTCGTTTAGGCTCACTCCGTTTGCTTTGCTGGAGGCATCAAACACGATGCGGATCTTCCCTGGCTTGTTGGGATGAGTTGTGGGGAAGTGCGGCAGGAACCATTCCCTTTCTGTGGGAGTAGCTAGCTCTTCCTCGGTCAACTTGTGAGCGTAGCCCTTTTACAGATACTCCTGCAGCCTGATTCCATATTGTCCACGGAGAACCTCGTCCTTCCAGAGTTTCTTCTCTACCCCACGGAGACGACTTAGGGCAACATCATAACTTGGGGGCAACCAGATGGGCTCCTTTTTCCAAAGTAGTCCCGTCTCCCAGCGATCCCCAACACGCCGAGTGACATCCTCCATTTTTACTTCCGCAGCAATGTCATCTCGCGAACGGGCGGTCACCACTGGTCGAACACCAAGGGAATCCAGCGCAAAGGATTCCTTTACCAAGTCATGGATGATGTCTTCGTCCGTTTCGTGGACACAAGAGTGCATGGACTCATCCCCTCCAGTTCCGTTCGTTGGTCCGTGAATGGCCCATCCCAGCATGCACCTTGACATCATAGGTGCCTCCATCCCGCTTTCCCTGACTTCTCTGGCCACCGTTAGGTAGGTGTGTGGCTGGCCAATTAGGATAAGCAGTCTTTCCCCAGGAAGGTACTTCATCTTGACATCTTGTAAGTGCGGCCACTGCTTACAGATGTCTTCCAGGTCGGTCCGTTGTGGGGTGAGCTTCAAACTTTTTATGGTGCGGACATTCTTCATTTTGAACTCCACTGTCTCTTCCACCGGACTGATCCACAAGTCAACCTTCCTGGAACCCGAGTCGGACTGTTTGTGCTCGTTCGTCCTCTTGATTCGGATTGGGTCATTTGGTCCACTCAGGCCCAGCTTCTTTGCCAGGTGAGTGCATATAAGGGTCACGGTAGACCCTCCGTCTATCAATGCGTTTACTACCACTGATCCTCCCGGTCCCCTCAAGATCACAGCAACTATTTTCAGTAGTGCGCCAGGCCCTTTGGCTAAGTTGACATTCGTATTGAGCTCAGTCAACTTGTCAGACTGCTTGGCGTCTTTTTCTTCTCTCTTGGGGACGGGAGCTCCATGTAGAAGAGTGTGATGGCTTCTCGAACATCCTTCAGCACGGCAGTTCCACTTTGATTTGCAGGCTTTTAG
Organism: Entomobrya proxima; assembly: GCA_029691765.1. Lineage (NCBI taxonomy): Eukaryota > Metazoa > Arthropoda > Collembola > Entomobryomorpha > Entomobryidae > Entomobrya > Entomobrya proxima. Next base: position 54,004,402 of record CM056171.1, on the reverse strand, counting down.
GCTGTGCCCGCTCCTCAAACACCGAAAGCACAGATTGTTGGCTCTGACGAATTCCCACCGTTGCTGCACGCTTTTCTTCTTGAAATCTTCACAGCTGTAAACTGCGTGACCCTCCAGCTTAGAGACCGGACAGCTGACCTTGGATTTTGACTCTTCAGTGGCAGTGGCGTTGACTTGCTCATCTTTACTATCCCGTAATTTCAGCTTGGGAATAGTAACTTTGCTGGCTGCTTCCGCAACCTTGTCCACCCAGTTAGCCAAATCCAGCAAGTTGACACGCTTATGCATAAGCGTGTGCATTCCCCACTGCAACTTCAGGTTGTCCGGTAACTTGTCCACCAGCTCTTGCATGAGCTGGGGATTCTCCAGGTGGGCTGGAACGTGTAGCGTCTTCACGGTGGTCACCAGGTTGTTGATGGCTCCAGCGTAGTCCATGATGCTGGAAAGTTTGTCCGCCTTGGGAGTCGGTGTCTTCTTGGCCGTCTCTATCAAGGCCTGGACAACGTATTCAGCCCTTCCGTAGCGTTGTTCCAGTCTCTCCATGACCATGTCCGCATTGTCCGGGACGATCATGAGAGCCCGAACGTGCCTCCTGGCATCTCCTTTCAGCGCCTTCTCGAGCCTTGCCATATTTTGGGCCCGTGTGAATCCGCAATCCGTCGTGGACTGCCTTTACTGATGAGCAAAAATAGGCCAGCCCAGCGGATTCCCTGAGAAGGTCGGTAACTTGCTTCCTTCCCCTTGACGAGCCACAAACTTTTCGGTTGTGACATTTTGGGATTTGAGCGCTGTGATTAGTGCATTGGCCAGGGCATCTGCTAATCCACCATCTTGTTGTTGATTCTGATGCAATGATTGCCGTGTCACTGGTGGCGGCGGTGGGCTCGGTGCTGGTGGAGGATGTCCATGGAAGGCGGAACCTCTGTGCTTGTTGCTGCTACCGGCAGCTCCTTGATCCCAGTCAGGATCCTCTGTTTGCCTTCTTCTGTCGTCTCTGGCCCTCCATCCCGTCGAAGGCTTGAATGGAGGCGCTCGTGTAGGAAACCCATAATGAGCGGGTTCCTCCCAATCATAGTAGGTGCTGCTACCTGCAGCTGGTCGTCCCGTCGGCGGCCCAGTCTTGTGCCTTCTCGATTCGTCTCTGACCTCCCATCCCGTGGAAGGCTTGGATGGGAGCGCTGATTGATGGGCCGCTGGAACTTCCTCCCTTTCTTTCCAAAGTGATACCCTTGATGAAAGAGGCGTGGGCATGAAATTAGTTGAGGCCGGTGCATCCTGTTCCTCCCCTTCCTCCTCTTGATCATCCTCGTCAAAGTCCGCGTATCTCTCTAAATCGTCCATCTTTCCCTGGTTCTGGTGGGCCACCTTTGACATTTCTGCCTTCAGTTCTGAGAGACGATCCAACTTTTGACGTATGGATCGCTCAAGCGTTGCAAATTCTTCATCCAACTCCACTTGTAACTTGGAGCTGGCAGCAGAGACTCTCGAACGGGCGTCATCCTCCACTTCCGGTGTCCTTTCAACCTTTTGTGGCGTGACAAGTGTTGTTCTCTGCATGGCCACCCCAGTGGTCGTTCTGTGGGTGCTGGTGAGAAAGGATGGCAGCTCTTCCTCGGCGGCCCAATTTCCATAAAAATCTGGCGGTTGCCCGAGATTTGGACGTCTGCTTCTTCTGGGACCTTGTTCCCCTCTTCCGGGGGCTCCTTCCGGAACTTGACCGTACTCCATAGCGCGGATTATCCGGTTCGAAGGACCAAAATATGTCCCCAAACTTGGAACATAAGATGGTAAAAAATAGCTTCCGAAGGACCACTCACACAATGTGAGACAAATCTGGAACCCCACATGCAATGAAATGCTGGGTGCACTATTCCAGAGGATGGAAAATAAATAGCAAACGATTCCAATTAGGAACTTCAACTTTATTATTTCCCAAAATTAGACAAGTAACGGTAGCTTTGTTAAATGTCTCTAGTCCGAAGACCGACTTTCTTCTCTTTCTTGGCTCAACCACAGGGTAATCTTTCTGGGTGTGATGCCTCAAGAGGACTTATGATCGTTTACAATTTTCATTCCTTATTTATACCAAAACTTGGCTACTCCGGGTTCGAGTTCGGAAAGTTACAAAATGGCAAGTAACAAAGAAAACGTTTCATGATGAACTTTTCATGAAGCGATAAACGAACCGTTTCCGGTTTCACAAGAAAAACTACCATTTCCGCACAAAGAAAGACAAAGGAAAATGTGCACGTTTATCAAAGTCCAACTTACGTTGGATTGAACCTGACCTTTTCACCGGAAGTAGCCATTACAAATACAAAGTTCACAATATTGAACTTTGACAATGATCATCTTAGCAATAAAAATGAGAAAATACTGAACGTGAACAAAGGACAACGAATTTACAAGTTTGAAAACGTTCAGTTTAACAAAGAAATGGAAAATTATAATAAAATATCCAGAGTTTCCATTTCGAATCCAAATCCTCCGGAACACCACACGTTGTCAGGTTAATAAAGATTGTAAAGGTACTTGCCCCCAAATGTGCTCCAAGACGTTTCTTAACAAATTTACTTGGAAGAAACGTAAGTTGTGTCTTTTAGTACCAACCAGTGAACCCGTTTTGCTTTAGTAACAGAAAGTTTGGATACGAAAGTGAGGATCTTTAGGGAAGACCTCCCGTTAATATGCAATGCCTATATATAATCTTAGATTTGTCAAGAAGTTCCTATTTTCAACGGCGGTAATACTTTGTGCTGCCGATTGTTTAAGGTCCGTTTCAAATTTGTCGAAAAACCAACTGAAGTTTACGGAGTCTACGTACTTGCTGTAGGTTATCGAACATCAATTGAACGCAATCCGTTTTATCTCACTATATTAATGTAAAGTAACTAACGCAGGCGGGTTAAAAATTCCAACTTGACGCCCACTTCTGCCAAAGTCAAAGAAAACAAAGTTTGTGAAATTCTGCTCTAGTGCAGTTTGCACAAATGCATCTAGTAAAAGACACACTGAACTACAGACAAACTGAAAACTGCATACAAAAGTGAAACTGTACAACTACTTATTAGGGTAAAAATTGTACGTGGTAGTATTAATCATTAGGGAAATTTATTTGCTCCACGAACTGGTTTGTATTGAGTTGACAAGTATTTCAAAGTACCTAGGGTACACAAATTACTGGGAACAAGTATCAAAAATGCATTAATTGTTTTCTGTGAATTAGATTTAAAACTGTGGAAGCAAATCCAAAAGTATTTGAAACAATACGATAGCCTGTGCATTAAATTTTTAATCCGCTCAAGGGGCTGCGTTTACAAGTAAATGAATACATCATCCCACACAGACAAAACTGCCATGCTGGTGTTAGGTACTTTCATTGTTTAACCTAAAGCTCATGGGTTGAATTTTCTTTCAAGTTGTACTACGTGTGATATCCCACGTAGGCTCACCTAGAACAAAAGTTTCCCAACCAGTTATACCTATGTTTATTGCACTATATGTAAGTCAAAATTACAAACTAATAAATGTTTTTTGGTTATCTAAATGGTAACAATTAAACAAAACACTGGCGTATCGTTTGATAAATACATGCGTATAGTACTAATAAGGTTGTTTTGCTTGTTTCGCAATTACAGGAAACAAGGATTTAAAAAACTCATGAGGTTTAACCACCCTTTTGTTGTACTGGCATTACATTTGTAACGAAAACTGCTGTCGCGGTTTAACAAATGTTTAACTAATTGTTCTTACAATACCTATTTGAATGTCTCTGAGGAATTGATAAGGAGAAAACGTGTTGAGAGTTTGAGGGCAAGGTGTTCTACGACGTTTTATAGCTTTAAGGGTAAACAAATTTACCAATCCTTCTCTACATACTTACTTTGCATGTCCGTTTACCTAACAAATCTAGTCAACTTAAACTGTTCATTGATATTAAAAAGAATATTTTCAAATAACACTATTGGTCTTGCGAAATCTGTTTCTCACTAGAACGTTCATGTGCTGAAGAAAAACATTTTAAAGCACATTTTGAGGTGTTAAGTTTAATATAGAAGTTGTTCAGGTTGCCACATTGCAGAATTTGGTAAATTCTTGTCCATTAACCATGCACCCTTCCTCTTTTTTGTTTAGGATGCTTTATCACAAATTTTCACCAGAATCGTTCCATTTTGCCTCGGTAACTTAATACTTCAAAATCAGATAGTGTTCTTTGAACTTTGATTACAGTTTAAAAAAACTTCAGATACAATAATTTTGTAACATCTATTTTGTTTCTGACATTGTCTCATAAACAAGTAGATAGACTAGACAATCGTGTAGAACGTATTCACTGCGGTATACTTTATTGCTGCGGGAGATAAAGCGCATTTACGAAAAACTGCATTTTAAAGCTATTAATTGCTGTCATAACTTATAAACGCATAACCATGTAATTTGACGGTGTTAGTCCCAAACCAGCTTACCGTATTTATTCGATTTATACCCCCGGCTAAAATTTCAAATTTGACATCTCAAAGGAGGGTATAATTCGAGGGGGGCCAAAATTTCAAATTTTATGGTACATTTTTTATTTTTTTCGATAATTGACATTAAACGGTTCAGGTGTAGCTTTGTAAGGATGTGTTTTAGCATTACTAATTGCGTCAAGCGTATTGACAAAGATTATTATATTCAAAAAACTCAATACAAAAGTGATCATTTTTGTTTGCGTTCGTATCAAAAATGATAGGGGGCTATAAACCGAGGGGGGCCAAAATTTCAAATTTCTCCTCTCAAAGGAGGGTATATTTCAAGGGGGGTTATAAATCGAGTGAGGGGTATAAATCGAATAAATACGGTAGTTATTGTTAGCATGCTACATATACTTCATGTTTTAAAGCCAAAAGTAGTTCAAGTTTTTTCTCTGTCTTAAATAAACTATGCAAGGATTTTGTTAAATCTTGCATTTGTAATACTCAAAAACATGAAACCGATACAAGCAAGCTATCCTGCAACATAACTATACCCAAGCAGTATTTTTAACACAAAGCCCTTTAAAACAAAAAAGTCAGGGATTAAAAAAACTCCCCTAAATACGTGCATAAAGTTTGACTACCCCATTAAATGTGATTTTGTTAGCATGTTTGTTCTTGTATCAGTGTATATTGTATTCATGCAAGCTTGAACTCACTAAGCTCAATTTCTGAGTATTTTTTAATAAAGCAAAAGAATTTACAAGGGCTTAAAAATATAAAAACACGATGCCGTCTACTCAAATTTTTACGACTATTGTCACTGGGTTAAAAATAATAATCTTAATAACATCGGCATGGAAAGCTATTTAAGAGGTACCTTAATCGCAGTGAGTGAGATTAGGTTCTTGCTTAACGAGCTAGCAAGCGAAAGCTCTGCGTAGTATTAACAGTTTTGGTACATAGGATAAATTCTTTCGAAATTACACTTAGACCCATCCAACCGCTCCTAATATTGTTCTTAGTACAGTTTCGTTTGTTTGCATGAAACTGTCAGAAGTATTTGATATTTTATTGAACGGATTGTTCACTAAAGTCGCCCAAAGATTTTTGACAAGAAGGAATTTCACACATTTTTATAGTCAGATAAGAGTTTATATTCTATTGCTTTATACATAACAACAAATAAAATTACTGTATTACGTGCCAATTACAACGAGTCAAGATGCGTGTTATGAGGTGTCAAATTTGTGAACATGTATTCAAAGCCACGCACCATCTCACACTCCATATGAGAGTCCATACAGGTGAGAAGCCGTACAAATGTGATAAGTGCAATAAGACATTCTCTATTGTATCTAATCGAACTAGACACATTAAATGTGTTCATGAGAAGCAGAAACCTTATAAATGTGAAAAGTGTAGCAAATGTTTTCTACTTAAGCAGCATTTACGGAAGCACCTTCAAGCAGTTCATGAAAGACAAAAACCCTACAAATGTGACCAGTGCAGTAGATCATTCTCCGATAAAAGTTCTCTACATCAGCACGTCAGAGCTGTTCACGAGATGTTGAGGCCGTTTAAATGTGTCCAATGCAACAAGAGCTTTGCAGCAAAGACGCAATTAAAGGTGCACATTAATGGATTTCACGAAAATCTAACACCATTTAAATGTAGTCTGTGTGATAAAACCTTCGCACAAAAAGGACACTTGTATAGACACAAAAAAAATGTTCATCAGAGTCAAAAACCATTTACATGTGTTTTCTGCAGCAAACAGTTCTCATCAAGGAGTGACCTAATTATGCATACCAGGATTCACATAGACGAAAAGCCTTTCAGCTGTGCACTTTGCAGTGCACCTTTTACTTGTGGTTCAGCCATGACAACTCATATGCGAACGCATACAGGAGAAAAACCATACCGCTGCGATGTTTGTGAGAGGCGATTTAATAGTAACAAAGTGCTAGGACAGCATCAAAGCACCAAACATGGTACAGTTTTTTGTAATAAATTTTGCGTCTGGTATAATTATATTTATGTATACTGTAATAACTTGGTTAACATTATTTTGCAGAAGGAAGTGTTAAAAACTTTTCCTGTCTGCTCTGCTTATCTAGTTTTCCTACACGGCATCGACTACACAAGCACATTTACTCCCATACCAGAGAAAAACCGTTCAGTTGCAGTTTTTGTTTGGATTGCTTTTCTTCATCCAGCAACCACACAGCTCATGTAAAGAGGGTGCATCTGGATCTATAAAATTATTGGTGACAAACAGGCAGGAAGCCAGGTCACACTGCCGGTTTACTGAAGTATCACTGCACATTTGATGGGAGAAACTTTCACACTGTACAACAAACAAAATGGAGTTTCTTATTGCGTAAATAATATATTTAGTTACTCGGGAAGTCTACGAATTTACATAAATTAAAACGCAAATTGTAGGAAAACTGAAATTTTTTTGGCGGTAATAGGACTATCGTTTTATTGATGGTAGATTTTTTTCAAAACTTTATCTTTATGAAAACGACGCACTACTTGTAAATTTTTACATTTAAGTAAATTTGTGTAATAAATTAAATTATGAGCTCATTTTGTAGAACGCTTCAAATAATAACATATTGTATATACAATAAAAAATAGTTTTCAAAAGGCATGTTATTTTTCGTCTGCAAGTAATCATTGGTTTGCTGCATTTTTGCTGCTGCTGCTAAATGGAACGGAATAAGAATGGAACTAAATAACGATTTGCTAGGTTAAATAGGAAACAATTTTAAGTTACACTAAGAAACGACAGCTTTTGTGTGATGATTCAGCGATATTTAGTTTGTTTTTGGTAGTGGTGGCAATGTCAGTGCAAATAGATTTGGAAGCATGTTGGTGTGAGATGATTGATGTGATAATTGTCAAAGCAAACTTAGCAGCAAGAATTATTACTCGCCACATGGGTAATCCTCTTGGATATATTCCTTTTCAGAGGATGTCCGACATAGTCAGTACCCATAAGGATGCACCAAAATGTACTAAATGTGGAGTCTACCAGATCGAATGCACATGTGGACATGCATACATTGGACAAACAGGACGTGAATTTGACCAGCGAATAAAAGAACATAAGAATTCCTTACGTACTACCGACACGACCAGATCTGCTGTTTCCGAACACGTCTGGAACAACAATGATGACCAAACGCATACGCCTAGGATCCTTTGGGACGCAGCTAAAATAATATGCAAAGAACGTCGGCAGTACCAACGCCTGATTAAAGAATCCATCTTCATACAAAAGGCACAAGACAATAAAAAACCTCTCATGAATACGAAAATGGAACTGGCCAAGAAATACCTTCCTGGATATTGGAATAAAATTTTCTTCGAAATAATAAAAAGCCCATAGATACCTTCATGTACATACTCATGTTACATTAAGTTTTCAATTTCGAATTGCTGGTCAAAGTGGAAATTACTATTTTTCAAATTGTTCATTTGTTAACCCCTGATGAGGATCATAGTAAAGATATAATAAAGAAGTCTGAAATACACTCTGCATTACCTTTATTTTTACATTAAAGCAAACTTAACAAACTGTACAGCAGTGTTTTTGTTGTTAACTTGCTAACGGAACTTCAGGTGAGAGCAATGTTCAGGATAATAAATTGGAAAACTGCAAAGAACCATTTTCTGCAGGATAGTTAGAAGGTAGGTAATTAGCTCAACGCATTACTTTCTTTTCTCTGTTTTAAAATTTCACGGCTCTGAGAATTTTCAAGTTTTGGAGCACGGTCTTTTCGGAACTTCTGGTATTTTTTTGTCTGTCCTAAAAATCTATAAATCATTCAGGGTTTGCTAGATAAAACTGAAAAGGATTTGTTGTTGCGCTAGATCAGATTTCATTTACTTGTTTCAAATTCAAAGTTCAAGATGTATTATTTTTTGTAGATTTTGATTATTAAAAATGAGTGATGGTTTTAGTAAAAGGTGACGGGAATTGTAAAACGTGGATTAATTTTATTCTAAATAGAGTTATAGGTGTTGATGTATAAAATGTGCCAAACTGTTAATTAAATTTAATAAAAAATCTATGAATTGTAAGGGGGACGTAAACTAACTACGCAAATGTGTATAAAGTTGTTAATTTTACTGTAAATTACTAGCTGTTTTTGTGATTTGTTACACTAAGAACCCATAATCTTTTTGATGATTCATCTTCGTTCAGTTTCTTTTTGGAGTTGGAGGTAATTATTTACTAACGTAGATTTCGTGGGTTGCCAATCGTGTGATGATTTATCTTTGTCGTAGTACCTATTTCATTTGAACAGATAACAAAGCTTCCGATAATCAACTTGTTCACACCCATTGCTCACTAATTGTCACAAAGTATGAAGGGATACACCGAGAATTTATTGGTGGTACAACTGACTAGGACTTTTGACTGGTTTAAACCAATTGTTGATTAAGTGGTCATGAGTACTTGGCATTTAAAATGTTAAATCATGCATTATCTGCTTAACGTTATGGGCCATCGGGTTTTCCAGTTGCCAAAGGACACCTTACTTCCGGACCAGTACTCCTCTTTGGACATCAGATCTTTTCAATGTTTGTGCTGTCGGGAATCCCTGAAGCATTTGAAGATAAACAATGTTCATGATCGGCACACGTTTCAACTGGGATTTTCTAAATTGCCGATGTTGTCTAATCTAAAAACGTTTCATGCCTCTGTCATACGTCTATAGAGAATCCGCTGGATGGCAATCCAGCATTGTAAATAAGATGTAAGTTTCCAGTGCTAGAAGCTTTTCATGGGTTGATCATTTAGTGGATTTATATTGGTTTGAGGATAATTCAGAAGAGACTGAGATTGGTATCAAAGCTGACAAAAGTTAAGAAGTTATTTTGAAGAGTGGCGTTCTACATCGTATTCATCAACGTATTTTCCACATATTGCATAATGTGTATGAACCAAATTTTGAATCAGAATAATAAACGTTGCAAATCTCATATGTATGACAAAACTGATTGCGTGTGCTTTCATACAACGTTAATCACGTCAAACAACCAGATAAAACCCAAACATTAAAAACATGATTTTTAAGGATAACTGGTGAACTATGCACTTTTTGTACAAAAATATTCAGGTTTTATAGGAAAAAACAGACTTGCTCCGGCGGTCTTCATGTTGTTTAAAATAAGAAACTTTGTTTGTAATTGTTCTCATTTGTTATTGCTCCTGATAAGGGCCCTTTAATAAGTACCGAAACGTTGAGCCAATAAAACATATTCACTTGTTGTTTATAATTTTGATAAGGTCTTCATATTTTCAAAACAGGGGCGTACATGCTTGAACCCCATTTTCTCATTTTAAGTGAATACTTAACTACATGACGGTTGGAATATTCTTTCTTGTATTTCATGCATTCTGCTGTACAAATTATAAAATTTAAAATACAAGTTAAGTTGCTATAAATTAAAATTATCATTTCTAAGTTTAAGTTTAGTTAATTAATATGAACCACCCTACAAATTTTGAAAGATATCTAATCTGAATTGCTCTAAATTTTCTGAACTCTAAACTATAATCCTGCTTTATCTTATGAATAAAATTACAAGCAGTTCCACATGTATGGTATACAAAAATATTGTATATAAATCTGATGCAGCCAAGAAAGGAAAATGTCGACGCTGGACATCTTTCAATGTCAAATACTCACTTTTGTGTGATTGTAATCGGACTTGCTCTCAAACAAGCATCTTTCCTTGCTCCGGCAAGCGACAGAAATAAGTTTGAAAATCAAGTAATACATGCCGCCTTCTTTGCTGTGACCTATATATGATACAGGGTTGCTTTTCTCTAATAAAACATGATGAGATTGATATATTGCTACAACATTATGTTTCTCTATTCTCTATCACTAAGTGGATTGCATAAAAATATTCATACATTACAACAGATTACAGCAATTCAATAATTTGTAACCTAATATAAAGGAAACAAAGTTTTACTGAAACAGCCGCACATATTTTAGACTTGACAACATTTATGGCTTTTCTCCGAGCAAAAGAGGGAAACCTTTTGTTTTGTAACACTCGCAACGACAAGCTCCGTGCATGTTGGTACATCGTGATATTGTTATATTCAAAAACTACAGACTGAATTTGTTGCTGACAGGATATGTCTGTAGGACCCGTATCATAAAAATCCGATTACAATGATTTCAACGAATGCTTTGTAGAGTAAACAAAACTATGTTTACTGATGCTAGACTCGTTCCTAGTGTTGGGACATTTGATGTACATATTTTCAAATGTATAAACTTGCGTAGCATCGATGAGCAATTTTGGAACTCATACGACTGAACGAATTGTAAGAAAAAGCAGTAACACTGAGCAGTACTACCATACAATTTTTGTCAAGTCAACAAAATGGTTAATGATTCAATAAATCAACTTTTACCCAACGGTACTAAAAACAGGTTAAAATAAGTAAAGTAATAAATTATTTTTAACTCTAAATTTTACCAACGTGGAACGAAAGAAGATGTAGAGATAAATGAAAAGTTTAAGCTAGTTTATTTTACACAAAAAACTGACAGTTTAAAAAACATTTTATCACTTTGAATGCATTTTGCGTATGTGTTGTCGTAGGTATGTAGATAGTGCAAACGTCTTGTTACATTTTTTACATTTAAATGGCTTTGTCGTACTATGGACAACCATATGCGAATTTCTTCCGTCATTTGATGCAAAACCTTTTCCGCAGATTTCACATTTGCAAGGTTTTTCAGCTAGATGTGTTTGAATATGTCGCTGCATTTTATAACGCTGCTGGAATTTTTTCTGCACAACTCACAAGGGTAATGTCGCTCCTTGAAATGCACATTGCGTACATGTCTTAGTAAATCAGAATTTTCAGAAAAGCTTTTATTACAGACGGTGCACTGAAATGGTTTTTCGTTGACGTGATAAAGGATATGGTGATTGAGTCTGGCAAGAGTGGGAAAACCAGCTTGGCAAAACACGCATTCAAAGTTTCTTTGAACTGGACTTCCTATTAATCAAAAATTAAATCAGATAGTAGGACATAAGTTTAAAAAGCAATTTAAATTTAATAAGTAAAAAGTTGTACCGCGATAATATTTTAAGTGATTGTGATAACCCGAGTTCGTGCAGAATTTTTTGTTGCATTGTGCACAAGCGTAGCTTTGTTCCTTGGTGTGACTTCTTAAATGTTGATATAATGTCCGGCGTGTAGAACACGACTTAGAACAAAGCGTGCACTGAAAAGGTCTTTCACCACTGTGCACTCTTCCATGTTCAACAAGATCATTTCTTTGAGCAAAGCTTCTCGAACACTGTCCACACTGAAAGGGCTTGATGAACTGCTTGCGTATGAGTTTTTAAATTTGAAAATGAAGAATACCACTTATCACACTGGTCGCAATAATATGATTTTTTGCCTGTATGCACAATCATGTGTCTAACAAGCTTGCATTGAACAGGGAAACATTTATTACACATTTTACACTTAAAATTTTTACGTGAAACCTTTTTGTTATTCATTATCAAGATTTTGTAATCCACTCTAATTGTGGAATTTTATTATAGTAAATTTCAGATTTTTTATTCCGTTATTAATTCAGATATTGTACACCTGTTTCGTATTACTGAACCAGTTTGAACAGTTAAGGCTAAACCTACTTATCTATTAACTCTAATACAGATTTACAGTAAAAATTGAAAACACTACCGAGTATTATTAATTAAATTTTCTTATTGGTTTCCATAGGCTAGGATAAATAAAACTAAATTAGGTAGGTAAAAGCAAATGAGTAAATTTTCTGCCTGCTCTAAAATCATTTAGAGAATTAGGGACTTGCAGTGAAAAGCAGCTGCTATGACACCAGTAATACAAAAAAGTGTTCACACAACGCAGGATATTTTCAATCTGTGGCACAAACATATCTAGCATTGCGTCTTCTTGATTTTTAAAGGTGTGGCATCCTGTACACACTTTTGTCACTCACTTCAGTACATTTGCACTTGGTTTATCACGAGCTTGATTCGTGCACTGAGAGTGTTGTTTCATACAAGTTTGAGCCTGTCTGCAGGAAATCATCAAGGCTAAACAATATAGGGATAAACCATTTTGGTGAAATGGTGTGTTTAAAATAAGTAGAAGCACAAAACAGAAGGAGTAGCAGGTTTGTTTTGGTGAGTTTGGCTACATTATATTTGTCTCGTGAAAATAAAAAATGAATTTATTCCAAATACACAGTTTAATAATTGAGTGAAGTGCAATTTATAACTCAACCATGTCTTTTTTCAAAAACATTTAAAACCCTAAATTTATCTTTTCGAGTGTGTGACAGAAACATTTACTAAATTAGAGAAAACTACAATATTAAAGACGTGATTGTGGTTTCCAAAAATTAAACTGCGTATTGTCGTGTGCATTAATACAAGTTATGAAATGGCTATTGAAATCTTTCTCCATTCTGATTGAATAGTCTTACCAATTATAAAGGCATAAAGATTTGTTAAGTTTTACAAATTATTGCAAAGAAACTAAAGAGCTGTGTCAACTCTACGAGTTTTTAACTTGTTTATTGGTCAAGTCTGCTATTGACTTGTAAGCAAAACAATTTCACAAAAAATGCAATAATGACAATGCTCAGTTATAATTTAAATTTTTACTCTTGTTCTGAGCACAATTATACGTTTTCTGACAAATCTTTGATTTGACCAACTATACGAAAAGTTGCCATTTGAGAGAAATAAATGTCCTTAGAAACACTAATAAGCTCAGTTGCTACTTATAGCTTCATAGGGAACAATGAAAAAATGATGTGCGTGGTGGAATTTTAACTTATAATTTTCAGTATTGGTTACGCTGTTGGATTCGGAAGGATTTTAAAAGTTGGTATTCTGTTCAGTAAGATTGCAATGTGCAATTTTAAGTATACATGCTAAAGCAAATCTCGGAAACTTACAGTTTTCGTGTCCAATCGTCAGTTCATGAATATTTTAATGGTATAATATAACAGATTAAATGATTCAGGTCTTCTGGTTTTGACAACATGGAAAACAAAAATGTTGACTCAAAACCCACAGTAAATTGTGAAATTTACAGGAAAAGTTTTATGTGCAACTCGAAATTAAATACGCATATGGCAGTGCACACTGGGCAAAGGCCATTTAAATGTGAGCTCTGTGATAAAGCATTTAAACAAGGTGGACATTTAAAAACGCACCATGACATAGTACATTTGGGCAAGAAACCATTTGAATGTACGCAGTGTCAGAAGCGTTTTTTAATAATTGGTAATTTTGCAAAACACGCAAAAGTTCACAGCGGCGAAAAGCCTTTTCAGTGTACTCTGTGTACACGGAGGTTTTCTCAGAACTCAAGTTTATACATTCATTTACGACGTCACACCGGTGAGGAAAATTACAATTGCACACAATGCGGCAATACATTTAAAACCAAGATTGCTCGTGATTGGCATGCTAATATTCATCAAGGTAACATTTTAAGCAGATTTTAACACGAGCACGGATTAATCCTTACACTTTCTCTAATAAAATTAAATTGTTAAATTAATTTGATTTAGGTATCCACCGGAATGGTATCGGATGTCTGTTTTGTGCTCGGCGTTCTGTCTCACCATCAACCCTGTATTCTCATATACGCTCGCACATAAACGAGAAACCTTTCCATTGCATAAGATGCCGTAAAGAATTTACACGCAATGGAGATTTGATATCTCATACGAAACAAGTACATTCTAATGAAAAGCCTTGGATCTGCGGTTTATGTGGAAAGGCTTTCAAAAGGAATGATGGCATGCAAGGACATCTTAAATCGCATTTAAGCGAGAAACCTTACAAATGTGGAACCTGCAGAAAACGTTTCATTACCAAGACCAACTTGAAAATTCATGTTCTTATACATTCCACTGAAAAGCTGTACCAATGCAATGAGTGCGAAAAATCGTTTCGACAACCAAGTGGTTTAAAAAATCACAAAATGCAGATGCATTCTAAGGCGAAACCGTGGAAATGCAGAGAATGCGAGAAACGTTTCAAGACAAAAGCAAATTTGGTTAGCCACGATAAAGTTCATAGTGGTGAAAAGCCATTTCGTTGTGAATATTGTAACTATAAATGTAAACGCAGCTCCAACTTGCGTGCTCATGCGTTACGCAAGCACTTCACAAAATAAGCTTGATTAGTTTGTATTTTATTATTAGATGCTTTAATATTACATTATTATTTTGAAAGTGTAGCCATCAATAAGATTTACTTATTATGTGACTTGTTTGTAACAATTAATAAATAGGCTTTGTTTTACCACGAACACGTCGTAGAAATACTTACAAAGGATTTTTGTTGTAATAAAACATCTGTTGATTCTAGCAGTAAAGATTATACGTATTTACCCACACTGTGGGGTTTAGACACAATATTCGACTGCGTAGGGCCCCCAACTTTGCCCCAGAAAAATTCCAGAGAGTTCGGATCACAGGATACCCCCAAAAACCAAAAAAACTAAAAAATCCCCCAAAATCCCCAACGTTTTTTATGCTGCTTTTTGCTCTCCTTCTCTGTTTTGCTCCTTTTTCCCCACTGTTTCTACCCAACCAAAAATGCCTTTTATGCTGCCAGTTTTGTAAAATCAATGCAGAAGGACTTCGAAAACGTCAGGATTTACGAAAAGACACAGAGAGAAATTTTATACAACTTTTTAGCAAATTTACAGAGATCCGTTGCCCATGAAAGCTACGGCGAGAGTACTAACTTTTTAGTCAGTTTACAATAGGTAAAGGACGTTTTCGTCCAAAAAATGATAAGTAAATTTAGAGTTGATGAGGTGGGCTCCAGGAGTCTTCTTCACTTTTTTCTTATGACAAATGCCTCACAGCAGACTAATTGGATGACCTTGACTGCTGTGAGGACAGGAACCCTAAACTCATAGCCATTCGGCTTCACAAAAACTTAGCTCGTAAGAGCAAAAAGAAAAGGAAAAAGTTTAACAAACTTGCTGGCTCGATGAGCCCAAAACATTTTGATAACGACAATTAGGCAAAGTGGGCGGAATTCCTGACATACTCCCACCTTTAATTAATCGAGGTGGAGATTAATTAAACAAAAACAAAGGATTTCCGCTTTCTCCGAAAGTTGTCACCTGAAAAGGTAAAAAGAAAAAAGAAGGGCCGGACGTAAGCGTTTATAGCCTAGCCGGTTGTAAGAGACCCAGGACGTGAGCGTCTATAGCCCAGCCTGTCTTTTAGGAAGAAAAGGGTAGGATAAGGTAAGGTGACAACCACCAAAAGTGAGCTTTGGCCAAAGGCATTTTGAGCCAGCTTTGTTTCCATTTGACGGTGTACTTCCTGCTGTAGGTACACCATCAGCTGCTCCAGCTCCTCTCTGCAGTCAGGCGTCTTCTTATACCCCTCCAGTACAGTTGTGGGGATGCTTCCCTCCACCACCGCATAGAGTAGGTCACCATAAGTGTCCAGGTTGATTCCCAGCTGCTGTAGATTACGGATTTGGGAATCCAGATTGGTGACCAGGTCGGTAAAATCGGTGGTGGTATCCCCTTTGCAGTTATCCACCACTAGCTTGACCATGTCCCGCATATATACTTTTATGAGGAGTTTTTTCCTCCCAAAACGATCGGTGAGACGGTCCACGGCTGCTTGGTAGTTGGCCCCTGATGCTGGAAAACTGCTAACTATCTTGTGGGCTGATGATTCCTTCTCCATACACTGAAGAAGGTAATGAAACTTTTCGTTTGGGGTGAAGCGAGAATCCGTGTGGATTTCCTCGAACGCCCCCCAAAATGCTAACCACTCCCTGACGTTTCCCCCGAATTTAGGTAGCTCCCTCTTTGGAAGCGTCGACTTACGTTGGGGGTCTGCTGCTGTAGTTGGAGTGGCTGTTGCGTCGGTAACTCCTACTGATTTTTGTTTGCAATGGCGTTCTATGAACGCCATACACCGGAGGAGCTCCCCACGACGCCCAATCTGGATTGTGGCTTCATAATCCAGTTTTGCAGCTCTGAGCTGCGTCACGTAATGCTCGATGAGCTTGAGGACTGTCTGGTGTTGGTCACGGAGGAAGCATAGTTCCACCTCGGCTGCATCCACGTCGACGGTGTCTCCGTTGACCATGATGTCCAGGGCGGTGATGCTCGTACAGAGCCAGATTGTCTTCCAGATTTTTATGGGCCGATAAACAGGCCCCTGTTAGCTTAGTGGAAGGTGCCATGGTGATGGGGATGACGAGTAGACACTTCCACAACTTTTTCACAATTTGGGGCGAATTGAGAAAATTAAAGTTTTTTTTGCTAATTTTAATTAAATGGGCGATATCCTGGCAGGTTCGCCATAAATGTTGGGTTTAGACACAATATTCGACTGCGTAGGGCCCCCATCTTTGCCCCAGAAAAATTCCAGAAAGTTCGGATCACAGGATACCCCCAAAAACCAAAAAAACTAAAAAATCCCCCAAAATCCCCAACGTTTTTTATGCTGCTTTTTGCTCTCCTTCTCTGTTTTGCTCCTTTTTCCCCACTGTTTCTACCCAACCAAAAATGCCTTTTATGCTGCCAGTTTTGTAAAATCAATGCAGAAGGACTTCGAAAACGTCAGGATTTACGAAAAGACACAGAGAGAAATTTTATACAACTTTTTAGCAAATTTACAGAGATCCGTTGCCCATGAAAGCTACGGCGAGAGTACTAACTTTTTAGTCAGTTTACAATAGGTAAAGGACGTTTTCGTCCAAAAAATGATAAGTAAATTTAGAGTTGATGAGGTGGGCTCCAGGAGTCTTCTTCACTTTTTTCTTATGACAAATGCCTCACAGCAGACTAATTGGATGACCTTGACTGCTGTGAGGACAGGAACCCTAAACTCATAGCCATTCGGCTTCACAAAAACTTAGCTCGTAAGAGCAAAAAGAAAAGGAAAAAGTTTAACAAACTTGCTGGCTCGATGAGCCCAAAACATTTAAAATAATTTTGATAACGACAATTAGGCAAAGTGGGCGGAATTCCTGACACACACTTTTTATTCTAAAACTTTGTGTTTGCTTGTTATTAAAATAATGACAATGTATAAAATAAAA
This sequence comes from Entomobrya proxima, assembly GCA_029691765.1. NCBI lineage: Eukaryota > Metazoa > Arthropoda > Collembola > Entomobryomorpha > Entomobryidae > Entomobrya > Entomobrya proxima. The sequence continues at coordinate 53,986,817 of CM056171.1, read as the reverse complement.
CCACGTTTTAGCCTGTTGTGCAATTGAATTTTTAAAACCAATTTTCAGACGTATAAAATGCGGAAACTTGATATTTTTTAAATATGAGAAACAAGCGTTAAACTAATTTCGATCCACTGTTGGCAAAGGAATAAAATTGTTTGATTTTCAATACAACGGTTTTAACATAGAACTTACCATTCCTGGATCTCAAGTGTTTATAAATTATTTGAGATTTTTAAACGCTATGTTGCGTTAGGTGATTGACTTAGCCTCCGTACATTTAATATTAGTTGCAAATTGATTATGATGAATTGACAAAGATGTATGAAGTGTGTAAGCAAACAATACTCACGGACGCGATCTTGTAATATCCTTATGCCGACATATAATTTATTACGCCTGTTTCGGGAGCTGAGACAAACAGATAAAAAGGAAAAGTAGTATGTCGTTAATATAAAATTTAAGGTCTGGCAAGGTAATAGTTTTATGTACAACGTCAACACAAGTTCCTTGAAGAAGAGAATTCTTTTCCTCAAAAACCCTGAGTATGATGGATTGTCCAAAAATCTATTAAAAGCATGATAGGGGTTTCTAGAGGTTTGCAAAAAATCTAAAAGCCTGATAAGTGACTTTGACACTCAATAATATTTTTGAAAAGGTATTCTTACAAATACGTAATTAAATGCCATTTAGTGGTGATCAATTATTCAACCAATCAATTATTAGCAAATTATCAATTAAAATCATAACTCTCTCAATTTACAATGTAACATGGAGACCAGGAGGTGACATTTCGGAAATGACCAGACTGAAGACACACATAGTTTGGTTCAATTTGAAGCTAGACATCATTCCTGACACATCAGTTTCCACCTTGCCCCAAGAAAATCAATTTGCGGGCGCAGGACAAAAGCTGTGTAAGGAAAAGGCTGCACAATCACTTATTGTTGAATTTTTGTTGAATTAAAATGAAAATACACAAAAAGGTACAAACTATTATTTCAACGCATTCAAATGCGATTTAATTCTCGTTCACGCATAAGTATTTAAGATTATTGAATAGAAATAAATATATATTCAATTAGTTTTGGCAAGAATGATCTCATTTATCAAATTCAAAGCCTTTTCACTTTAATCCACAATTATTTAGAAACATCCAATCTTCTTGGTAAAGTTAGGACCTACAACTTACACGTCAACCAGTCATTTCCTGAGCAACCAGTTACTGTTTTCATACCACTAAATTATGCAGCATGATCAGTAAAGCATTGCCCTGGAAAGGAAAGAGCCTGAAAAAAAAATTTTGGACATTAGGTAAGCTTCGACGCCAGATCGATAACAGTTTGTGTTTATCAGGCTTTTTCTCAACTAGATCCATGGGGTACAAGTCAACCTGTATGAAACATTTAATAAATTTTTTTGGAATATCACAAACAGTGATCTTGAGTTTCCACAAAACGGCTTCCTAGTTTTACAATAATATTTATTTATAAATGTTTTAATTTAATTTTTAGAAATTAATCAAATTAAATCTGACTCATCTTTGACATTTTTAATGCATGACAATTTATGGAGTTTTTAGGGAAATGAAGTATATGTTTCATCTAGCGGAGCACAAATTTGTTTCAAATTAATTGTAGCTATAACTTAACTAATTAATTTTATACTGCTTATTTACGTTGTCGTTACATGCACAGCCACCAAACAACTCCCAATCCCATCAGAACCCCAGCGGGACTATGAAGAAGAGCAGCTACGAATGTAGTATTTTGTTCAAGTCAATTCAGTACAAAACTGCCTTGCCGTACTATGTCTTGTGCGGTGGGGCAAAATGATTTGATTAGGGAGATCCGCTTTATAGGGTAAGATATACTCAACCAATGTAATTCTACAAGATACTTTAATTGAATGCACAGGCACGGTTTTACAAACACCGATGGCTACGTATGCAAATGTACTAAAATCATTGAAAAAAAACAACAACATATGAACTTCCATGGATATATTTTAGTTTATGAGTGTATTACACAATTGTGTTTTATAACCAGTATTTGATTTTTGCAATAAATTTGGAACTAATACGATTAAGCTGGATTACATCAGTATTGAGCATTTGTAGTATTATGAAAAAACATAATATAGTATGAGCAAGATAAAAGCTTTCGAAGATTTGAAAAAAGCTTTGATTTAGCGTACTTCATTCATTCATTTCAATTCCATGTTTTTATAATGTAACTTTTTCAAATAGAATATTGTACCTACGATTCGATTTCACAATCATCCACAATCATAAACAACCACTTTTATAACGTTTCTGCTGTCAGGCGTTTCCACGACACCTGCTTTTATACTCCCGATTTTGTTTCAGTTTATTTTGTTGGCAAAAAACCAAAATACTCTGAGAACAATTGGTACAAAACTCTGAGAATTCGCTTGATGCCTCAGTTAAAATTAAAATAAATGCGTTTGAATCGGAACACAATAGCATTTTTAAAATTAGCAAGACAATATCCCGTTGTAATTTGATTCTTTGACTCTAGTATAGAAGCAAAATATTACATGCGTCATTTATAAGCCAAACGTCTCTTATTTTAACACTATCAAATGCGCTGAAAAATAATTTTAAAATTGTTAAAAGAAAGCTTAGGATCTTGAATTTAATTCACCTTTTTATACGCACAGTTATTTTTATCATAGTAGTACCGAAAAACCAGTTCGCTTGCACTTAAAATTGCGTAGTTTATTATTTGCATTTTAAATATTTTACCGATCCAACTCTAGGAGGAAATATGCCATTTGAATAGTCCATACCATTTCTAACAGCACTTTGCAGGCATTCAAATATTTCAAATGCTGATTTTTTTATAAAAGTCAGAAATTCATTTTAAAGTTTTTTATTCCACTACATATCCTCCTTTATACTATGGAGGAGGGATGGAGGAGGGGACCTTCAGAAATTAAGGGAGCAGTGGATTTTGTTGGACAGCAAGGATAAGAGGAGGTGGAGGCAATGGCTGAGAAGTTGAAGTTGAAATGCAGAGAGGTGAGGTTGGATAAGATGGCCAGGGAAATGAGTTCTCGGAAGAAGGACCTGGATAACAGGGGCAGCAAAGGATTGGAATCCTGAAGGACTGAACCAGTTGGAAGCGAAGGAGTTGGTGGAGGTGACCAAGGCTTTGGAATTGTTAATTAAAGAGAAGGATTTGGATGCTAAGGATTAGGAACTAGAAGTACAAGATGTCTCACTTGTTATCCCCAAACAATTAATTAAAATGATATTTTACAAGACGCTTTTATACAATAAATAATAATATTATTGTCTAACTTTGGATTTTAGGACGAGCTATGGACCAGAATTCGTTGTGAATGTGAATTAATTATTTTTTTTACGATGTGCTTCATGCAACGTACCCATATCCATAATGTATGTGTATTTGTTTAAAATAGATACCCCAGCAAGTGTAAGTGCAGCATTTCCGGCGTTCAAATGTAACAAAAATGTTCATAAAATTTACAAATCTCTTTAAGGTTTTTCGTTAATTTAGGTGATATTCTGCCACCAAATCATACATCCGATGTTTACACAATATTCTTCTATTATATTAATATTAAATATATATTAATATATTATTCTATTTTAATGCGTAAGAATCTGGATTGGTAATTGCATTGCAACGTAATAGATGCAGTCACATGATATATTCTGGAGAAGGTTCAGGGGCAAATGAGAAGGAGGCAGGATTTTGGAGGGATTTACCCTGAGGAGAAGCGGGAGGATGAAAGGAAGGAGGCTGTTCAGACGTGCTACTGCAGGATGAGGGTGACAATGGGAGGAGCCCAAATAGGGCTAAGGTCCGGAGTCAGATAGTGGAGGAGAACAAGTCCTGAATTAGTAGGCGACAACAGTTGGCTCAGGGAGGGAGAAGATAAGGAGTGTGGATGGTTTGTTGAGTGGAGGTGAAAAGGTTGGAATTTCTGGGAGCGCGAGTACAGTTTTGGAAATGTACAACTTTGCTCAATTGCTCACTTTCCTCCATTCTAAAATTGCACGGGCCAACGGATGCGTACGGCAATGCTTTTGAAGTAAGGCGTTTCCAGTACGTTTAGCAGTGTTTGCGTGTCCCAGAAACTAAAAGTAATGCACGGTTTGCTAGATAGGTGGATTTTTTGGTGCACTGAAAAGCTGCAAAGTTTGTGATGATTCAGATCTGCTTAGCTTGTTATTGTATGTGGTGGTAATATGCGGTCAAGGTAGATTTGGATGAGCAACTTCAATGTGTACCTCTTTAACTAGCATACACTTCGTTCAAAGCTACAGGAGCACAATTTCACGGGCTACTAAGTTTCTGTGTCTTTGTTTTTAAAGGATATACTAAATTGAATCCAAATGTTTTGCATTACATAGATGAATAAACTACAGATGAATTTTACGCTTTTGTATAAATCCAGTTATCAGGGTAGTCTTAAGGGTAATGCTCAAGGTTGAAAATTCATATTTGACTTTGCATATTATATAGTTTAACATTACAAAAATATACGCCTTCAAATTTTAAACACAAAACCGCTTCAAAAAATAACCAAACCAACTTAAATCACCCTCCACACCTTTCTCCTTCTCTCTTACTCCATTCGTCGCTGGAAAAAACTTTTTCTTCCCGGTATCCTGATGTGCTCGAAAAAAATTTCCCGCTGGTATTTAAGAATTTTTCCCGATGGTTATGTGATTAAAAGGTTCGACACTTAAATAAAATTATTTATATTACTCAATACTGTAAATTGTTTACTTATATTGGCATTACTTTTGAAACAATGAAAACAAGTTAAGTTTGTGTGCGAGCTCAAGCTTTGTAGAACTATTGTCAATAACTACTAAGTACAAGAACAATAAACAAAATATTAAAAATTCATACTTTAAGTTTAACCCACTTAAATATTCAAAGATTTTAAACAGACACGAATATTTTTTAAAATTAAAAAACATATCACAAACTTAATGTTATAATCAAAATACATTTAAAAAGGTATCTTTTTGCTACTATGAGATTCATTACCAAATATGGTTAGAACTTTAGACCTGGGAAAATGTTTTGAATGTTCCTAAAAACACAGAAATGCCATTCTTGTAAATTGATAATAAGAATTCTGTTGGTTTGTTTGTAGATTTATATATAATATAAATTTGTACTTATCAGCTGTAAAACCACAGTCACCTAGACCGTTTTTTAGTTTATGTACGCTTTTTATTTATCAGAAAGTGAATGTACATAATTAATGGGAAATGTTTATTTTAAAAGAAATCTTCCAAAGCTAAAGGCAGATGTTTCCTAGCTCAAAACAAGGATTAGGGCTACGAATTCTGCCCCTGTTTTAAGGCTAAAGTAAGACATGCATTTTATGCAGCTTCAGATTTACTTTTGCATATAAGGCTATGCAGTTTATGACTTGCCAAGCTGGGATGTACCTACAAAACGTAGCTTAAAATAATTAAAAAATGCCATAACTGCAGTTAAGCAGTAAATGGGGTTTGAGGAATCCGATGAAATGACTGACGACGCCATCATAGCTTACCAGAAAGCCATCGCAAACTTTTTCCAAGCTTTACAATCCAATAATTTTAAAATCAAGAATTTCAGCTGAAACTAGGGTCCGGAGTCTTTCAGGAATGAAAGGAAAAAAGTCTTTCATTCCTTTCATTACCCTTTCATTCACTGAAAGGAATGGAAAGGAATGACGTTTTTCCAAAACCAATAATGAAAGGAAAGGAATGAAATGGAAGCCTGAAAGGAATGGAATGAAAAGGAAATGAAAGACTTGAAAGGAATCCGTTCCTTTCAAATGCAAAATTTTGCAAAGTATTTAAATTGGTCAAAAACATAACTCCAATAATTGCAAATTGATAAATATATCCAATAAATCAGTAAATATGTCTAATCAATACATTTAATTAACAAAAACTAAGAAATTTTTCGATTATTTAACTCAGTGTGATATTATTGTTTTAAATAATTCCAGTCGTGTTTGAAATTGAAACCAATTCAAATAAAGTGAAAAATTGTTAATTAAACTTGTTTTGATAACAATTTACTGACTTTTGGTATGTTTTATACCATTTTTAATCGTAAATGGAAAATTATGCATGTTGAAAGACATTTGTCATTCCTTTCCATTCCTTTCCTTTCATTCACCTAAAAGGAATGAAACGAATGACATTTTTCAAAATCTGAAAGACTTTGAAAGACATCATTCCTTTTGAAAGACTTTGAATGAAAGGAATGACAATAATGAAAGCCTTTGAAAGACTCCGGACCCTAGCTGAAACTAAAAGATCTTGGGTTTTATAAAGTGGAAGAGTTAAAAAATGAAAAAATGCAACACAAACACAAGAACAAAATAGCTGAAAAAAGAATGCAAAACATCATCTCGTTAATCGAATTAAATCAATAGTTTTCATTCAAACATCGTCGACCAGTTTTGATGACATCGCTGGATTAAACCATGTGACACATGAACCAACCTATCGCTATGTTTTTAAGGCATCCAGAAATATTTTCGGAGAACGCGTCTTCGTACAAAAGATTTCTCTTGTTTGGGGTAGCTTTATTAACCTTTCAATATTTAGTTTAAATTTATAAAAAATATAATATTTCATCACTAAACACACTATTGCTTTTCCGTATCAGCGTCGGATTTGGTATCAAAATACTAGGGAGAATCCGAATATCTGTTAAAAATCGTCAAGCAGCGCGGCGTCTTAAATCTAGCATCATAGATGATGTCGACTCATTGACAATATCCCGATCTTACTCAAACCAAGATGGTACACGGCGCATCAAAACCGAATTGTTTGTGCAAATGCATGGCACCAATTCAAACAATGAAAGTGCTTTACTACAAACACTCCATTCAACCTAGATGAAGCGTTTTTAAGAAGATTTGATATTTTTGTACCGTTACCCGATAAGATGGCAAGAACTGAGGTTTTAAAAATGCAGTTGAAGAGTTTGCGTTGGAATTTCCGAAGTTGTTAGGCTGCTGCAGTCTCGGAGGGGTATTTTATTAGACTCTAAGAATATATTATAGTATTAGGGATTTGAAAAATATTTTATTCTAAGTAAACGTTTGTGAACAGGCATTCGTAATATCTCAAAATTTTAGGCTTTCAGGTTCGAATATTGAAATTCTTGGGAAAAGGTAAAAATGGGAGCAATGTCTAGACTAGAAAAGTCCACGCACTTTAATAAAATTGAGAAAAATGGAAAAGTATTCTGGAAACCGTGCAAGACAACCACTAGGGATGCTACTAAATTGCACTTAGACAACATTCCCCCAACTCTCTGGATTATGTTCCTGAGTTTAAAAATGTGAGAATAAAGTTGTTCATCACTTTTGTAAATGTTTTTGGAAATTCACATCAATGATATATATAATGTCAACGAAGATTTTCTGTATTTGAGTAGAAAGCATTGCAATTTGTATGGAAGGCTCAGCCAAGAACCGATCATTCCACTATATCTCGGCTGGAGAATTTTGCAGAGGAAAAAGCTGAAGGGATTAAACCTTTACCAACTACATGTAATCAAAGAAAAGAATCAGGAATTTCAAAAAAAATTTAATAATCTTATATACTTTTGGTAGATTAACTTATGTCTGTAAATTTACTAAATTTAAAATATTAAGGAACATTAAAAGAAAACTATTTTACTAAACAAATCCTTGCAATAATAATGACCAAAGGCAAATCTTCCATTTTTTCTTCCTTCCTTCCCCCTCCACTTCCTTCCCCCTCCACTTCCTTCCTCCTCCACTTCCTTCCTCCTCCACTTCCTTCCCCATCCACTTCCTTCCCCATCCACTTCCTTCCCCCTCCACTTCCTTCCCTCTTTTTTTCCTTCCTATTTCCTTTCCTACTTCCCTTCGTTTCCTTTTACTTCCTCATTTTCTTCCCTCTGTCACCGAATTTCCCGCTCGCGTTTTTTCCGTTAACCTCTTTTACTTCCCCAAAGGCCAAAGATACCTAATCATTTTGCCGACGCCTTCGGCGTCGTCAAAATTTCCCGGTATCCTAGATACCCAGATACAAAGTTTTTTCCACCGACGACTCCATTCAAAATTCTTCTAAAAATATCACCTCAAAATTCAAATACAAACCACAAACATTCGCTTTTAAAGAACAAAAGGATAATCTTTCTTGAGAAAATATCCAGTAGAACATTGTGATGTTACAGAAACGCTTGGTGGTTTGTGGAAGTAAATGCGTCTTTTATATTGATAGATTACCTAGTGGTAGGTTTGTTATCATCAAATGAATTTCAACTTTCAAAACTTATAAATCTCACTCAACTCTAAAAGCTATGTTTTCATGTAAATAACTGAAGATTGTGTACTCTATGAAATGAATTGATCAGTTTGCACACCTTTAGGTTTTAGATGTGCGTTGGTTGCCGCATTAATTTGCACAGGTGCGTGGTTCGTTTTGAGTACGTTTGCTGTTGTAATAAAGAGGAAATTCATATGAAATGTGCATCAGTGTTTAAATGTTGTTTGACTTTTATTTTGAAAAGGATATTGCTTTAAGTTTAGTTACCACAAGCTTAGTTCGGATGATTTTTCAATCTAATAATAAATGCAGTAATAAGTTTATCAGATATAAATTAGATCACTTAATCACCTTAATTGCTACCACAAGAACGATAAAGTGCAATGAATTATAATTTAAAAATATTTGCGTAAAACGCATTCATGTTTTATTACATAAATGCATTACATACTAGTAACTTACTAGCAGTAAGTAGGGAACCTGATAAGCTCAGAATTATTGCTACAAAAATATGCTGACACTTATATTTCTGCTGTTTTAAATGTTGGAATCACATAATCTTTCATCCCGACTTTTATGCTACAACTGAACGCCACCTGTTATTTCACGAAATAAATATTAGACCCGAAGGTTATCCCTGCTCACAATTCAAAGTTTCCCTTGATAAGACAGTGCTTTGGGCGCCCTAATGCTAGCAATTTGACCCCTGCTTCAACCACTGATTCCTACGCCTAGCTTTAATTGCCACGTCGAAATAGCTCAAATTGAAGGAGAATGATCACTAACTAGGTGAAAATAATTAACCCGGACAAAGACACGGAAGTTTACTTTTTAATAGGCTACGTCACCCTTTTATTAACGACAGGACATCAATTAACTTTTTTACAATTTCTCAAAAATTAACAGAGTTTTTCGAAAAACCTAGCTCTCACCAAATCTTGAGAATAATGCCGAGCCGATGCTCTCTGCTTCCCTTCCCAAAAAAACTGCAATCTCTTCATACTAACTAGACGTAGTTCCTCTCGCGACGGCGACCAAATTCGAAGTTCCCCCTACTCGCCGTCCTCTCCGCTGCTCTCGAGCCTCTGGCCAATCAGATCGCTTGTCGGAAATGCTGGGTCTTTCTGGTCTTTGTTGTTTATCGACACCACCTATTGTAAAGTAACTTTTACAGCGCTTTCTTTCCTCTAGTATATCGGTCCTGTGCGATTCCGTATGTAGTTTTGTAAATTGGTTAAGTCGGATTCTTACAGTAATTACTTTGCAATTTATCTGGGCGATTGTCTACTCAATTAACAACCCAATCACTGTCGCTGTCTAACTTTTCTGTTCTCATCCCATCCAATTTGTTACAAAGGAACCAGCTTACATTACCAAATGACCCTGTCTAAGTCTCATGTGGAAAAACTGGTGACGCCACACCCAGTCCATAATTTTCTAATGCGTAACAGGTCTAACTAAGCATGGAAAGCAATAAAGAACCTGACTTTGATTAAAAATCGGATATGCCTAAAAGAAGCTTTAAAACAGTATTGCTTTTTGAATTGGTAAAAGAGTTTCAATGGCAGGGCCTATAATATAGAATGTACAAAACAACTTTATGTTCTGTTCTTGATAATCAAATTACTGCGCACTTTGACTAATTATAGCCGTCGTTAATCTTGAGTTACAATTTTAGCCGATTTCTTGGTCAGAAGAGAAGTGGACGGGGCTTCAATGCACAGAAACTAGGAATGCAGAGAAACAGAAAAGTGTGGCTGGCACAGTTACTGGACCCGGCACAAAGGGACGCTGGATTCAGAAACAGGGACGGTGTTAGACAAATACTAATAATTTGAAGGTCGAAGAGCAATATTGATGAGGTGTGTTATGGAGGTTGGAGGAGGGAAAAAGAAGAATGAAGCAGATTTTGGAGGGATTGTTAAGAAGTGCTCTTCCCAGGCGAAGAGAAGTCGACGGAGGGAAAGAGGTAGTTGCGAAATGCTGCTGATGCAGACAAAAGAAGGAGCTCGACAAGGGCTAAGCTCTGGAGCAAGAGGGTGGAGGAAAACCCCAGAATTAGGAGGAGACAGCAGGTACCTTCTCAGATAGGGGATTGAAGGGAGGTGATGGGTAGTCTGAAGGATTTTTTGAGTGCAGGAAAACTAGGTATAGAGGTAGGAATTAGTAGCGGCACCAATACATTCTATTAAAATAGGGAAATGGAGGAGGAATTAGTGAGGTGCAAGGATTGCTGTGTTGGTATGTCCTCCGGGGGGAACGAGGCTTCCTGTGGGGCTGGCTTCTCTGCAGAGGGTGAGCCACTCTGATAATAGTTCCGCAATCAGTGTAAAAAATCAGCAATAAATACAGCATTTAGTTAAATCAACATGTCATCCTCCTCAACTGCTGCCTAATCACGCACTTTTCCGTCTCTCCCTATAAAAATTTTCTAACGTTCCTCAACATTTTTTGTTGCACTGAAAAACCACTAATAACCATTTTTTGTGTGGATTTAGAAACCCTTGGTTTTTAAAGACGCGGGGTGAGCTAGTTTCTAAATAGATGATACGGCTGTAGTATAATTTTTTGCAAGGCAAGGTGAATTTAATCCAAAATTTTTCCATATGAAAAGCATAATATAATTAACTTTTGTAGTATCATCTATTTTGATAGTTTGAAAATAGCTTATTCATCAAATTATGCAATTTAAAAGCAACTGAATTTTGTGTAATTTATTTAAAAATTTAAATTCTAAGTGTCCATGTCAAGGTACAACGTGAAGATGGAGTACTTTGTATGATGGTGTGCAAATATGGTGGGCATTTTGCTAATAATTCGTTACTCTAATATATACTGAGTGAGTTTAGTTATTTGTTAGGGGAATATTATACATGGCTAAAACTTGCTTTTCTCTCATACACGGGTTTAATTTGAAATAAGATCCAACCCAAGTTCCTGGAAGCAATTCTTAGTTGACAGTCTTTAAGCTTACCTACTTCACACAAAACCCACTGAAGCATTGATTTTCCTAAAGCCGGAATGCTACTTCTACAAAAAACAATGAAATCAATAAATGCACTGAAAATCTACATTTAGGCATTTTTGTGACGATTTTAAAACGCTAGATTCTTTGGTGACGCGGCGGGAGCTATTGTAAAAATAGATATCGCCTTGCCCTTCGAACAACTCTGTTAAATTTCAAATTGAATGAAATAGGGCAATGGATACGGTTAAGCTGAGTGTGGACTCCGCCTTGACAATAAAATTGAATTGAGTTGGTTTGTCTCAATTTGCTGCGGAACTACATTTTTTTCCTCAAAAAGGGGAAAAAACCTTAAACCATGGATTAAACCTTAATAGGAATACTTAACAAACAAGTCTTCGAATCCAATTTTTATTATAGCGGTTCTGTTGTTTCCCACTTCCAACCTACCACCTTCAGACTGTTGCCCTTCGTCTCTAAACTGTTTCCTGCTTCGTCACCTCCTTCAACATCAATGGCTGTTTTAATGTGGTCTGAACCTCCAACAAATTAAGTGACTTTGAAAAGCCTTATTCTCAAGGATTTTCCAGGCATTTCTATCCTCCACGTTATGCTTTATCTCTATTCTGTATTTGTGGCGGAGGGTGAGATACAAATTTATTTATGTGGTTTAAATTGAACCATCTTCACAATTACCAGGATACCGAGTTTTTTCCAGCGGCGGTAACAGAAAGGTTAAATAGATATGGTTAATGGTGGAGTCTACACATAAGGTTGCCGGAACGAAAATAGCTTATTATAATAGTTACTTTATTCATTTAAAATCAATTGAGGTACTAGTACATGCAAACCCATACAGCAAAATGCAATTTAATCTGTTTTAAATCATCTGTGCTAATTAAGTATATGATATTGGTGTTGTATTATTAACTCTTATAATAAGAATCGTTGAAACATAAATACATGCCAACGAATTTAAGGCTTTCTACTTTGAATCATTTCAACATCAATGCGCAGAGAAATGTAAAAGTATAAAGTTTGTCCCATCAACTGAAATTCAAAATGTGCATTTTATTCAATTAGCGCTTTACAATATAGTTTTACAAGGTAACGTGTTTGCTAACTTCTAATTAGTAAAAACTGAATAGGTAGGTTGGAAAAGGTAAATATACTGTAGGAAACCATTGGTACAACAGCAAATACAGTGGCCAACGAATCTGTCCCGTTGTTATAGTCCTTCCAACGCGTGTACAGCTTTTCTGGCGCTCAAATACTACAAATGTTGATTTTTATGCAAGACCAAAACTCACATTCAAAGCTTTTTTATTCCACTATTTGATATTCTACAATGTATCTATCAACCAGGCTATTGGGTTCTGTAACAGGCTACGGAGGCTCTTAGCTATGCATTGTTTTAAAACCAACACGGTAAAGTCGTTTGTTGCTTAATAGTGTAGTGACTGCTTACTCTGATAAAATATAGCTCTTTATTATTTCCATGGGTCAACTTGATGTACGCTCTTCCATGAAAAAATCGGTAGCAACTGTTTCTTACTGCATTTTATAGAATTTCTTCGGGTGTTTTACCTGGACTACCAACAAGAAACCTGGACGTGAATGGAACTGGTAACACAATCATTGACCAAATGACTGCGTAAATATACAAATGTAGATTTGAATCGTTTTAAGTTACTCTATTTACTGAAGAAGTGGTTTTTAGGTTTGTAAACTCCATGGTAAATATCAAAAACAAAACATTTGGACAAATTTCTTCTATTTCTTTAATTAACAGCTAAACATTGGAAAAATCCTTTATACTCGATTCATGTTTTTAACTCATGTTATTTATTAAGCAACAACAATTACACTTTGTAAATCTTTGAGCTAGATAAAAGGCTGTAAACGTAAAATACTTCAAGCTCTTCTTATTCGACACTTGTACATTAGAAAATTGCAAACTGTTGATATAAAGCGTGAAATTTTGTTTGCTAACTCCTTATGGTAGTTTTGCTTGCGCATCCAACACGTTAAAATCAGTGCTAATATTAGAACTCCTATTACTGTCCCAGCTATTACCATCTTGTACGCAGGTTTCTCTGAAACAATCATAAGATAGCAAAACAAGTTTAAGTGTAACCTCATAAAATTGAATAATAAAATAATTGCGTGCGTACTCAGATATATTCCCTTCCTTACTTCCAATCATCACGCGAACAGTCCGAATGGTCTTCATGTATCCATTGTCCGCGACACATTTATAAATCCCAGCGTGGTCACTTGATATTGCAAATAACTCAATTCGTACTTTTATAATTTCGTCTTTATCATTTCGTGTTCCAATCACTCGCACGCGATTTTCTACATTTTGCAAAATTTCTACCTCTGAATGCTGCTGGTCTCGTCTCCACTCAATGTCAACTTTGTTATCGTTCCACGTCACCAAAATATTTGCTCTTGGCTCCCATTCAACAACTATACATACAACTGTTTCTTCCTCCTTATCTGAGCTGACATACACAGTTTCTTTGCTGTCCTCCAGAAATGATGTTTTTTCAACTGTAATATTTTTTCTAAGTTTATCCCACTTGTCACTAAGAAGTCTAGGCATCCAGCACTCTATTGCCTTCATTCTTGTAGATGCATTTACCTATTTTGTTATCAAGCTTAAGGGTCGCATTGTGTCACCAGGGAGCGAGGGTGACGGAAACACAACTTTACTCAAATATATATGTTGTATTCCTACACGATCTGCCAAACTTTCAAGTAGCATTTCCGTAGATGAACCATTTTCCCATTTTGCCACCTTTGGAATAAAAATGGTTTTGCCATAAACATAACACTGTTATGGGTTCACCCTCATAAAACACATCTCTCTCATATTCAGCTAATTTAGGAAGATATACAATATTATCAACATTTTCAAAATGTTTTTCTGTGTAAATTGCTAAGTCCGGACTTTCACTCTGAGTATTATAAAATACGTCTTTATAGAATACATCCAAGAAGAACACAGCAAAACCAGGTTGAGTTGGTTGGGTCTTTGTACGTCTTGCTATCACCATGAATTTTTTTTGATAAGTTTCAGAGACGGATTCAGGAACAACTAGACAACATGTTATCGGGAGTGAAATGCAATTACGGTATTATGTCTGCTGTTTCATGCATGAAAATTTTACTCACATTGCATAATAAATGCTCCTTGCTGATTATGCGAAATATTTTGATTATCGTACTTCAAAATATTTCTCCATCTTTCCTTCACTGGAGTGTTGGCCATTGGATGAAAAACGCGTACGTAAGTCTCTCTTACATCAACATTTTCGCCCTTACACATCACCAAGAGCAGCGAAGCAGGATCATAAATACTTTGTTCCTGGCACGTTAATGTTTGTTTGAAGCCATATAAATACCGATGCCGATCCGAATATATCAGCTCATGCCTTTTATTTCCTTGTAGCTCTAGAATATAATATTTCCAAAAGTTTAAGTTGTCTTCAGAACTTCCAAACACGGTTAATTTGGGTGATTTTCCGTTGGTTCCAGAGCAGCAATTGACCTGCGGCACATGTCTCTTGAAGCTTACAGAAAAACTCGCGTTTCCCAAGATTTCGGATTTTGAAATGTATGCTGGTTTGATTTCATTAGCCCATAAAACATTAAAGACTTTATTTCCCAAACACTTATATTGTCCCACTAGATTTTTTATAAGTATTTCGGATGTGTTAAGAATGAATCCAATTGTTGAATCAAATTTCAACTGTGTGTCATTAAAACTAACGGATTTCCACTTATACTCTTTGTTTAACTTCACTTGTTTCTCCAAGACTACAGTTTTATTTTTAGCATTTGAACCACAGGGTAATATCAATGGGTTGATAATTTTACGATGGATGTCGGTGCCCAGATAAATTTGCACTGGTTCTGATCCAAACCGGTGCATGTCTGAAGCATTTTAAAAATGTGGTATTAAATTTAATGTTCTCAAGTTAAAAAATGTTTGTTCTTCAGTTTTATAAACTACTTTGAGTTTTCAGAAGTAATTTGTTTGTTTACATAATTGTTTTTCACTTACAGTTATCGACAACATAAACCGATTTACTCAGCTCCGTTCTGTTGTCTGCGGATGCACAGGTTATTGTTGAAGTAGGTGTATCCGATAAAATACACGGAACGATTGCAATGTTTCGATATAAAATTGTAATTGGACCATTTCTTTCCTGTGAAAACTTTGAAATTGTGCCGTACTCTGTTCTAAAATGCTTTAATGTCGTTTGAAATTTAGAAAGCACATATAAGAATATATTTATAATTTAAATGTTACGTTTGATTTTTACGTCAGTAGATTTTACCTGTGTGATTGGAAATTTCCAAACGATTGGGAAGCTTGCTTCACAGGTAAATATTATCTCCTCGGTACGTTGTGCGCATCCATAGCTATCACCAAGTTTGGTAATGCAATCATTTTGATTTAAGATTGAGTTTTGCGTAAAAGATTGTTTATTTTCACAAGAAATGTTCACAGCGAGATATGTACAAGCCCGAAAAATACACAAGCTTCGAAAATCTTTCAGCTGTGGTATATATTAATAGACAATCTTTCATCCTCCCTTCACTGGCAATAGATATATTACAATTTCGCAGAACATAAACTATACAAATACAATCTTCTGCCTACACGCTCCGTTTCCGTTGAAACTTGTTTTCACACTTATCATTTCAGAATATTTTCCTTCATTTTATAAACAGACTTGACACGTATGGGTTAGCTGTTTACACATTATTTTGCGTCGTAAATGTAAAAGTCTGAAACTCTAATCAGTTCAAAACCAAATGTAACCAGAGCAAAACCAATTGCTCGGCATGAATTTAACATTGGCCAAAATTTCTAGAAAACATTGAACCAATTTCAATTAAAAAATAAAATTTGGAAGAATATTTTGAAATAGAAATATATTCAAAATGTCCGTGATCGTTGACGTAGTCGAAACCCCAATCAAACTTGAGCCAGTTGTTAACTCAAAAAGTTACCAGTCTCGTTCGTTATTATGGACACTGTGTGCATTTCAAGTTGGAACATGTATCGTTGCAGTTTTTGCACTGGTATGTATTGTAACCACTTTACATGCTGTTTTCTTACCTATTGAATTAAAAAATAACTTGTTTACAGATATGGGCTATAATCATTGCCGTATTAGTTTACACAACTTTGCCGCATGCACCATGGAACTGTAAAGATTTTCTGAAGCTGACCTTCATTCTACTTAACCTGGGAATGATTTTCCTTTCTTCTATTTTACTACGAGTAGCAGTACAGGTAGCATAGCCCCAGGGTTTAGTCATAAGTCACGTACATAAAACATTGTTTTATTTGCTTTAATACAGATTTTTTATTTGATTGCTGTTTAAGGATCCAAAAAGGATCATCCTTTAAGGATGACAATGAAAAGCAACAGATTTGGATTTCAAACCTAGCAATAATTATCATCTGGTTGTGCTATGGCATTTTTTACTCATTGGCCCATTTTGGTATGTTCTTCTGCTATGAAGATCGACAATTTGGATTCCTCTGTACAAGCTTTTTTACGGGTTGCTTGTCATGTTTGTTTGTGGTTGCAGTGTATGCCGCTCTCGTGGGCTATGTGAATAAGCAAATAAGGCAGGCGAAAAAGAGTACTATGTCCTAGTACATTTTTACTTTGTACATATACTCAAACTCTTACATGATACATATTTCGGCACTAAATCTGTCTGCTTCTATTCTAGTCACATTAAAGTGGTTCCGTATTGTTAAAATATGGTAGTTACACTGATAACATTTTGTGCAGAAACAATAAAACTCTGACAACATCTTTAGATAAAAGGTTGATGTTTTTCTATCAGTATTATGCACGCCTTCGCCAAATACGCAACAATTGCAATAATATAACCAGCAACTAGTACATAAAACACTATTATGAGTTCCGTCTGATCTGTCAAGAGAGAAGGAGGTGAGATTTGCCTCCTCCTGTGCGTCAATAGAGTAACAAGGCTGTGTAGCACGCAACATCAGCAGCAATCTATTCAAATGAATAATTTATCTACTAAAGTTGTTCTTGGTTAAGATGTAAAGGCTACTTTATTGACTCCACAAAAAGCAACACACACTGGGAACGAACGCTTGCGTCGCTGCGTTTAATACTACATGAATTCCAAGAACATAACAAACGATAGGTTCCATGTTCACGAGCTTCGTTGTAACGATAAGTGAGGTAAAAGCCATGGAGCAGAGTTAAGTTGCACTTGTTCTACTATTATTATTGTTATTACGTACATTACATGCCAACCTTGAGTAAATACGAATTTCTCCGAACAAGATGCAGGTCACATGCATACATTTGTAAACAAAATAAAAAGGTGGAAAAAGTATAGCAGCTCTTTTGTTTAAAACCACCCAAGTTACAAAGCTTCTTTTTGTCAATAAAAGTGCTTGACTGTATGGAGAAAACTTAATGCGAGAACTCCACTTCTGTCAGAATACGTTTAAGAATTTACTGCTAATTATTTATTGTTAGGTAACATGTCTTGCTCGCTTCCTGGATACAACAGCTTTTTGCTGCATTTGATATACTGTTATATTTTGGTAAGATCATGCATACGGAGAAAAAAACTTATTATGCAATGATGCAAAGAATTATTTATAAAGCGGGAAAACAAACGTGGAAATGGGCTGGTTTGTGTAAATTCCATAAAAAGAACTCTCACAAGCGTTGTTGTGAGGAATAATGTAGCAACATTTTGCACAAAGCCTTGCAATATCATAAGGAAACGAGTTTTCTCTGGTTAACGAAGCTGCAATATGTATTTTTGTATTGTATTTCCTAGTAACTAGTTTGTGGTGTTCTGGTAATAGCATGAAAGTAGTTGAGGGACTTTGAAAGGAAGGAGAAAAACGCAAATTGGAGAATGTGGTGGAGCTGCTGCTTATTCCAGTGTGTGCTATTATGATAATATGGAAACGAGAGAGGGCAATAATAAAGCGAAGCATTTTTTGTTTTTTTCGGGAGATCGGGTGAGTATTTGTGCTTTTGTGAAAGTAGTTTTTTCTAGACCACGTATTGTTGAGAGTAACTGTGCGAGCAACTCTCTGACTGAGAATTTCTCCACATTTTTACTCTGCTGTTGGAGGATTATCAACTTATCTCTTACTTTTGTCGAGTCTTCTTGAATACGAGTATGCCTGGCAATGAAACGAACACCAGCACAGGCACGATGGACATGAAGATCCTGGACGCAACTGCGATTAGAGCAAGGAATCGTGGTTTTAGGAATGAGCGGCGACGGCAACGGCAAAGTGTCATCTGGAATGGTAACGCATACCAATAGTAGTTAGAACATGTACATATACAGGTATATACGTATCTATACACCTGGATACTAACTGTACCTTTACAAATTTGAGAACAATTGATTAACTGATAACAATTATTATCGAAATGCTGGCAAAGTTAAAACTACATACAAAATAAGTCATGACTGTAAAAAAGAAAGTTTCAATTAATTTTCAGAGTAAGTAATTAAACATCCACGTGCTATTCCCAAGTAATCAAAATCGCCATTCCGGAAAACATTCAAGAACAAAGAAATTTAACAAGAACTCTTAACTACTTCCGGTATTAACAGAAAATATTGAAATTTCATGAACTGTCTATTCTACGGAATTCTGATATATTTAACAAATTACAAAATCACAGTTTACGAGAAAATATATTATGTATATCATTTCTTCGTATATCCGCCCCTTCTCGTTTCTGGCGTCAACAATTTAAATTTTTGCCAGCATTTCGATATTAATTGTTATCAGTTGTTCTCATATTTGTAAATATACAGTAAGTATCAAGGTATATAGAAACATCCATGGTAAGCCATTGAAAAATGCTCGCTGCTAACAACGATGAGTGTCTAAGTAGTCAAAAGATCCTACAACAAAATACTTGATGAATGCAGTAAGTAATAATAGCCTATTCTGGTTGATTTAAGCCCACCTGGGCTTCTGTAAAAGCACTTTTTGCCCATTTGACCTGATTTTGAACCCATTTTGCTGGTTTAGAGACCATTTTGCTGGTTTAGAGCCCATTTTGCTGGTTTAGAGCCCATTTTGCTGGTTTAGAGCCCATTTTGCTGGTTTAGAGCCCATTTTGCTGGTTTAGAGCCCATTTTGCTGGTTTAGAGCCCATTTTGCTGGTTTAGAGCCCATTTTGCTGGTTTAGAGCCCATTTTGCTGGTTTAGAGCCCATTTTGCTGGTTTAGAGCCCATTTTGCTGGTTTAGAGCCCATTTTGCTGGTTTAGAGCCCATTTTGCTGGTTTAGAGCCCATTTTGCTGGTTTAGAGCCCATTTTGCTGGTTTAGAGCCCATTTTGCTGGTTTAGAGCCCATTTTGCTGGTTTAGAGCCCATTTTGCTGGTTTAGAGCCCATTTTGCTGGTTTAGAGCCCATTTTGCTGGTTTAGAGCCCATGTTGCTGGTTTAGAGCCCATTTTGCTGGTTTAGAGCCCATTTTGCTGGTTTAGAGCCCATGTTGCTGGTTTAGAGCCCATTTTGCTGGTTTAGAGCCCATGTTGCTGGTTTAGAGCCCATGTTGCTGGTTTAGAGCCCATTTTGCTGGTTTAGAGCCCATGCTGCTGGTTTAGAGCCCATGTTGCTGGTTTAGAGCCCATTTTGCTGGTTTAGAGCCCATGTTGCTGGTTTAGAGCCCAATTTGCTGGTTTAGAGCCCATGTTGCTGGTTTAGAGCCCATTTTGCTGGTTTAGAGCCCATGTTGCTGGTTTAGAGCCCATGTCGCTGGTTTAGAGCCCATGTTGCTGGTTTAGAGCCCATTTTGCTGGTTTAGAGCCCATGTTGCTGGTTTAGAGCCCATGTTGCTGGTTTAGAGCCCAATTTGCTGGTTTAGAGCCCATTTTGCTGGTTTAGAGCCCATTTAGCCTGGTCTAAAAATAAAGTGTACGGACAGACGGACAGACAGACAGACAAACGGACAACGATATCTTAAATAGCTCTCCTGCTGAATCAGCGAGCTAATAAAGATCTGCTGTTTAGAGTGTGACTTGCTGAGTATAGATCTTATGTGTTATATCCCCGTGGCAAAAAATGAAACTAACTAGAGGAGTCCACCGCAGAATCATATGCCGAATACATGCAATGGAAACTCATAAATTTCTCACTTTATTAGGATTTTTTAAAAGTTTTCTTGGTCTAAACTTAAGTTTCTGAATTCAAAGTTTCTTAGACGTCTATATCTAGCAACATCCTGTGTAATAAACTTCCACCACCAATTCCAAATGCCGGATAGTTCCGTACCCCGAATCCTTTTGGTAATCAACTCGTGCACCCATCCTGACAAGGTAAAACCTAATTGTATATTGGTAAAGTACTCCCTGCCAATTGACAACTTGTCCCCATTTGCTCATTTCGTGTAAAGGTTTTAAGATAATTTGTCGTATGATCAATTTCCATTTTTAGCAGATCATTTACATATTGCGTTGATACACTCGTAATTTTGCTATAATTGAAAACTTCAATTAACGTTTTTGGAACCAAAGACTGGTTATCATCTAAAAGAAAAAGTAGCACCCACAGCTCTGCTAGTTTTGAATGTGCAATTGCACAAGATCCAGTAATATTGTTGATATATATGCTTGTGTGACCGGCATAGTATCCTTTCACCAAATCCATATTTGAATGACATTGTTTGCGTGTTTGAATTATATCCATGGCAGCAATATCAGAATACACTTGGTAACCTGAATTGATAAGCTGAGTAAAATATTTCAACGGAAGCAGCTTTCGCTGCTTTACCATGTCGCATATTTTATCATTTTTGTATGTGCTACTAATTACTAATGCACAGTATAAAAATACCACAGCAACTGTACGACCGTGTGTAGTATTTAACATACTTTCAGGGATTGGAGAAGATTGTTCAAGAAGCAGTTTAATGGGAACCAAGGGATTGGCAGTAATTTGACTCCAGACTTTTTTGTTCTGAAAAATGAATAAGGTAAGTGGCACACCAAACAAAAGTAGCAGTAATATTGCTAACCACACTTGGTACTGAAAACTGGCCAAAAGCGTATGCAGGCCTACTTTTTCCCTGCTGAGTTCACCACAACTCACAAATCTCATTTGATAAAGTGGAAACGTCATAAAATGAGAAACACTTTCTAATTCAATCCCGCGAAAAATGCTGACTTTAAGTCTTGATTGTTCGTACCAAGTAAATCTGGACTGTACCACTGTTGACCGGAAGATTCTCTCCCATAAATTTGTTATCATATATTTTAGCAGTGGTTCAATTTCATTATTGTGAACGTCCTTTTTAAAATTATCAATTTTTATTTTGTTGCAGTCGTCGCACATGAACCAATCCACATCCGCTCTTCTATCAATATCCCACTCGGAAACGTTTTCCAAAGTTTTAGAGGTTGCTAATAGACTTTTCAAATATCTGTCGTCAAATTGCTTCGAAAATGAGTTCATTTTAACAGTTTTCACGAACAAATGTGAATTGCAAATTCTACATGGAGGTAGAATTACAACTATTTGCTTAGCTTCCGCGGATTTTGCGACTTCAGTAGCAATCACAAAATGTGTGTCTGCGAATTGGCGCAAATACAAATCCCTGCAATTTAAATTGGGGGGAACGAGTAATAAAGTTAAGCCGAATTTTGCATGCAGCCGTTCTAAGACAGGATGTTCTTTCCAGTGTTTCTTACTGTGCAGCAAATTATCCGTTTCAAGTTGGGGAAAAAGACGCACATCTAATTCAAACAGCCATGGACGGGAGCTTAAAATATTTTTTTTTCGTAACAACATTGTACAAAAGTTGTGGCTAGCTTTCCCATTAAGCAGAAACATATTGACATCTGAATACAAATAACTGGAGGCACAGTAAAGGCTTAAATTTGCAGAAAATATAAGTCCACCTTTAGCAATATTTTTTGCTAGTTCAAATGGTACGGTGCCAGGATGAACAGATGCACAATTTGAATTCAGAAACTGTATCTGTAGAAGAAAGGGTCGTAGTTGGAGAATTGGAGACTTGGCTGGTTTTAGTTTTATATCGTATCCTTTAGAATTAAAAATTACAACTAGACAAAATTTACACATTGGAATATTAAGCTGGAAGTCAACAACATGCTTTGTTGAGTGATGTAATTTTTCTAGGAAGCCACTTGAATGAATTTTGATCAACCGGTTTTCAGCTAAGGCTAAATGGCTTATAATAATTAATAAGATATCAAATAAACTGCTAAGTACAAGCATCTGAATATTAATTTACATAAATGGTTTACCACGGTTTACCATGGTTTACATAAATACAAAGCGTATGAAGATTTTGAAATTCAAAAAATGATTCGCTTTTAAGACAGTTTTTATACTGTAGCCTGTTTGTGGTAAAAGCGTAAATTTGTTTGGCATTATCAAGAAATTATACTTTACATATAGTAAGTTATATAATAAATTTTTAGTGAGAGACATTTTTGGCTAACGAGGTTGACATTTAATAATGATCAATTTTAGTAAGAGAACTTCACACTGTTTGCACTCCTCAATGTCTACTTGAACTCTACACGTGTTTAAGACGACTAATGCAGCATTTATTACTGAAATAATACAGTATACTAAGTATACTGTAAAGTGATATAGGAGTGTTACGTTCGCAAACGCTTGACTCGGATAATCTAGTAAAAATGTTTTACTATTTGTTCAAGCAAGAATTTAAGCTTGCACGAAACTGAAAGTTAACAACACAAAAAAAACAAGTAATGGTTTATTTTGATCTACACTATATGTCTGATCCACTATACACAGAACATCGCATTTATCCTAACCTATTGAACAAACCTTACACTGTTTTCATAGGGACATTTTAGAATATGCTAAAGTTTCTCGACACAGCGGACACAGTGTTGTCATTAGTCTTGAAAGTCTGTACTCAAGCAACATAAAAGTAGGAAAAATTTAAGAAAGGAGAATGATTTTTGTAAATATATGTTCAAGGAAAATGGATTGTATTTGATCGAGGGGAGTTGAGTAACTCTGATTTGGTAGGATACTCATTATAATTGTAATAAAACATAGCAGGAATCTTAAGAAATGTACCGTCTTACGAATTTTGGACATCTCAGGTCATGATAATGAATTTCCATCATACATTCGTGCCTTGATTTCATGTAAAAGTAAATATCCATTCTAAGCTTTTAGATGAGACTCTTTGCTCCGATAATGAGAGTCTAGAAGCAGAGCCATTCTGGTTGGTTTAAAACCTACCGAGGAAAAAATTAAGACTACGGAGAGACAGAATCTCTCCTGCAGAAACAGCGAGATAATAATGTATTCAATAAAAAATTAAGCATAGAATTAGAATTATCATAAATTGCCTCCGTTTAGTAAAGAACACGATTCGTTGTTACATGCAATCAATATGTAAAAGCAAAGTGAATAGTCTATAGTGTATATGTGTAATAGATAATAAGCCACTTGTGTCAGCTAAGTGTACAGCTTTAAACAATGTTTAAAGTTTAAACTTTTCTTATAAATAACGTAAATGCAACTAAAGTAGTATAGCATAAAAATGACATGATGATTGATCCTATTGTTGTTAAAAAACCGCCGGTGTGAAATAGGTTAAATACTTATTAAGGTTCAGTATTCACAGGGATTTCTGTTATAGTTTAAGTGGAACGTTTTCTAGCAAATGATTGTTGTCAATAGTATCTAGCTTGTAAAAGAAATGCATAATTAATTGAATTCCTAAAATATCTTTGTCATCGAAACCTCCCAAAAAATAAATTATTTCTCAATTCTACCCCATAATCCTCTCAAACTTCAACAATCCAACAAGCTAATTAACTAAATAATGATTAATTATCAATCACCAAAAAAAACTTTTTAAAAATCCCCAGAAAATTATCAAATTTGTTGCAAATTTCATTGCCGCACCGTCATCAGTCGTCGTTGCCCTTCTTCCATCCCATTCCTCTTGCGTTTCTCAAGTCGCGCACCATCTTTTCAACCTCGCGTTGAACTACTTACGTTGTTTTCTTACAACCTACGAAACAAGAGACAGGACAAGCCCAGCAAAGCAATCCAAACAACCGTTCACACACAACTTTCTCTGTTTTTTCCCAGCTTTTCTTTCTCCGTTTGACAAAGTAGAAGGTGAACAGCTCATTTGTGGGCTCACCACCAAGCCAAAAGGCAGAAAGAACAGAGAAGAACGCGAGCAGAGAAAAGTTGCTGGAGAGTTTGACAACCCGAGATTCTAAATTTTTTATTGGAAAGCAGTTAAGAAGGTGGCAATAAATTGCAAGGTAAGTTGGGGAAATGGTTTTTGGGGGTGGGGAAGGAGGTGGCAGTGATTTTAAAGGATTTTGTGATGAGTTTTGGTGATTTTTTTTCTAGATGAGTGACTGGGACGAAACCTGTGCACCCGCCCGAGGCGGAGGAGGTGGACGAGGACGCCGTGATGGGCCTATGAAGTGCTACAAGAGTCAAGAGGAGTCTGGTGGCGGTGAACGAGGTGGAGGTGGCAATGCGTGCTACAAGTGTGGAGAAGGACACCATTCCAGGGACTGTCCTCAAGGTGGAGGTTCTGGAGGCGGTGGAGGGGATCGTTGCAACGCTTGCCGAAAATGCGGTGAGGATGGCCACTTCTCTCGAGACTGCCCTCAAAACGTCGGGGAGCCCCAAAATCCCCGTGGCTTCTTTAAATGTGGCGAGGAGGGACACATGAGCAGGGGCTGGAAAATTAACTTTGAAAAATATGAAAGCATCCCGGAGCAGGTAAAAATTTTAGCAAGATTTTTTAAAGGAAAGTTTGGAGGAATGTGGGAAATTTTAAGGGTTTTTGGATTTTTTTGTAGGTTCACCCATGGGTGGAATCATTTGAGCAACTGGGTCTTCGTCCATTTGTCCTGGACAACGTTAAAAAGTGTGGATACTTAAGACCCACGCCCATTCAAAAGCATGTAAGTCCTCAACTCATGGCTGCTAGAGATGTTATGTGCTGTTCGCAGATTGGATCGGGAAAAACGGCTGCTTTCCTCCTGCCCATTATTAATAATCTGCTGCAACAGCAGGAAACTTTAACCCCGGCGATTAGCAGTCGTGCCAAGCCAGAAGCGTTGATTTTGGTTCCGACCAGGGAACTGGCCATTCAGATTGGTAACGACGCGAACATGTATAGTGCTGGGAGCATTATTATAACTTGTGTGGTTTACGGGGGCGTGCACAAGTCTAGTTTAGAGGTACAAATGAAAAAATTTGTTAATTTAAAACATTTGCTAATATTTTGTGATTTTTCTGTAGCGTGGAGCTAATATCATGGTAGCCACCACCGGAAGACTCAAGCGGTTGGTCAAGGAAGGCCATATTAGCTTGGATAACGTCCAGTTTTTCATTCTGGACGAAGCGGACCGCTTTCAGCTTTCTGGACATGGGTTTCATGCCCGACGTTGAAGAAATCGTTGGGAAGTTGCCTCCTAAAGAGGATCGAGTTAGTGGCATGTTCAGCGCTACATTTTCCAGCGAGATTCAAGAAGCGGCCAAGACGTTTCTACATGATTACGTTTTCATTGTGGTGGGCGTTGTGGGTGGAGCTTATAAGGAGCAGGAGGAGCAAGAGAAGCGAAACAAGCTGATGGAGATCCTTAAGCAGATTGGGAAGGAGAGGAAGGTACTGATTTTCTGCGAGAATAAAATGGGAGCGGATAGATTGGCATCGTTCTTGTCAACGAATGACGTGAATGTCAAGAGTATTCATGGAGATAAGCTGCAA
Organism: Entomobrya proxima; assembly: GCA_029691765.1. Taxonomy (NCBI): domain Eukaryota; kingdom Metazoa; phylum Arthropoda; class Collembola; order Entomobryomorpha; family Entomobryidae; genus Entomobrya; species Entomobrya proxima. The sequence continues at coordinate 53,960,738 of CM056171.1, read as the reverse complement.
AGTCAGAGGGAACAGGCGTTAAGGGAGTTTACCGTTGAAAGGAGGCAGGTGTTGGTGGTATCGGAAGTGGCAACCAGACGATTGGGTAAGAAAATTTTATAAGAAGCTTATTGGAAAGGTTTTAAAAGGAAAAATAATTAATTTGTGGTTTGTTTTGTAATTTCAGACTTACCGAAGGTTGATGTGGTGATTATTTACGACCTGCCCAATGAATTTGACGAGTCTGTTCATCGAATGGGAAGAGTTGAGCACACCGGAAATGCTATGGACCAAAACGGCAAGGGAAAGAAAGTGGAAGCAAAAGCAAAAAGGGCGAAAGGAGTTGCGAAACGGCAACTACAACATGAAGCACATGTTGCTGGCGCCAAAAAATCAAAGGTGGACGAACTGACCGAAATTGACATGAAACAATTATTTATTGATTGCGGATTGACGGACGAAGTGGCAGATGACACTGAAGAAAATGTCCAGTTAGAACAATCAATGCCAAATTTGACTGAAGCTAGCTGTCAACCAGTTACAACTTTATCTCCAGCCTTGTCCATAGCCACACCTCAGCTGCCAGAAATGCAGCAACTTCCAAATATTTCTTCTACTTTTGGCAATACACAGCAACAACAGCTTTACAGCTTTGAAAATTTCCCGAGTCAACCATTTCCCCCATTCTTCCACCTTACTATGGGGGCATATAACCCAATGGGCGTTCTAAATTATCATATACAAAACTTATATTTTCAACAGTTATATGGACTAACACCACCTATGCCACTTTATCCCAATTTGCCCCATAATCAGCCTATATTCAATCAAATACCAGCTCCGCCTCCTTTTGAACCTTATGCTGACTGTATGGTGTTTGCCAGACATATTTTACCCAACACAACAGAGGATTTGATTAGTGCAGAATTTAGTACGTTTGGGCTAAAGAAAGTCGTCCTTTTATATGACGGAAGGAAGGAGCGTGGTTACGCCAAACAACAAGCCAAGGGAGACACCCAAGTCAATAGCCAACCACCACCACCAAGAAGGGCTATTTTGACTTTTAAAACCAAGCTGCAAGCCCAAGATGCTAGCCAATTCGTTTCAAACGGAAACTCAAAGTCTTTGGGAACATCAGCAAAAGTGAGAATCAAATATACTTTAAAATATTTATAATTCTTTATATTTTATATACAACATTTTAATCATAATTCATTTTAATTCATATTTTGATATATAGGCTGAGCCGCACAACCCCACAAAGACATTAAAATATCTTGGCCCAAGGACATCTGTAAATAGCGGAAAATAGGAAGCTTCAGCTTAGCAAAACTGCTTTAAATATTTAGGCTATTATTAAAATGTTCATTTAATTATAGTTCTGTTTGAGTAATATACTGTTTTTTATCGTTTCTTTAGTAATAAACTTAAATTATTAGTTTGTATTTGTAACTCATTAGTGTATAATTAAATATTTTGCTTATTTAGCTGATTTTAGTTTGGTTTAACTTAGAATACAATATCTATTTAGAAGTACATACGTTAAATGCTTTTTAAAATAGAATTATGTACCCATTTTTTGGTGATACTTGAATAATATATTATTTAATACTTTAATTTCATCTGCTCAATCTGCTGTTTATAGTTTAAATTAACTTCAAACTTTTTAATGTTAAATAAATATTTAACACAATTTTCTCTAGATTGCATTTAGGTTATATATTATATAGTTCAATTTTGTTCAAATATTAATATATTAATTACGTTTTTCAATTAATTGTTAATGCCTACTTTATGCTACAATTTAATATATATTATATTTCAATAGTTATTAATCTTGTTTACTTACACATATACTTGTAAATAAATTCCAATAGCAAATAATTAATATCTTTAATAAGTTATTATATTTTTGTTTTGTTTCACATACTTTATGATTTACCCATTTGCAATTACATATAAAACATGCTTGTATATTGTTATAAACACATTGTTTTTCGGGTTATATTTGGATAGTATATAATGTATATACCTTAATCTTTCCCATCAATTTTTTGTAGTTTTAAATGGCTTAAGATTTTCCATGCTTTAATAATCTTTCAGATACAATTTTCTTTAGATTCAATACAGTGATATATTATATATTACTTCAATTGCTGTCATAATTTTTTTTCAAATAATTAATAATATCTACTATATTGTATATGTTATAATTTAACTAGTAATCTTGTATGCATACACATTTATCTGAATTATTATTCAGTAGTTAAAGTTCTTTAGCATAATTTGCGTTGACGCACAGAGATTTTTTGGCCTTAAACGACGCACAATATCTTTCATTCTACAAAGTCATATTAAGGTAAAAATCATTAGAAACCTTGATTTTAGTCATGGCATTTAAAAAGTTAAATCATAGTAAAAGTGAATTGAAATTCTTGGTTAGCCTGAGCTTTTACCAAAACGAATATTCTATATAGCAAACTATATATTTGTGTATGTATGTAGGATTACGGAAGACAAAAGTACTCCAATTCTAGTCATAACTCATAAAAGATTTTTTAACAATTATATCGAAATACTTATACAGGGGTGCTATTTAACTTTGCTGAACTTTTGAAGGTCAGAAAAATATGTTCCTAAAATGCTACATAAATTGCCAAGGCACGGTTTGAAAGGGCAGACATTTTAATTACGTTTTTGATGTAATACCATTTTTTAAAATAACAATTGCCTCAAGGAGACGTCGCCGGAAATGGGGAAACGCGTTTTAGGGTTTTCCACGGGTTTTTGTAGCTAAACCGGTTGCAAATTTAGGTTTCCTACGACCGAAATTAGCGTTTCTGATAAAATTATTTTGCATTGGACCCATTACGTATAAAAAGTTTGGTCTTTACGGAAAGTTGGAGCTACTAAATCTCCATAATTTTGAAACAATCTAAACCTGAATTTTGCAATCTTAGCAAAAACCAAATTATTTACTGTAAATATGAATTTCCACGGTCAAGATGAAAGTGCTAAAATATGCATAATACCCTGCTGCACTGTTTGAAAAATTATCCGGGAAGATTTGAGGAAAGTGACGCTGAGAAAGGTCAAGTATCTTTGATCATCGTAACTTTTCATCATCTTACACCGCCAGATTGACCATGGATTATACCAAAAAGATTAAAGAAATACTCGAAGTGAGCAAGATACTAAAGAAAACACTCATGTGGAAAGTTTAGATGCCAGCCCCATGATTTTATTAGCTTTAGCTATTCGAAACAGGCATTGTTTCTAAAGGAGAGAAGAGTTTTTGGCGTGTGTTTGGAACGCTACCAACGAATACGGATAAAAGCCGCCCTAGAAATCATACAAAAAACAAACAAATGGTGCAAGTGCCGATGTCTCAAACCAGAATTAAACTCTGGAGATTCCTTTAAAAGTTGTGGCAAGATCCAGAAGCAAAAATTGCAAGTTTCACGGCTTCGTGAAATTTGACAAAAAATAAGTAGCACCGTTTAGTATTTATTGATCACAAAAAATGTATACTTTTATACATGCAAACACCATTGACAACAATTGATTGCTATAGTACTAAGACATCAGAGTTTTGTCGGAGATTCAATTTTGGTACAGTTTTACGTTAAGGATAAGCAGCTGTTGAAATTTTAGTGAAATGCTAATTTCCTGTACTTTAAAATATTTTCTTAAATATAAGATATAGCAATTCTGTTTTTTGTAGATTTTAATGAGTAGTTTGGAAACCTGTCATCATAACGGTGCGATGTCCGGTACATATTTTATATTTGTAGCGTCGCCTATAACTCAAGAGTTGACTCCAATTACATACATAGGTTCATCCTTCGCAACTATACCTCCAGATTATTATTAGTAGTTTTTATACAAATTTTACACATTTGCTAAAAACGTTATTTACAATATTTTATGGACTTTTTGTTCAAAAACTTGGTACTGGGTTATTATCCGGTTGGCAATTTTTAGCAAATCCAAACTCCAAAATTTGTATGCCATCTGCACCTGGATGTGTGTTTAGTGCATTTTTGTTATCACTCTCGGGTTTGAGCAAACCAGACTGTTCGAAGCTCAGTACAATATGAGGCGTAGGGTGATGCGAAGTATTTTAAAATCACAAGACAAGAGCAGTTCTAATTAACATTTTAACTTTTACTACAATTTAACTTCACAAGAGACAATTAACAAGGGAGAAATGACAAAGTACAAATATCGAATGACTACGAATGACAAGTGACTGACAAATGACTGACTGACGAAAGACGAGTAACCCGAATGACACAGATCCGCAGTTTGGCACTTCCTTATATAGCACAGATTCTCCTTTCTCCCTTGACCTCTTGACCTTGACACCCAAGCGTGCAGCCTGCTGCACGTTCCCTGCTGCTGCTTCAAACGGAGCTATACTGGTCACCTGGAATGATGTGGTGGGTGCTTTTTCTCTGGGACGGGTCTGTTGTAGTATGTACGGGTCGGGTAATCTATTATTGTAGTGAAATGATTGTAGAATGATATTGTAAATGCATTTATTTACTTAAATACGAATTAACAGAGTAAATGCATATGCTAGTGTTGTAGTGTATAAGAGGTCTGGGATTAATAATAATTTTGGGAAGAGCCTACTGTTGTAGTTTGGGGTATTTGAGACTACTGTTCTGAGGTTGTTTGGGAACGTTACGTTCACGTGCAGTAATTTGTTAATTGCTAAGGAAATATGTTAGTTGTAATTGGGAATGGGCTGTGATTGGTGGAGCCGGAAAAGGAGGAAAATCTTGGGTATATAAGGAAGGGCAAATCCCAGGATCGTGGTCTTTCGTGGTTTGTCATTCGTAGTTCGTCATTTGTAGTCATTCTTGCTGTATCATTGTCAGTAGTTTGCTAATTGTCTGTCAATAAAGTATGTTAAAAGTTGAATCTGTCTTGTGTCGTCATTCTAGTAGTAGCGCATTAGGTTGTAGTTGTGCATCTTGTTCTGAGCTTCGAACAAGTATGTTGTAGCCTACGAAGCTGTAATGAGCGTCTGGAATAATGTGGAGGTGGCTCTTGGGTTAGCTCGTCTGGGTGGTAATCTGGGATGGTCTGGGATTAAGAATATTTTGGTGGAGAGCCTATTTTATGCACATTTTGTACCATCATACCAAAGTGAAATAAACTCCCGGACCCGAATGTAATATGTATGTAGCTAGTGTGTGGGAGCCGGGAGCTTATGGGTCGGGTGTTTTTGGTACATGGTGCTTTTACTTGTTACTCAGTTTCGGTTGTTAAGGAAATATGATTGTTTACGGGAACGTGCAGCAGGCTGCACGCTTGGGTGTCAAGGTCAAGAGGTCAAGGGAGAAATGACAAAGTACAAATATCGAATGACTACGAATGACAAGTGACTGACAAATGACTGACTGACGAAAGACGAGTAACCCGAATGACACAGATCCGCAGTTTGGCACTTCCTTATATAGCACAGAATCTCCTTTCTCCCTTGACCTCTTGACCTTGACACCCAAGCGTGCAGCCTGCTGCACGTTCCCGTAAACAATCATATTTCCTTAACAACCGAAACTGAGTAACAAGTAAAAGCACCATGTACCAAAAACACCCGACCCATAAGCTCCCGGCTCCCACACACTAGCTACATACATATTACATTCGGGTCCGGGAGTTTATTTCACTTTATTATGATGGTACAAAATGTGCATAAAATAGGCTCTCCACCAAAATATTCTTAATCCCAGACCATCCCAGATTACCACCCAGACGAGCTAACCCAAGAGCCACCTCCACATCATTCCAGACGCTCATTACAGCTTCGTAGGCTACAACATACCCCTTCCCGTGATTCTGGTAGCTAGAATCACCACAAACACTGTTCTTCGGTAAGTCCACGGGTCCCGCTAGAGCCAAGTCGCCACAAATCCTCAGTGGAACCCAAACCTTGAGCCTTCTTGCTTTCCGGTGGTCCACTTGTCGACATTTCGGCCACCAACATATCCCTAATTCTTCTGAAGCCCAATTGTTCCAAACTTCGAAGTAAGCTGCACTAATCTGTCTCAGGTTCACACTCCTCACGCTGAGTCTCCACTTTCCCCTGTTCTTCCCTAAAGCGTCTCTTCTTAATCCCAAGGACTCTTTCAAATGTGGTATCCGACTAATCTGGTATCTTGAATAGTCTCCCGGAGCTGATCTCCGGCATTTCTTCTTCAATTCTCCTTCCGAAGCTGATGTCCGGTCTTTCTTCAAATCTTCTTCCGGAGTTGATCTCCGGTCTTCTCTTCTCCGCAGGAAACGTAACGGCTTCCCGTTATCCTGCTCTTCATTCACTGGTTGGAACACACTTCGTCCTCTCGACTTTACTGGACTCAGGCTCCCACATGCAGCTACTGACGGCTCCTCATTCCACGGCAGGAACGAACCTTCATTGTCAGCATCCAGGTCGATCTTCATCAGTGTATTCTCTGCATGGCCCACAGGTTGTAGGTCATGTTCAGTTTCTTGCAGCTTCCCAGAGTCCACTGCGTTGCACGTATCTTGAACTACCAATGAGAACTCCAAGTGCGACTGAAGCTCCCACTCAACAGGTAGCATCGCGCTCGTCGGTACCCCTCCCTTGACAGGCTCCTCCGAGACTTCAACGGTCACTCGTGGCACTTCGACTGAGTATTCTTTTAACTGCATCACGACACTGCAAACGGTTTCTTCACAATGTGATGACGGTTCTTCTTCCTTGTCACTTCGGGACGAATCCTCCCCACCTTGGAGACCGTGGGACTCCAACACTTGACTTTCTTTTAAGAATTCCTCAATATTGGTGGACCAGCTGACTTTCTTCTTGCAAAGTGGGGCTTCCCGGCGCCTTGGTAGACCACCACTTTCCTCACAGCTTTTGCTTGTCGCCAGTCTTTGCTTGGATTTCTTTTTCTTTTCTTCAAGCTTCCGTCGAAGCTCAGCCAAGTAAAGTTGATCCCGGAGTCGCTCAGCCTCCAATTTCTTCATCAGGTCTTCTTTTGTCTTGTCTATTAACCTCATTTCTTCATCTAACTGCTGCTGTAGTAGTATTAGTTTTTCCTTCTTGGTCATCTTAGTTGTTAAAGTGCTCTCTTGCTTTCCCGATGACCCTGATCGGTGGTAGACTCTTCCGGTGGCGTTTTCCACGAGATTCCAAGGCAGTTCCAAGGAATTTCTCCCATCCATCCGGAAATAACCGTGGATCAAGTCCTCTTCCTTCAAAACACGACCACCACTTCCTATCCCCGTCGACATAATGAGCTGCTTTCCACGGACTAATTCTGTTTTTGCACTCGAAGGACCATCTGTTCGAAGCTCAGTACAATATGAGGCGTAGGGTGATGCAACGTATTTTAAAATAACAAGACAAGAGCAGTTCTAATTAACATATTAACTTTACTACAATTTAACTTCACAAGAGACAATTGACAAGAGAGAAATGACGAAGTACAAACGACAAACGAATGAATGATTGACGAAATGACGAGTAAACGAATGACTGATTGACGACGAGTAACGAATGACTGATTGACGACGAGTAACGAATGACACAGATCCGCAGTTTGGCACTTCCTTATATAGCACAGATTCTCCTTTCTCCCTTGACCTCTTGACCTTGACACCCAAGCGTGCAGCCTGCTGCACGTTCCCGTAAACAATCATATTTCCTTAGCAACCCAAACTAAGTGACAAGTAAAAGGAATATACACTAAAAACACCCGACCCATAAGCTCCCGACTCCCACACACTAGCTACATACATATTACATTCGGGTCCGGGAATTTCTTTCACCCTGGTATAAACGTACAAATGTGCATACAGTAGACTCTCCACCCAAATATTCTTAATCCTAGACCAACTCAGACTACCACCCTGACTAGATAACCCAAGGGCTACCTCCACATCATTCCAGGTCCTCATTACAGCTTCGTAGGCTACAACACAGACTTTACCATCGTGAGTTTTTTCAAATGTTTTTGCATATTTGTATATAAGTTTACAAAAATTAAAGCCTTTCCAATCAAATTACAAATTGATCATTTATGGCATCTCGAGCTTTTAGCCAATTGCCTGCTAAAGAGACTAAACATTTAGCTCAACATGCGCGCACATGCAGATTTTAGTAATATGACTATGGTTCTACTAAAAAGCTTAGGTTATATGGACAAAGGTTTCTGCGTTCGTATACATAAGCTACTGTTAGAGCAGTCTGGTCCGTTTCCGGAGAAGGTTTTTCAGTCGCATGAATTTAGAATTCTTGCTTCGTGTTGCCTCCTTGGTGTTTTGGTTATTTGTAACGCATACAAGAACGATAAGGTATATGACATGGTGACGCCAAGAAAGCATTTTCCCATGAAATCTTTTCATCAGCCGAACGTCGGCTTTAAGAAAGGAATTGGAAACTGTAGTGCCTTTTTAAATAAATATGTTCCCTCAGACCACTTTATTACAATGAGCTTAAAAAAACATGAGCGTTTATTCTTGTATATGGGCAATTTCACAATTACATTTTGAAAGGGAGGGTATGATAGATTCTGCAAATCGACATAAAGGACTCCCAATATCAAATATGTTCAACAACGTCCTAAAACGGAGCAGAGTATCAATATCCGCCTATCAACATTTAAAAAAGTTTAAGCAAAATCTAGTATCAAATAGTAACACAGTAAATGTCAAACAAGCAGACAAAGCAGTTACAATAAATATGCTTAAAAAGTGCAATAATACGGCTTTCGTATTGCACGAAATTCAAATATCGGAGTATGAGGCCGTCATTCGACCTTCTGTTGGACAACGACTGTCCAAAGGAACTGAGTATCTGCTTGATAAAGGAATACAATTTGTTTTCGAAGGTTGGCTACCTCAGTTTCTACAGAATCGAATTCGAGGAATAGAAAATTCTGGTTTATGGAACTGGTGGAGTAAACTAATTGCTCGAGATATTGTTAAGCTTCGAGCATTTAGAAATGCTGAGTTTCGACATTTTAGAAATTTGGAAGCCGAAACGGCTCAGCCTGCAAAAGTGTCTGGTAAGATGAGAATTATCTTTTACGTACTAATGTTAGGACAGGCAGTGGCAGTGCTAGTTCTTTTTGTTGGAATTTGGTACATGGTTCTTGTTTGTACCCATAGCTTGGGTAATTGGGTTTACCTACATCAGTAAAGTAATACTTAATAACCGCTAGACTTTAAAAAATGTATACATATGTAATTCTGGTTTTTGTAAAAAAAACTTGTAGATAAATATTCGAACTTCAAACCAAGTTAATATAAAATGTCATACTTCTTACAAGCAAATAAAAACACACAGCTACAAATGTCTATCGCATATTATTTGATGTGTCATTAAAACGGGACATCGTAGCTGTAGTTCAAAACATCGATTTGTTATCTTTTAAAATTAAACAAATCAAACAATTTGCGTATTTTTTCACATTATATACTGCCAATTTAGTAATGAGTGCTCACATCTGACACTGTGCGAGGTTGATAGAACAGTATAGTATGTTTCATCTAGCGGAGCTATAACTTAATTAATTAATTTTATACTGCTTATAAACGTTGTTGTTACCTACGCATTTGAATTTCCATTGATATATTTAAGTTTATGTGTGTATTGTTATTGTGTTTATAACCATTCTTGCAATATGTAATATACGTTTGACTTAAAAGATATTTTTTAAGATATTAGTATACCCGCGTAACTACAGAGGGTTATTTTTTTAAGTTTACCGATTTTATTTGCACCATAACTTTCATAATTTGCGCTTGTAGATCTTGGTACAACTTTCAGAATATTCTCCGGAGTTCATAGTTACTCGGACAAATCGCTTCTTCTACGATTCCATAAATTTTCGTACATTTTCAGAGGTCGCATTCATTTGTACCTGTTCTAACGTTTCCAAATCACGTCCAAAAGCAAATCTTGTTTTGTAAACAAATTGCTGTTTCAAGCTACTAAGGCTACCAGTGTCCATTGTATCAGTGTCCAACTATTTACTAGAGTGTTTTCTTTGATATATTGCATTTCTTACATTTTTCATGTACATTCTTGACATGCTTTGTGTCCAACCTTTTCGCATTGAATGATAAAAAGTTGTAAAAATGATAGACTATTGACATTTTCTAGCATGATATTATTCAAGACTTTTCAAATTTAATTTAATTTAATTTAATTTAATTTAATTTATTTCTTCATTATCCTTTTGAATTACAGCAAAAAGTCGATAGAATCCAATATCCTGCTACGCAGGTTATTACATTGAATCCTTTAAAATTAGTCAATAATAGTTAATTAAATACCTAATAGTTTCGATACAGCAGAGACATGGAAAAACTCTACAAACTTCACAGATTATTGGGTAATTAAATAGGTAGAGAAAACACATGCTCAGCTCAAGAGAGCCCCATTTGGCGCTGTACAAAACTATTATATTTATAAAAATCAAAACCAGAAAATCGTATAAGATAACATAAGTCAGAATTTACAACGATTCAGATTACAACACACCAAACATTACCTACAATGAAACAATTTATCACTTCCAATTTAATGATTTTACAAACTCTTTTACTTTTGAACTGAACAGTTTAATATTTTCAGAGTTTTTAACATCTTCAGGTAAATCATTCCAAAACCCAACAGCTCTCACTGAAAACATTTGTTCACCTGAAAAATTACGAACTTTTATCGCATGCCTTACTGATTGGTTTCTCAGAGGGTAGGAGTGAACCTCCTCCCCCATAACAAACGTGGTAGCAAAGAAAGGAATACATTTTAAATTATGTATGCGATAAAAATTCATAAGAGTTTTCAGCATGCAAAGTTTTTTAGGAAACAACCAATTAAGATCATTTGCTATTGCATCCGATACATTATCATACTTTCTTAAACCTAACACCATTCTTCCTAAAGCTCGAATTATTTTCTCAACCTTTTTGAGGTATTTTGCGTTTGTGGCTCCCCAAACCGAACTCATGTAATTTACAATGCTCAAAACCAAAGCTTGACCTACCAAAGCTAAATGCTGTTTGCTCATAAGATGGCGTATAACATATAATGATCTAATACGGAGAAAACAACACTTTGTCATTTTCTCAATGTGGGTATCAAACTTTAGTTGTGGATCAAGGTAAAGTCCTAGGCACTTTAAACAATCGGTGTTTTTAATGGAACAATTTTCTACGCTGAACGTAAAGTCTTTAACTAGATGCGTAATTTTCCCTGTACTAAATGTCATCATCTTCGTTTTGTCAACATTTTGAACAAGACTATTCTCCTTGAGGTAGTTGCATATTTTTTGCATGCTTTTTTCAATGTTGGTTCTAAGCTCGTCTAGTTTGCTAGGCTTACCGATAAATAAAAAATTACTGTCATCAGCAAAAATTACGCAACACCCTTCAGATATGCATTCAGGAAGGTCGTTGATAAACAGTGTAAATAATATTCCAGCCAAAATACTTCCAGCAGGTACACCAATGAATGACTTACATCGCTCTGACTGCTTCATACCTATATCTACAAACTGATACCGATTAGTTAGGAAAGCTATCAACCAATGGCTACTTATACTATATTTTTTGCACAATTTGTTTAACAATTTTCTTCTATGCACGCTATCAAAGGCCTTACGCAGGTCAATCGTAACGCAGACGCAAATCAGTCCATTGTTTAAGGCATTTCTAATAAAATCAGTCATGGCAAGCATTGCTAGTTCAGTTGAGTGAAATTTGCGAAAACCAAATTGAGATTTTGAGAGTAAATTGTTTTCACTGATATACTTATGTAGTTTGTTAAAATAAATTCTTTCCATTAAGAGTAGTAAGGTCGGAGTGAGTGCAATAGATCTGAATTGGTCCGGTGACTTTGCATTTTCTACCTTCGGAATAGGTATAATTCTACTGGTTTTCAATAAATCCGGTATTATCCCTGAATCAAAAGATAAGTTAAACAAGTTTACAATGGCGTCGCAAAAACTTGGAATTGGCAACAATTTATCAAGCATAAACCTACTAATTCCTGATACATCCTTGCTTTTGCCTGCTCTATTTTTTAAACTACGCCATGCCGTAAAAACATCCGAGTTGCTTATCCGCCCGATTTTAAAATATATTTTGTCACTTGGATCAATTTCAAAACCCTGAATGGTGTCGCTGATTTTTTCGCCTGGAGGAAAGCCCATACTAATGTAATAATTATTTATTTCATTGCAGTCAACTGTTTCATCTAGTTTACACTCTTGCTTAAATTTGAAATTTAACCTTTTAATTGCTGCCCAAACTCCATTTTCGGAACAAACTCTGTCGACCTGATTACGATAATCTTCGTTAATTGCCCTTTCTATTGCTTTCGTATAAAATTTATATTTTTGTTCGTGAAATTGATTTCTGTCATTGTTCAGCCGACGGGCATGATACCTTTATATCTTAATAAAACGCTTTGTTTTGTCTGAGAGCACTAGACCTAGTTCACCTTTCACTTTGATACTTCTCTCCGGAATAGACTTTTTGTAACAACTCAACATGCTTGACAAAATAAAATCTACCCCATCGACAGCATTGCCAAAATTTGCATTTTCACACATGGTTGATATAGATTGAATTAAACACTGCCAATTTGCCTGTTTAAGATCTAATATCGAAATTTTTCTTTCCAAAGTGGACCGCTGCATTTTACTTTCAAACGTAACAGTAATCATTTTGTGGTCAGAAACATTTGCGTCTACTACTTTCAGTGCCTGCATCTTATCTAAGATTGTTCTATTGCATACTATTACGTCTAATATGTTTGCACCTCGCGTGGGTCTATCAACAATCTGACATAAATCAAAACGGTTAATTAAGTTTAAAAACTTCTTGCTAGTCAAATTTGAGCCTAAATTCAAATTCAAGTCTCCAATTAAAATAAAATTTTTACCAGATTGTTGGAATTGTTGGAAAAGCTTGCCTAAATTACTGATATCATTGGACTCATTGGCAGTTCTGTACATTGTGCACAATGTAATAGACTTGTTATAATTTACCTGAATAGTCAACAAAATTTGCTCAATGCTGTGCGGATATTTCCATTCTGATGTATCTACCGTTAATAATTTAGCCTTAATATCATTTTTAATAAATACTGCTACTCCTCCACCACGGGTTGGCCTATCTTTGCGAAACAGTGTAAAATTTGTAGGAATAGGCACGGCCTCCCCGGATAGCCAAGACTCCGTAATACAAAAGATATCAATATTATGTTCAGTAATTAAGCTGCTGAGTTTTGAAATTTTGTTTCTTAACGATCTAAAATTTAAATGTGCGATGTTTATACCATTACTCCTGCGAACTAGTCACTTCGATGCTTCAGTGTCCATAGGTTGGGTTGGATCCTCTGTCCTGGGAGTCTTCGATGTGCTTTGAGTTGGATTGTTTCCTTCCTCCGTTTCCTGTAAACCACGTTTGCCATTCTTCTTTGTTTGGGAACGCGTTTCGCGTTGTTGTTTTGTTCGGTTCGGACAAACACTGATCTTCTTGAATTGCTTCATGTCCTTGAGGAGTTTGAATTTGAAAGTGCCACAGATCTTTCCCCTGGACTGTTTAGCTGTACTCTAAGTGGCCTTGGGTTACCTTTCCCATTCCCTGGATCACCATGTCTTTCCATTATGTAGTTGCCAGTTCTGTGAGGTAGAATTACATGTAGCAGTTCTAAGGTAAGGTTCTGTCCTTCTTCGGATTCTGGTACCCTGAACATCATGATGTTGCTGGCCCTTCTCATCTGTTCCATTCTTTCCTTGAAGTCGGCCTCCATCTTTCCAAGCCTTTCCTCCGTACATTGAAGCTTTTGTACCATTGTTGCTTCTCCGGTCTCCAGTTTATCAACACGGTTCGTGACAGTTTCCTGGTTATCTTCCACCGCTTTAACCCGCGCTGATATTCCCACAATGTCACCCTTCATGGATGATATCTCGGATTTTAGGCTGTCCATGTCCGTTTTCATTCCATCCATTTTCTTATGCATGGCCTGCATACTTTCCCAGAAATCCTTTTTAAATTTTACGGCAGGCTACATTGCATTATTTAGTCACTTCATTTTGGTTATGGGGGTTCTTTTTTGATGTGAAAAACTTGATTTCCCGGACGAAGGCGGACGTACGCCTTCTACCGCTCCGGCTTCTTGGTGGCATATTTTCTCCTGCAGTTTTTGCTGAGCGGATTTTTTAATTGCAATTGATTACATTTTAAATGGTCTTCCCAGAAACACTGATATATTTACTTTGCATTGTATTTTGTGACTGTTTCCGGGAAGAAATAGCCTTGGAAAACTCAATATGCACCGTATCACTTCCGGTGAAAGTTTTGGTGACAATCCGTATTTTTTTTAAAAATTATGTTACATAAAACTAGAAAATCTGTTGTTTAAGACCATACCAATGAAAATTGAGCTGCAAGATGGTAAATATATTTTATTTGACAATACAAATCAGTAAAGTTAAAAAAATGACCCTCCGTAAACGCCCCTAAGTATTTATTTTACTGAAATTTAAATGCAATTAAGCTGCAGATCCAAAAGCCCCCACCCGATAAATATCGTAAGTGCAAATAATGGTTGAAATTCCATTCAACTGTTACACTTTCACTTCATTTCACTCTTTTCTTCACAAATATGCTATGATTGCAATATGAAATAATGATTTGCATGTATAACGCAGATGATACATAATCGGTGTAAGTTTAATACCCTTTCCTACCCAAAACGTACTAATGAAATTAGAATTGAAACCGAATATTATTCAAAGATTGCATTTTGTGTTAGCATTTACTGGTACGAAGAACACTCTTTTACATCAAGTATGCTTATAATATCTAATAGCATTGCCTGACAGGCATTTTTCTGATAACGATTTGTCATTAAACTTAAATTAAACGATATGTTTTAAAAATATGTTATGGAAGCAGAAAGAACAATCTTTTACAGGAAATTAATACCTGGCGCGTGGCAACGTTTTGTCGAAAACATTTTAATCAATACAACATTATATTCAATACAAGCTATACTCAGTAAATGCTAACTACTTTTTTCTGCTCCGTATGGTAAACAAGTTTGTTTTTGAAAAAAATACGCCTAATATACACATCGAGCTAGTATCTTGAGCTTATTTGATTTCGATACTTTTAGCTGCTTTATCTCAGAATTCAATTTACTCAATTCGTTTTATCATTAAGGATGAAGTCAAGAACAAGCTTTATAACTATTTTACTATATTTGTACCGTACGTTACTTGCTGAACTTAGTACAGCTACAACTTTGTTTAATCCCGGGTCATTGCTGAAATTAAATTCAAGTTCGCGCAAATATTTGGGAATTCCCGATCCTGCCAGCAAGAACCCAATTGGTTCAATTAGAAATCTTAACATATTTATTGAAACATTATCAAATATGTCAGCGTTAGTACTTATAAATAACTTTGAAGGAGTTGATTTTGACGAACCTCAGTTGCCCGTTTTGCTCAAACCAAAACCAATGATTGTTGTACCAAAAGTTGTGCCCAAATCCATATCAACATACTTTCTTTATTGGCTAGTTGATTACAAGCAAGTTGTGTGGGCTCCTGCAAACCTGAAAAACTGCAGTGTATTTTGTAAAAAGCCGGAAAATCTTTGCCAAATTTCAAAACTTGCAGACAACTCACCCAACGACATTTGCTTGAGCATTGAATACTTTAATTTTGCAGCCTTGAGTAAACCATGGAATGGAGAGGTACATTTTATGATAAACCCTGCACCCACATATCTAAAAGCATCAGTTCAGTTAAGTTCTGTCCTGCGCCGCCATGAACGCCCTTGTAACAGTATTCGCACTCCATTTGCAACAAAGCTTTTTGTATTTGTTTCAACCAGCGTTTCTTTCAAACAGGCAAGTTGGGAAGTAAAAACATGGAGAAGAGCCATGCTCAATGAACTAAAGAATAAGATAGCCTCTCACAGCGTCTTATTTTATCTGCAAGCAAGCAATGTACAGAGGTTAATGCTTATACCAATTCAATCAACTCTTAAGGACTTACCTACTGCATACAATTTTGCAGTTCTCAGCAATCCTGCGAATGATATTCAAAACCACGTAAAGAACTTGTTGGCACTAATTCCTAGGTATTTGGATGGAATAACTGTGCCACAGATTTATGGAAGTCAAATATTTAGTAAAGCTTTGCTTGCCCTCAAGAAGTGCACTCCAGATAACGAAATGTTTTTGCATGGAAGCAAAGCTAAGATGTGGGATCGCCAAAATACTATTTACAATTATTATGCAATTGTCATTCAGAATATACTAGGAAACTACACATTACACATTCCAAACAAATACTGCAAAAATGGCTTACAGATATCAAAACTTGATTTCCTGATACCAACAATGAAAATATTTTTTTATGTAGTAACAGAAGATACTGGACATATAAAGTTTGCCCTAATGTTTTCTGGCTTTGCTAAACAGTTTCGTCTCTTTGCATGTGGAGAGCGGGGAAATCCGTACTGCCATATTCCGAGCTGGTAAATATATACGACATGTATGTTTGGCTATGCGTTTGCCTTGTTTTAGTAGTACTTACCTCATTTTTTGTAAAGATGGTTCAGCAAGAGAACAGAAAATCAAGCACCGATAATTCTAAAGTGTCGTATTATTTTCTGGCACTAACTAAGGTGCTTCTTGAGCAGGGCGATCCTTTCAATTATAATATTACTAAGGTGTTACCACCAAGATGGATAATTGCGACAGTGCTGCTCTCCGCCTTGGTTTTAAGCAATGCGTACAAAAACACAAATGTTTACAACATGATTACACCGAGAAGAACTCTGCTTTACGAAACATTCCAGCAGCTTAAAAACGACAACTTTACAATTTACACAAAAGCATCCCAACCCACTTTGAGTTTGGACTTTGCAAAATTTGTGTCTCCATTTCCATGGTCCGAATATTTGAACTCTCTTAAGCCTTCAATCCACACTGTGTCATCTCGATTGAACATTTTATCAGTTTCGTCAGAGGTATACAACTTGGTCTATAGCAGATTAGGTGGGGATTTGAATGAAACGTATGCAATACGCAATATATATTCGCATACATCTCTACATCCGGAGGTAGCACCGCTGTTGGATAAATTTGAACACGAAGAAATGAATTATTATCTCAGGTACGTTCATGGAAATGCTTCGGAAAAACAACTGTCAAAAATTTGGAAAACATTTCATCAAAATCAAGACGATTTACTTATGAAGGCGTTAGGCCGTTGTAAAAAGACGGCCTTATTTCTCTCTGAACAGCATCCAATCAACTACTTCAGGTTCTCAGAGATCTCGAAAAACCGTTTATTTTCAACTGGAACGGAATCATTTGGTGGGATTGCAATGGGACTTGAAATCAGAGGAATTGTTGCGCCAATTTTTTTTCGGAGAGTTGCATACTTTCAACAATCGGGTTTGATTGAATGGTGGCCAAAATTTCTTGCTGGAGGAAACAGATCACTTGATATTCTAAATAGTAATCCAACTAGTGCTAAAATGTCAGGCAACGTTTTATTGATATTTGTTTTATTGCTGGGAGGATTGATTGCTGGTTTACTGTGGTTTGTAATAGAAAACAAGCACATTGTTCGCAAGGTTATACAACATGCTGGTATGTTGCTTTATGTGTATATTAGACTGATTACGTACCGTTGTTTGCTGCGCCTACGAAATGCCCATATACCAAAAATTGTGACATGCTGGCATGCACTTCGAAAACAGAGGAAGCGCAATATACGGCGGTGGCCTATAGCTCCCAAATTGTATATTCCATCATAAGCATTTAGCATAAGAGGTCGTTTGTCAGCAGTCAGATTTTCAGATGCAAACGTGATATATATGCTTGCATATATTACGTCAGATTTCATTTCATAGCACAATGAATAAAATTTCAGTAGTAGTTTTGTTAAAAGTATGTAATGAATGAATGCAACCATCAGAATGACTATGAGAGGACTACAGCAGTGTGCAAACTTAATTTCAAAACATATTGCACATTGTCAAACATTTTGTTTTACAGTATTCTTATAAAAACTTTAGGCAATATGGAAGCAAGGAAATTGCAACTCTTCTAATTCAAATATGCACTTGCAAGATACAAAATATGTATAGTATTAAGTATTAAGTCTGATATTGACAAATACATACTATAGTTATTTTATGAATATTTGCTTATAAGTAAGGCCCATGCTGGAATAAGTTCCAAAAAATAGCTAATAAAACAAGTTCTTTCCAGAAATCTTCTTAGATTCTAGCGACAAGCTTTCTGGTAATATCAATATATTATTATACTCTTACGTACTAGCTGAATGGGTAATGTTTTGGTATGCAAAAACAAAAAGCTTTATAACCTTGCCACGTGCCAACTTGCTTGAACGATTTGTGGAACGTGCCTAGGTTGCATTTCATTTCCGTATTAAAATGCTAGAAGTACCTGGGCTACTTATGTTATTTTAAGCTAAATCCGAATACACTCAAGATAGAAAAATAATATAATAAAACTCGTTTAGTACCTTGCACTTGTGCTAATAAGTGACATTAGAAGCCTTTGCTTTACCAAATTAATTTCTATTGGCTGCATTTCCTTCCTGACTATTCCACTTGAAACATACCAGTTGAATTAGGTGTCTAAATATGAATAAAGTTCCGATTTTGTTCTTAATTTTGTCGTGTATAAATTGTTGTGTGGGTAACACACCAATTATCGAGTGTTTGACAAAGAATGGATACATGAAAATATTTAACTGCTTTCGTTCACTGGTAGATAAAAATTCACCTGGCATGTCGGCTTTTCGAATTGAAAATTTTAACCAGCTTCTTAAGACATTCCAAACTAACTGCAATCCATTTGTAAACATTATCAACTACATTGAGGTGGACATTGCACCAATAAACACACCCGCCGCAATTTCAAATATTCGCAAGCATTTGCCAGCCTTTCAAAAAGTTAATTTTACTGAACACAAACTTCACGAAATTCAAAGTTGGCCGCTTCAAACTGAAATTCAAGCAAGTGCGCTTAAGCATGACTCCCTGTTTGATGGAAAATTGCTCTCATATTCGTGGTGTGGTGTGATACAAATCCATTTGTTTATTCCGGAATTTATTATGTCACATTGGGGAGCTGCAAAAAGGCTCAACCGTCCACAACCTCCAACTGGTAAACTAAGATTGTTTGAATTGTCAGTGCCCGTGTTTTATATGATTGTTCCGGTACTTTATGAATCAGAAGCTACTAACTACAAGACCGTTTGTGCGTGGATGTCGGTTAAAGTTAAGAACACAATTAGCGGCCGTTCTTACAGTTTTCCGGGTACTGCTGAAAATCTTGCTTTTATTTTAATAAATGAACCAGAAGATAGTGGTATAATATCTACAGTGAATCTATTGAAATATCATCCAGACGAATTCAATTGCCCAGTACTGAGTTTAAACACTATAGCGTTTTCAAAATTGTCCCCACAAGATATTATTGCTTTTGAATATTCCTTACGCACTCCAAAAGCACTAGTGTATACTCTAAGCTTGACAGCAAGTGAAATGCTGCGACAGGTAACGTTGTCTCATTTGACAACCCCAGCACAAGTATTAGAAAGTCCCATGGAGAGGTTTTACGCATCCATATCCAAATTAGCAGAGTTGATGTTGTTAAATTATACGTACTATGTTCCATATAGAGGAACGTGCCATGTTCAAAGAAAGGGATTTCCAATTGGACCATCTGAAAGTGAGACTTGCCCAGAGTTCACATCCAATGTTATGAATCTCGTCTTTGTCGAAGACGAATCTTTGATCAAAAATAGATATCAGATAGTAGTTGAAAATCATTTTACACGGTTACGTTTCGTTGCTTGTGGTCAACGAGGTATAAACCCATTTCCATTTCAGGAGCTCTATAATATTTTTGATGTATATATATGGACGGCTATACTGGCATTCATATTGTTACTGGGTATCATCATTAGGAAATCATTCAGAACGCAAAAGTACTCCTTTAGAGTGTTTGATAATTTGTTTCGTTTAGCAAAGATACTTCTGGAACAAGGCGATCCATTTCAATCTTACATGGAACGGAATTCTAATTTTAGAATCATGCTATCTGGATTATTTCTGGGAGGAATGGTATTAAGTAATGCTTATAGAAATGATAACGTATATAACATGGTTTTACCAAGATATCCTCTCCTATACAAAACACTAGATCAGCTAAAAGAAGACAGTGTGCCGACATACAGTTTAATTCAAGAAAACTCCATAGATATTGTCCCACCTGAGATCTATAAATTTGCTAAGAACATATTTGTTTTCGAATATGAGAAAAATCATTCGGTGTTCCTGGATACTCCAGTTCATGTAATTTTACAGGCAGCAACTGAAGTTTGTTCTGAACTTTTAAAGATCCGTTACAGTAACATTGAACTTTATAGTAATAAAACAGGAATGATGCAACTACAAATAGTCAAACTTGCCCAGGTCTCAAAGCTTCATGACAATATTGTAAGCACAATTGTAAATATGATTAATTCAGTAGTTCCACTGGCCACAATAGGCTGGCTAAGCTTTAACAATGCACTATTTATGAACAAATTCCAATTGGTTTTCAAACAATTGCTTTTACAAAGACAACATAAAATTATGGATGAGGTCATAATGGCATGCAATAATAGTGCACTGGTTTTACAAGAATATTTAGCATTACAATACATTAGAAAATTAAAGGTGGCTGGAAAAGATTTATCATCCTTAGGAGAAGATATGTTTACCAGTCCAGTTATTGGAATCCGAATTAGCAACTACGTTCCAAATTCTGTTCTTCTTAACGCAAAACTACTAATTGAATCTGGAATTAAAGACTGGATGACTAAAACAAACATCCTGGAAAGCTTGTTGAGACAAGATGCTTCAACGCAAGAACCTAAAAGTGCTTCGTTGAGGGGTAACATTATTGTCATTTTTGCTGTGTACGGAATAGGCTGTTTACTTAGTATGAATTTCTTTGTGATTGAGCAGACGTCTAGTCTACGTTTCCGGCTGCAGATGAGTGGTTTGTTTAGGACTTTGTTCAGAAGCACCACAAAAATAATTGTTTTGTTACCGTTTCACAATATTCAAAAATAAGTTTTATTCGATGAGATATGTGATAATACTTC
Organism: Entomobrya proxima; assembly: GCA_029691765.1. NCBI lineage: Eukaryota > Metazoa > Arthropoda > Collembola > Entomobryomorpha > Entomobryidae > Entomobrya > Entomobrya proxima. Next base: position 53,939,556 of record CM056171.1, on the reverse strand, counting down.
TACATCTACCATGTTAATTGACTATGATATTAATAGAATTTTATATCATTATTATTTCTATAGTTTAAAAGTCGGTTATTTGTTGGTGTAAAGATGGGTCTATTTTCATTTTGTCTAATAACAATATTGAGCTTGGGGCAATGTTCATATTACGACAGTAAATGAAATATTTAGCACTTTAATTTATGTATCTTTATAGTACATACGCTTGCTGCAATTATATCTGTCTGGCTTAAAGTTTGGTCGATTTTATTCTTGTTTTTGGTGAGTATTTATAAAAATCGTTTTAGTGTATTCTAAAAATGTTATTTACATAATTATAAATACTAGACTTGTAGAACAATTAAATAAAAAATGTCGAAAATGGTTTGAGTTTTAGAAAAAGTCGGCAATCCATTTTAAAATTGTATTTATATATGATATGTGAATGGCATCTGGTTAGACTTGTAATGATATAAGTCATAGCAAAGTACACGGTAAATTTACTTGAACTTGGTATATGTATAAGGATACTACCCTACGGCATCACTATGGTAATATCCCTATTGTTTTGAATATTTCAATGTTTAAGAAAGAACATGTTTTACAAAGAAAGCTAATAACCAGAAATATACTCCAGTTTCTGAAAAAAATATTTAAAATAATATGGTTGTACTTGTATTATTTTATGCTACCATATAATCCCCAAAATGTAATCAATCAACTAATAGATTTCACATACTAAAATATTTACAAAGTAGGTATTCAAGAAATATTATCGATTTATATTGATAACACATATCACTGGTTAGCACTTTTTATCGAGAAGAGTCTAACTGTACTACTAAATATACACTTTTAAAGAAAAGTTAAATTTGAATTTGCTTTGAAATTTCAAAGAAAGGACCGAAATGATGACATCTGCAAATACATTTATTTTGTTTTATTTTGCTGTTTATTAGAATTAGTAAAAGCAATGTTCCTGGACAAACTATCTACTTAATAGAGACAATAAATAGCTCCCACAAAGCATTTTTAAACCTGACAAAAATAAAGATGTCTTAGACTTTGTGCAACACCGGAAGAGCGGCAGCTTTAAAAAGTCGTCCCAAAGTTTCAATGTTGATAACAAGCATTTACGTTTTCTGCAAACGCGATTCTCTTTAGCTGTTCTGACAAACTTTCAAAATGTTGATCTCGTGCCTCCACGATATCCCATAATTGTTGTTGTCCAATGATAGTGTACACAATAGCCAAGAATTCTGACTTTCTTAATTTTGTTTGGGTTTTTAAAACGCAAAACAAATCCTATCACGATTCACCCTTCCTTGCGGATATTTTCACATCTTCATTGTATCTCTCTGTACGGGAGCCTAGCCGGTGTTTACAATTGAACGTGTTTTCGTTCTCTAGTTACTCAAAACTCTGGAAATTTTTCAGCAAAATTGCACTCGAAACGAATTCCGAGATATATTTTATATGCGAAGAGATCCGCATATTTTGCTAATAAAAAGTCTCGTTTGAGTTAGCCTTTACCAATACTAATTTAAATACTTTTTGAATTGATGTAAAATGATTTCAAGTATCAGCGATTGCCAAGAAGGTTTATATTATTTATTCCAACGTTTCGACCCTTTAAAGTTCAAGTCTTCTTCAGGGAAAACATTTTTAATTTTATATTATTGAGCTAGTCGTTCTAATTTATTATTGATAGTTAATATTTGCCATTTTTATAATACTTACTGTGACATTTGCTTATTCGGCTCCACGTTTTAACCTTTCAGAATAAAGGGTGTTCTAGAAGTCAAATCATAAAAATGATTTATTTATAAGTTATAGTGCCCAATTATAAACGAGATAAATGCTGCTGATATTTAGGTAAGACCCTAAAACGTGTTTCGATCGGAAATCTTCCTGATCACTCAAATCGCTTAGAATTTGTGGCGCCACCTATAAAAATTGTAGGTTGAGCTGATCTTAAAACTTGACAGTTTTTGTGTGGTAAATAATCCAGGTAAGTTGAACTTTAAATTAAATACAAATTTATGAAACGTTTTTGCAATGCAATTTCCAAACAACTGTGACTACACTTTGATGTTAATTTTGTTAAACCTGAAAGCCTAAAAAGTATGCTATCCATTTTTGCCATAGAGTCATAAGATAAACATAGTAAGAACTAAACCAAAACAGAATAAACTTTTTCTAAATGGTCACTAAAACTTATTTGAACTGAGATATACAAAAACATACCTTTATCTATTAGCCGGGTGAATGTTTATATAAAAACTTACCCGCAATCTTTATTGTTGATGGGCCTTTAAGCGCTTGGTTTATCTAAAATATGGTAACGGTTTCAGGAATAGAAACTTACTTTCAAAGTCTTGCGTCAAAATACCAGGAATACTGTCAAAACATGTTGTAAATAATGGCACACATTTACCCACCGAAAGCTAAAAAAAGTGCAAGGTATTTTTGAAGAAAACATGCAAGGTTGTATGTTCTTATCGGTGGTTTAGTTACCGTTCGTAGAATCTTCTAAGAGTTTCCCTGGGACTCTAGCGTTGTAACCTTACCTTTTGGACATACTTTAACTTATTATGCCCAATACATTTGATTCCAAATTCGCTTATGAGTGTTTAAAAATAGATACGTTATATTACATTTGATGGAGCTTTCGCAACGTTTAAAAAACAAATATCAAGTCAAATGTCAAGCCATTTCACTTGAACATTTAGTTTGCTTACGAAACCACGAAAGAATAGAGCAAGTTCTGCGTCATTTTAAAGCTACACATTTCTACTGAAATTTGTGTAAAAATGTATCTCAATAGAATAGAAATAAAAATTTGGAACTTTTTTCAAGACTTCTATTGGTTTATGTACCGCTTTCCGGTTACATGGAACGAAAGCTATACAAAAATTGTAGTAGTTCGTCCTATATTCCCTAAATCTTTAGTTTACTTAATTCTTAACTTCATTGCGTTTTGTTGCTCAGTTTATGGTTGTTTACTGAGCTGTTTTCATAAGAAATTTAAGGTTGCACAAAACTTACATTTTATTTACGCCATAATTATAGGCATCACACATTCAACAATCATCTTAACTTTGTTAACTATAGGCTTATTTGCAATCATAATTAATTCAGCAAACTCATTTCTGAAGCTAGTTATTAGTCTGATGGAAGGTATGGTATAAACTTTGGTACATTGCTTGAACTAATGACTTAACTAAACCCAACTTTGGTCTTTGTTTTACTAATTTCAAAAGAATCTGGAACACCGTACAAGGAAAAGCTTGACTTTGGAATCATTCTTTGATTTTCTGTGTCTCCATTGATTGCATCAGGATCACTAATCATACCCATTAGCTATATTCTGATGGACGTGGACGCCACAAAGTATATAGTGGACCTATTATTAGATCCTCCGGAAAAGAGAAGCATAAGTGCGATTACATTTTCTTTTTTGTTTAGATTATTTGTTACTCTTGCGTTTGCATGTGAAGTTTGTCGAAGCGTAGCATTTTTCTACTATTTTATGATCATTATACTAAACAGATTCTGCTACTGCATCAATATATTATTTTGGGATAAAAGATTTTACGGCTATTACCGCTTTTATAGGCAACTTTTGTTAGTTTACGCATCAATGTCAAAACCAATGGAAGCCATACTTTACGTGTGTCTTAACTACGGGTTTTGGGGATTTGTTGTGTTGTTTTGGATCTGTGTAAAGTACTCTGCCCAGCAAATTTCTTTCATAATATATGTTTGGTTTTTATGTCTTCTTTTCGTTGGTTTTGTGGTGATGGTAGTTTTACTCACAGTTCTCTGTTACACAATTGAGTCCGGTTTAGAAACCGTAAAATTGCATTGCATTTAAGCTGAACTAGCATTTTTAAATGGACGTACTAAAGGTAGAAAATTGAACTTGTTAATGGCTCGCGCAATGCTACCTTTGCGTGTTTCCTATGGGTTTGTGGGATATTTTGGGAAAGGATTTGTTCCGGATTTTGCCTTTTCTTTGTTTTTACGTTGTTTTGATGCAATTGAGATATTTCCTGCAGACTAAACTGCTTTAGAAGAAGAGCCTAGTGTTCGTCCGTGTGTCGTTTTAGAGTCTAACCCAAATACAAGCAAAATGGGCTCTTGTGTTATAAATGAAATTGTGTTGTGGGCACTTTTACATTCTTATCGGATTTATCAGCGATCGTTTTTGGGCCAAGTTCTATGGTCTTTGGTTGAGGTGGCTATTAAGGCTGAAATGAGAAAATACAAGCACAAGTTCCTTACCTATACATAAGAACGACGTTAGCTTTGCTGTAAATAAAAATGTAATTAGTTTCTGAAATCAATAAACAAAAAAGTTTTACTTTTATGGAATTAACATTGCAAATATGTGTCCATAGTCAATAAATGAAGATGCGTACGATATAGAAAAGTACTTAGTGTGTTAAAAACGTTCATGTTGACAAGAGGAGGAGTGCACCATGTAAACATGTTTAGCAGGTGAAATGGTATGTTGATCTTTACTCTCTTCATTCATACCGCACAGAGAGCACGGCGCGAGAAGAGAGTGATTGAGACAAAGGACATATTCTTATTAGCATTTAATTTATCTTGTCCAAATTTGTTGGCTTGTTCATATGCAAATGAAGAATTTCCATTTGTCTTAAGGTCTAGAAGATACTGTTATTTGCTTTAAGGTTGTTTCTAAATGAACTTGAGTGAAAAGAAAATAAACAAAGGAAGTATCAGAATTTTAGCAAATAAACAACTGTGGCTCTGACATATACTTTATTTTGGTAATACAAATCCAAACTTGTTTTATCTCTGGCTGATGCATCGTAAAGCACAGTATGATTTAACTTTTGGGCAAGTGCATTATAGATGATTGTGTTGCCATCAGGACAGTAATATTTCCTACCTCCTGAGTGGTCCGAATATTTTTGAAGAACCATTTGTTACGGACAGTTTTCAGTTTGAAAATGTAGCTATATATAGCACAGAATATTGACAAATAACTAGAGCTTTTGCATGGATTATCGTTTCTAGTTCCCATTTTACAAAATTCTCTACGTTGTTGAACATTTGTAGAGCATCGCGTTCTTCTCCACTACGACAGTCCGTGCAACAGGTATTATTGAACTAACTTTATAACATTAGTTGTTACAATATTTGTGTATCCTTGTTTGAACCGGTGACAGCAAAATCCAAAAAGAAATGGATTTTCCATTTACAGACCTCCTGCGAAGTAGTTCAATTTTGTCCGGATTTTATTTCATTTATTAAAGACACATAAAAATTGCATCTTACACAAACATGTCACAATAGAAAAAGTACACATGAATGAAAATGATACAATGCAGATATATCACAAACTACAAAGACATATATTTATAATAGAAGGAGTTGCAAGCAGCCAACCTAGTAATTTTAAAGAAAAATAGGGAAAAATAAAAACGGAAAATGCTTCATCAACAAATTAAACAACACTTAACAGTGTTCACGGAGTAATCTTACAAGAAAAGGGATAGTAGACCTTCGATAACGTTCGTAGGTGCATTTAAGAATTCTAAACTTGTGTTTATTAGTATTATATCTACTGCTATAGTTTTCTCTACGATTAATTTTATAAGGTTCAAGCCACTTTCTGTGTCGATCATTTTTCATTAGTTTTTGTCCAAATCGAATCAACAACTCATCCCATTGTTTTTCAAGATTAACTATTCCAAGATTAGCACACACAGATACATAATTTGAACTACATACATATTGTTTAGTTATTATGGATAGAGCCCGCTTTTCAACGCTGACTAGTTTTTTATATTGTTGTATTGTTAAATGGTTATACCAGAGAATGCAGCAGTACTCAAGAATGCTACGAATATGAAGAATGTACAGAGTTTTGAGTTGACTGGCACTTAAACCGTAAGACTTAAGTTTTCTAATAATATACATTTCCACGCATGCTTTAGTATATACATATTCAACATGACTACTCCAATCACATTTAAGGTTTATCTGGACTCCTAACAATTTACTAACATTTACATGCGGTATTTCAGACCCGTCAATTGATACCTTAACATTTGAATATTTCTTACCTTTTGAATTATCGATAACAATTACTTTACTCTTTTTTGGATTTAGACACATTTTATTAGCTTTAAGCTTATTATTAATTTCATTAATGTATTTATTCATTTGAGGCTGGCTTGAATACTTTACACATTCTGCTACTACCATATCATCCACGAATGCATTTAGAATGTTATTATGCCCAGCATGATTACTATAAAACTCAATGAGTACTGAGTTAACAAGAATAATGAAGATCAAAACCGCAATTTTGGTTCCCTGCGGGGTTCCATTACTGAGATTTAAGAATTTTGATAACATATTATTAAACCTTGTACACTGCCGTCTATCACGTAGGAAATCGGAAACCTAGTTAATTTCATTCATATCAATATCTAGTAACTTAAGGCAGGATATGACCACATTGTGATCAACAAGGTCAAACACCTTTGACAGGTCGAGAAGTACTAATATGATATATGTATTAGGTTTGTCTAATGATTTTAGTATAAATTCATATAGGGATACTAAGTAATGCGTTGTTGAGGATTTTTTAATTGCACCATACTGAGCTGCATTCAGTTTATCAATTACTTGTTTATATATCTTATGGAACATAAATTCCTCCATGATTTTACAGTAAGTATTAGTCTGCGTTATTGGCCTTAGGTTTTCAATTGAAATGTGATTAGGATCTTTTGGGACAGGGGTAACAAAAATGGAGTTATTAATTAAATTAACGCATTTTTAAGTATAAAAGGAATTGGCCTATTTTAAAGTGCACACAAGAAAAAAATTGCTTAGAGTTTTTCTCTTACCTATACTTACAGTAAAGAAAAAGTATGACTTCATGTGGCCATAATGAACGCGCAGCTGGCTATCAATTATTCATAAAGCCAGGCAATGAGCAACCGTTCAACTTCTTGCACTTAACTAATTTATAAGCACATGATTCTCTTAATATAAATAGCTTAACTAAATAAGCCAACATTTAATTACAAGTTTTAATTACTACTATATGTCGATTTAAATATGTGAATTTTAACCAAATATATATTTTCAGTATCGACCGCGAGATCTTGTTAAACATAGCGCTAACATACCAACCAACATAAAAACTAAGTTTTTCTACGTGCTCCAGTGAGTGTACTATTAAGGCTCCATCCACTAATGACGTCATTTTTTAGGGTCAGTCAGTGGTCTGTCAGTGACAGTGACGACTAGTGACATGGGTGGGTGGGTGGCTAATGGCAAAAGTGACGTCACTACCCTACCACCAAAGATTTAAACATCCTATATTGAATTCCTCTAAAAATCATAGTTATCCTCTTTGTGATTGTGTTATATCTCAGAATATTCTTTCTAGAACAATCTTTGTGCATTTGTTAAGTATTGCTATTAATTTCTGTGTTTCAGTATAAGTAAAACTTCCAGTACTAAAACTTGTGCCGGATGAGTTTGACTTTCTGCATCTAGCGTTTTTGCGAATTTCAAACTTAAGCATTTAAAAGTGACAGAAATAGATTTTGTTTTGAAACCCGTAGTTAAGGCCAAAATCATGTTGAAGTTATTTTTTGTATTCTATGCTACAAGACTCTCCAACAAATCAGACTTTCTCCTTCAGACGATACACTTATATTTTTCAATTTCAGAAATAACACTAACTTTTAACCACAGAGTTCAAGGGTATTTAACAACAAAATAGTTTGCAATGAGATACCCTTATCTGCTGAAACAAGTCATCATAATCAATCTTACTAAGGTTGTACTTTGTGTCAGGTGTCTTCAGTGTATCTGAGGTGACATGACAAGTGGGGTCAGTGGAAAATTGAAAAAGTGACAACATAATGACAGGGGTCAGTCAGTGGTCCAAAAAATAGCGATTTTTTAGTGACGTCATTAGTGGATGGCGCCTAAGCTAAGTACGCATCCGGCTCCGTATACAACAAATATGATAACAATGTTACCCTTCATCGAAGCACTTTGAGGTTCTTGGGCGTTTTCTTGACCAAAGACATTAGTCGAACTGGAAACGTGTGTCAACCAGTTGGTTAAACCTGACTCAACCAAAATTCTAGTAGCTTGTAATATTGAATTCGAAACATAACCTGTAATCTGTATTCCAATAGTTGGTCTGGTAAATACATCTTTGCCAATGTGTGCTAGGTGCTTACCAAGAATTTTTAATTTTTTCATGTACTTTATTGCTAAATACTCGGGTAATATTAATGCACTTTTATTGCATGCTAGCAAAAGCTTTTCATAGATATTTTCCTGACGCTGCAACAGCACACTTCCCAAAATCAATCCAAGCTTTCGCATTAATGAAGTGTTATTAACGTCCAACCAGGCAATTTGTGCAAGTGGTATCAATGAGTCTATCATACCAATAAGCTGATGTTCTATGTGAGGGTGAAGCTTTGAAGCTAAAGGTAGTTTCATTAGTGGAACCTGAAGCAAAGCTGTGTCATTTTTCAAAAATAATGAGTGCTCTTTGATGCCCAATTTTTGTGCTTCCTGAAACACTTCCGTTAACTCCATGATCTCAAACCTTGTCTTTGGATCAAAGAATGAAATTGCCTGTGTGTATCCATGTTTGGATTCTTTTCTTTGATGTAGAACACCTCTTAAACTAAAGGACTCGTATTGAAGCGGATATATATATGCATTTGTTATTCTGCTGTAAATCGGCAAAATATCAGCCATACGCTGATTAAGTGTTTCGTAGAGTTGTGGAAATCTGGGCAAAACCATGTTGTAAACATCATCGTTTTTGTATGCATTACTTAGTACCATTCCACCAAGAAAAACCCCTGATAGCAAAATTCGAAATTTAAAATTACGTTCCATGTAAGACTGAAATGGATCACCTTGCTCCAATAGTATTTTGGTTAAACGAAAAAAGTTGTCAAAAAAACTAAATGAATGATTGCGCTGTCTAAACCATCTTTTGATAGTAACAGCAAACGAGGTTGTGAAAGCCAGGATTCCAGCCCAAATGTAAATATCAAAAATACTGTAGAGTTCACTGAATGGAAAGGAATTCAAACCACGTTGACCACAAAGAAGAAAGCAAAGCCGTTTTAAACGATTTGTGACTAATATTTGATACTGGTGATGGTTAAAAGGAACTTCTTCTGTAAAGCTAAGATGAACAGTGAAGATATGAAACCAGCATGATTTATCATGAAATGGCTCAGTACGGTAACCATTTTTACCAATTTTACACAAATCATGGTCGAGCATATAGTAAGTGTAATTTTTAAGCAAAATCACTATTATGTTGGATAAAATCAAGTGAAACTTCTCCATGGGATTTTGAAGTTTCAGGCTTCTTTTTGCTAACTTCGTTTTAGGATAGAGCAGAAAATGTATTACTTGCCTCAACATGGGACTGCTTAAATCAAATACATATGGCTTTATTCTTGCTTTTGTGGCCTGTTTGGAATGCTCATGTGACAGAATGATTTGTGGTAACATTTGAGAAAACTTTGTTGTACTAAAAATAGTTTCCGTACAACTAAGCGCGCTCAGAATTTCCAGTAGATTCACTTTAAGTATGTATCCATTGGAGTTTGGAACAAACGCTAAAACAAAAGCTAAATTCTCTACAGCGATTGAAGAAGATAGATGACGCGCTATGACGTTGGCTTTGATTTTAAAGTCTATCCAATAACACAACGAGAACACATAGTTCCAGTTGTAAGCTGTTGGAACAATAAGATGAAACACTGGCAGGGACAAATCATGCATACTAATTTGTTGTTGGGAATTAAGCAGAAAGTCGTAACTAGACAGAAACGGCTCTGGCATAAACAAATGAATTTGTATGGCCCTACACCATGACCTAATAATAAGTATCTTTTTAAAATATGTTTCCTGGAGGTACGCATTTTCTTCCATTTCCATTTGCCAGTGCGATTTTTTTGGAACGTCGAACACTCCGTCGCGTAACATTGATGATAGGATGTTTATGAATATTTTGCGCAATAAACGGAGTAGTCATTGGTGCAATGTCTGCTCCCACATAGTTCAAAATATTTAAAAATGGATTACAGTCGATAGTAAACTGCTTAAGAAGTTGGTCAAAATTTTGAATTCGAAAAGTTGATAGACTTTCGGATAGCTTATCTAATTCAGATCGATAACAGTTAAAAGTTTGTGCATATCCACTACTTTTAGTACAGACTTTGTTTGGTATATTTTTCTCAAAACCGCTAACCAGATAAGAAAATAGAATTACAATATGAAATTCAGTCATTTGTTACTCAAAAAATTCTTAATTGCTTATAAATATGACACTATGCTAATGCTACTACTATTATTTGAGACAATCTCTAGCTAAAATCTTTGTGACGGTAGGACTTAGACATGAGAACTGTTGGTAAGTTCAAATTGAAATGAACCATAGTATGCCCATGCCAATTTGTCCAATCTACATTTCATACAAGCATGCTAACCTTCGTTTTTTAATGTGTTGTACATGTACCTGCAACTGTATTGCAAATGGGCCACTTCCTGATTTGACTAAATGCAAAATATGGTACCCAAAGTATTTTTTCCGCACGTGTACACAGTCTAGATACCAGAATTTGTTATTTCCTTAGACTAAAGTCCTTCAACTTAACTAATCAAAGCACAAATTTAAAAAAGCTTAGACACTCCTGTTCCAAAACACAAAATCCAGCATAGTGAAGACAAAACTCGAAAACTAAGTAGTCGTGATTAATCGCGATTCGCGATTAATCCAATTTTTGTCCAAACGTTTTGTACATGATCGGAGAAACTTTAATATTTTTTGCTCTCGGCTAGAAAACGTTAATCCCGTAGATAAAAGAGTATTTTCCCATAGACGGGAAAATACATGCCTTTTATTATTTATGACGTATATTTATGATATTCTGTCTCTGCTGGCTATCAAGGGATTGCTCTATGGAAGTGTAACGGGAATTTCTAGGGATTCTATAGACTTGCTTTAATCGGAGGGATGTAAAATGATAAAAATGAAAGCATTTAGCTGTTGCTGTGCAATTTTTGTGGAATTGAGCTAGACTTTCTTTCAATTTTTAAATTAAACGTGGTTTTTTACGCGGTTAGTCGATTGACTATTAATCTGGCGTCCAGGCAGAATGTAAGAATTCGAATTAATCATTTCTGGTTTCCTGAGGAAACCCCAGGATTGCAGAGAAAGATTATAATGTCAACAACACCTTTGCGATAAGCAACGATAAGTTAAAGGTAGAATAAAGGATTAGGAAGTGACCACTGTATCAAGACTAATGTTCAGACAGTTCATTAAGCCATGTGTATCTTTTAGGTGTGCGAGGACAGCTAGGAAAGTTTCGTCACGAAATTAGATGTAGATTAAGAAGCAGTCCTGGGCTGACTTGGTTATTGGCAGCGGTCCAAACGATTTGGACCCTGTATACCTGAACCACAATCCTTTGCAAAACTGACGCCATTCTATCCGACCCGGTCACTCTCCCTAACACAACCAAATCTAGGACTACTGCAAGGACAGATGGACTATCGACAGGGGTTAGACTGTCAGGCTAAAAATGTCTCAATGATATTTTACATGTTGGTTGACAAATGTCATTTATTTGCAACTGTGCTTTTGCGCAGTTTTCACGATTTTTGAAACCATGTGATTCCTAAATCTTGTATATCAAATTTTTCAAAACATATAAAATGCTTTAATACGCCAAAATTTGGCCTTGCAGATGAACTATGAGGCAGCACTCATTGTGAATTTTTGTATACTTTCTGCTGAAACACTAAGCTTTCCAGTACATAGAGTAACCACTACCAAATCCGGGAAGGAATCTATACTTGTACAACACCCCATCAGGAGTAAGTGCAGTATTTCCGGCGTTCAAATGTAACCAAAACGTTCATAAAAAGTAGCAAGTCTTTTTCAAAACGTTTTTATTAGTCTGGTAATTGCACTTCTGCACTAAACCAGTCATCATAGAACTGCTGTTGTACACATTTTTCTGCTTTATCTAATGCGTAAGATTGTATGAATCTGGATTTGTGATTGTATTTCAACGTGACAGATGCAGTGAAAAAGATTGTAGCTGTACATAATAGTATATTATATACATAAAAATATGTATAAAATGGGGCGTTTTAAGCGCTCAACAATCAACGTTTGATGAGTAGGGGCGTGCCTAACTATTTATGCACCAAAAACTGTCGCATTTCACCATTTTTTAAAGAAAGTTCGGATCTAGGCAGGGTGGCGGGATGTAAATACATGTAACATGGAAATAACATGTAAAAAGTATTTTTTACATGTTAAAAATACTTGGAATTTTTACATGGACAATGTAAATTATGGAAATATTCCTGAAAATTTTGATTTTTTCTGCAAAATGAAACTCAGTGTTTGAGTTTTAAGGTTTTAACATGTTTTTAAACTCCATTAAACTGCTTCGTTTGCTTTTAAATTAATTAAAACCGTCTTCTGATTCCCCATAATAGGTGTAAATATAGTCATATGGCTTCTTTGGCTGTGTTTTAACATTTTTCCATGTTATTTCCATATTTCCATGTATTTATACATTTTTACATGTAAAAATGGACAAAATCTATTTATACATGTAGAAAAAGCCACCCTGGATCTAGGATTCTAGGAATGAATATTCTAGGAAATTAAAAAATCCCATGCGTAACATAAAAATTGATATACGGCTTACAACTTTGTCAAAAAGTTCTCTGAAAGCTAACTTTATTAAAATCCCAAAGGGGTTTTGAAGGACAAACAAAAAGGAATACTTTTCAAAAAAATATCCTGCAACGCAGCGGCTGAAGAGAAAAATATGAAAACAAGGGAATTTGGCAAACCGGGAAATGATTATCTTTGTTTTTTGTGTGCTAATTGTTCTTTCAAATTGTTTCAACTTATTTATCTTCATAAAATGTTAAAACATCTAATTGTATGCTCTTGGTGCCACAAAAGTTTTTAAGACCAGGCTCATAGTGTATCCAAGTAAAGATGGTGTCTTTCCATGTTATGATGTTATCTTGAAAAAGTGAGGTTGCAGCCATTAACTTAAAAGCGTGCTGATGGTCTCTTATTCACCGATAGCCATAGTACCACCAGCTCAGCCAAAAAAATAAGTGCACCCGTATCAACACAAATTTTATATAACCGAAGGAAGTTATAACAAATTTTCAGTCCATGCTTAGCACACTCTTAATTTATCTGGCCATCCAGGCTTCAGTTCCATTTTTAAATGCTAAGCTTTACCCCATGTCCGCCTGTGGGTGTTCCATCTGTCTTGGCAATAGTATTACTATTAGCTACGGTTTTTGTAGATTCAGTGACCGCTTCACTTAGAATTGCGTCAGTATTGCAAAGGTCGGTGGTGCACGTGCCAAACTCAACTTGCCACCTTCTGCGGCGCAACCAGGGCTCTGCAGGATTGCTGTTTGAGCTTGGACCTTTCGTCGGAGCCTACTTCCAGGCGCAGGACGGTCTCTTGGGTCAACAACACCACATTGACGATAGACTCTTGTAACAGTAGTCAGCTCCTACCAACGTACTCTGCACGCAAGCAAGTCCAGCAGGGCTATAACAAAAGGTGCTGTTGGTTATGCAGTCCTTTTGTAAATTTTCGGAGTTACCTCATCTGGATGCCAAACAGACAGGCTGTGTTTTCAGCATCAAAAGTTACCACCGGCACAGCTATGTTTCTACCAGAACAGATATCTCCTTCGCACCGACCCTGGAAAAAGCTTTTTCTTTTCGGTATCCAGTGGTACACAAAAAATTTCCCGGTGAACACGAAGGTTAAAAAACTTCCCGCTAGACGTACAAGGAAACCGACGAGTTCATAAAACTGGTAGAGTCGACTCCTTATATTTTGGTGCTTTATGAGAAAGTTTTATAGTGGGACGATTTCAACGAAGCAAGCAAATATAATTTGTTTTAAGTGTAACAGTAAGGAAATTGTATTGTAATTGTAATCGTAAAACAGTACAGTAAATTTTTTTTGTAAAACACTAAGAAGATTTAGTAAAGTAGTAAAAACGTGAAATTGTTAAACGGAACAGTTTTAAAGAAACAAGGCAAAAAATTTACTGAAAGAAAAATGCAACTTTGGTTAAAATACGGGAACATTTGAGAGTTTTATGCGAAATCGTTAAATATTATTTGTTTAAAATCTCAGAAACATCTTCCCTCAAAGGTTTTGAATTTTCTTTTTCAGTTTTTTAATTTGGGAAATTAGAAATTTCTTCATATTTTTTAAAATATCAGCACTACGTTGTTTGTAATGTTATTTTTTGTGGTTGACCATATCAAAAACGTTTATTTAGAAAGATTTAGAATGATAAAGGATCCTTCAGAACCTAAAAATCTGAATCTGTCTGAAAATGTTTGGTTCAAAAGTTGTTGTCAGTTGAATGTTAGAAACCTCATTTCTGTATGATGTGGAAAAATTTTTCAGGTCTCCACCGTGATTCCGTGATCAAAGCGAATACGAATTATGAAACTACATTGGATTGGTCACAGTAATGGCGATTAATTTTGAAAGGTTTAAATCGTAATCAAGATTACAGACGCTTATATAATTAACGTGTTTCTTGATTAGGAGTTAAACATAATTGCATAAGTACAATGGTTTAGGTATGTGCACATACATGATTTGTACCACAATTTGTAAAAAGTTTTTCGTTTGCAAAATAAAATCTCTTTAATTTTCCGTTAAGCTTCATGTTAAACATTTACGCCACTTCTGTGCATTTGAAAATTTTTCTGCACCGATTAGGCAGCAGATTCAAGCTGTTTTGGTGCTGATACATGAAACGCCTGAATACGAACAGACAATTACAATATTCATTTGCATTCCACACACAATTTCCGGTCAGAGATTGAAAGGAAGAGTAGTTAGCTTTCTGACAGGTAAGATTATATATTTGGTAATCTAACATGACGATCTAAATCAAATCACTACAATCAATCAACAATCTGAACTTATACTACTTTGGTAAGTGGCTCCTGTCGCTGTCGGTCAATTCAATTATATAACTACTATGAAATTAATAAATCAACAATTTTAATGCATTTGCTTTAGTCATGGGTATCAACGACACGGCAATTTTGTATACCAGCAGAAACTTTTTGTTTAAAATCGGAACAGATGATTGGATTGGACGGGAAAAATATTGTATTAAACACCAACTTTACGAAACTTGAAACATTTTGTTTGAACATGAGACACTTCTGTACAAAAATGGAACATTTTGGAGTAAACACTAATTTTTAACGTAAATCCGAAGTAATAAAGTTTTATACGAAACTAATTTTTTTTATAAATTTAGAAATAGTTTTTTGAATCTTAAAAATTTTATCTAATTTTGGGAAGCTTTTTGGCTAATTCTAGCAATTTTAAATAATACTAATAAAATTAGTAGAAAGTTGGGAAACTGATTTTGTACCAAATTAGGAAGAACCGTTTCTGCCAATTTTAATGTATTGCTCACAAAGGTTAGTGGCATATTAATTACGTAAAATTAAAAATTTAGTAAGTAAAAATCCGGTTACAAAGTCGCAAAATCTTATTAAGCTTCGGGAGATGTTGGAATATTTTGATATTTTTTCCATTTTCGTTCCTTCCCTATTTCTCTTCCTTCCGTTTCCTTTTCCCTCCCTTTCCGTTTCCTTCCTTTTCCGCTTCCTTCCATTTCCGCTTCCTTCCCTTTCCGCTTCCTTCCCTTTCCGCTTCCTTCCCTTTCCGCTTCCTTCCCTTTCCGCTTCCTTCCCTTTCCGCTTCCTTCCCTTTCCGCTTCCTTCCCTTTCCGCTTCCTTCCCTTTCCGCTTCCTTCCCTTTTCTTTACTTCCTTCGGCTCAAAATTTCCCGGTATCATAGATACCAGGATACCGAGTTTTTTCCAGCGGCGTTCTCTCCTCCTCCACACTCCAGATATATATGATTTTGTGTTCTCGTTTAAACTTTTAAGTTTTGACAGATATAATAATTTGCGTTGTGCAAAAATTTCGTGTCTGAATGCATTTTTTCGGATAGAAAAGTCATTTGGTTCTGTGTGGATATATATTCCTCGTTAAGGGGTCACGTCTTTATAGATGTGTAAATGGAGCTAAACATGGGCAAATTGAAGCCATTGAGCACCCGCGAAGTTCCATTTTTAACAAAAGTTTAAAAAACAGAGATTTGTTGTACTTAATTTAAACTTCGGCTCCGTGCGTCACTAGAATAGTTATCGGCGAGTGTATTGACACCAAAATCTATTTTAAAAATTATATATTTATATAGGTAAACTTTGCTTCTAGGGTTGAGATTTAATTTTTATCAGTGAAAGTGAAATCATGTAGAAATTTGAGAGTTTGGCGGGTTTAATAGTCATTTAAAAAATTGCATTGACGAACAACAAAACCCACAAAATAGTCGTATTTATTTTAGATGAACTGACAAATGATTTAACCTTTTAAATGCCAAGTACTATTACCACATACTGAACAATTGACTGAGGCGCTATAAACCAGTCAATAGTCCTTGTCATTAGTCCCACCAACAAACTTAACCGTGTATTTCTTCATTTTTTGTGACAAACGGCAAGCAGTTGGATTAAATAAATTGATTACCGGAAGCTTGTTTATCTGTTCAAGTGAATAGCTACTACTACTACTCGGAATATAAACCATCACACGCTGAGCAACTGAGATCTAGTTTAGCGTTTAATTACCTACAACTCCAAAAAGAAACTGAGCGTAGCTGAATCATCACAATGATTATAGGTTCTTAGTGTAACAAATAATCAAAAACAGCTAATAGGTAATTTACAATAAAATCAACAACTTTACAAGATCACATGAATTACTTATAGGTAGTTATCTCCTCTCCAAAAATTCATATATTTTTCATAAAATTTACTTAAAAGTTTGACACATTTTTAACATCAACAGCTACAACTCTAATCTATTTAAATTATAAAATTAATCCACATTACAATTCCTGCTACCTTGTACTCTAGTTAAACCTTCAGCGGAGCGGAACTAAAACTACCTCTCAATTTTAATAATGGAAATCCACACAAAATAATTTATCCTTAATTTGAAAGGAATAAGCAATTTCTCATCTAGTGCAAAGTGCAACAACAAATCCTGTCAGTTTTATCGAGGAAGCTCTGAATTATTTGTGGACTTTTAGGACAGACAAAGAATACCAAAAGTACTAGAAAGACCGTGCTACAAAGCTAGACTATTAATTCTCTGTCCCGTGAAATTTTATAACAGGGAAAAGAGAGCAGAGCGTTGAGCAAGGCTGTACCTTTCAAACTGTAGAGATATCCGAAAACAGACTAGAACTAGAGGGACGGAGAACTAGAACTGACACTAGAATAACTCACCCACTGCGGAGGAACCAACAACTCATTTCATTTTCCCCGGGGGATACACCTCCACAACCTGTGGACCACACAGGCAATTCTCGCACCTCTGTCAGCAATTCCTCCTCCATTCCCTTCTGATCAAATTGCACTCGTGTTGTCGTGCTCCAACTCGAACTCATTCCCAACTCTTTCCCTCCACTCAACAAATCTTCTGCACCACTCATCTCCTCCCTCCAAACTCCTCCCAGAGGAGGCACCTGTTATCTCCTCCTGTTTTTGGGTTCTTCCCCTCGACCTTCTGAATTTCCTGGGTTCATCATCTTGTAACCCTCATCTTCCAGTAGCATTTCGCCCTGGGCTTTTTTCCCTCCGGGTAGCATTCCTTAACAATCCCACTAAAATTCCAGCCTCCTTTGCACATACCCCGGATTATTGCATTTTGACCTACACCCTCCTAAACTATTATTATTTATCAAACCCCGTCTGTCTCTGAATCCCTAGTCCCATTGTGCCGGGTCCCGTGCCAGTGCAAGTGAATATGCTAGCCCCACTTTTGCTCCGCATTCTAAATTCCTCCGCCACTAAATCACCTGCATTCCCCTTCTGACCAACAATCTTTAGTTTCTACGCCATCTACAATAATTCTTTTGCTTTCATAGCAAATCTTGGACCTAGAGTTTCTTCATCGCCGCCAGTTGTTCTCTTTAACCGACAACTTCAAACCTTCGTCATCTCCAACTGGTTCAGGTCCTTAAGGATTCCAATCTTTTGCTCCCTGTCATCCAGTTCCTTCTTCCGGGCACTCACTTCGCTTGTCATTTGCCATCTTCTTCAACCTCACCTCTCTGCATTTCAACTTCTCAGCCTTTTCCTCCAAGTCCTTTTCTCGTTGCTGTCCAAAAGGCTCCACTGTCCCCTACATCGTCCCTCCACATTCTTTGTATTTCCTCCAGCTTGATACATTGATAAAATTTTATATCAATAATGGAATAAAACAGCTTTAAGGGTATTTCCGGTAACCTAAGCTATGTTAGCATGAATTTTGTATAGAAATTTACATGAGAACTATACGACTGCCACCACTTTTGTCAAGAATATCAATAGTAGCCCAAAACTGAACAACCAAAGTAGACTTTAGGATCAACATTTATTTTCTCCGTACGTTTTTACACCCTAAGACGACTCCCCTTACACTATTGAGCTACAAGTATAGGCCCCATTTCGATTTTTATTGTGCAACAATTATATAGTGATGCGAAAAATAGTGTGCATTGTCAGTCTACCTGCATTTACACCAGTGTAAATGTTCATTTTATAAACTAGGTAATCAGGTATGTCAAATATAAAGTATTTAGGTATATGTCAAACACGCCCTAACCAATCTCCAAACATTTTTATATCTGAATAAAATATTTAAAATGAAGAACGATAAGTGCTAAAAAAGTAAAATATCATACTGTATACTTAATGTTGATGATTCCCTCTCATTTGTAGTTTTGGCAGTATTTATACATCAAAAATTCACAAGGTCATAGTTTTACGTGAAGCTGCTTTTGAAAATGAACAATCAATATGACACCAAACTTAAAATCGAAACCCAGCTTTTCCTGTCAATCCTATATGACAAATATTTACATGTATCGATTCAGAAAAGTATGAAGAACAAAATTGTTGATCGTTTTGGTCAATTTGGACTTTTCATTTTTTGAAACAGGCAAAAAGTGGTGGTGGCACGTCCAAGTTATCATGCTACCATGTATTTTGCATAAGAGATTGTAACTATGCATTTGTTTATCACCGGAAACACCGTTAAAAAGGAATTTTCGGACTTTTATAAAAAATAAGTATTTGAAGTATTTCAACTCCAGGAAAGCTGTACTTGCATTTTATGGACTTTTCGAATTGCATAGATTTGTATAAATCGTGTGATCAGTTGTAGAATTTATTTATTCCAATCACTCACAATGTGAAAGGATTGCATACATTAATAAAACCTTGTTTCCAAGCCATATTCTTAAACGTGGGTTAAATGTGACCTGGAAAAATATAGACTTGTTTTAGGCGTTTCTTTTAGCTTACAAATGTTTTCTATAATCAGAAGTTAGCAAATACGTTGCCATATAAAAACAATAATAAAAAGCGCTTATAGTTTAAAACGCCAATTTTGAATTTCAACTGATGGAACAACTCATCACTTTTGCATTTTTTTGTATAAACTGGAACATTTCATTCTAAAAGTCTTTAATTTGTTAGCATGCATTTTTGTTGCAACGGTTATCCCTAGAAGAATTTATTATAAATAAAAAATATATTCTTATTAACACAAAGACTTTATAAACAATTTAAAGTTGGATTTTGCACACAGAAGGGCTCATCCTTAGATTTCATGCAATAATTGCATTCCAGTTATAAGAAGATTAGCTTTTAAGCAGATTTTTGTGTAAGGTAGATTTGGTAGTACAATTTCCAGACTTTTTATATCCCGACGAGGCCGTGATTCGCTACCTTACAGTGCCTTCTCTCTGATGATTTTCTGGCTAGCATTTATCTGACGTTTGTATTTTATTCAGTGTATGTAATTTTGTGTTAATTTAAGTTGTAAGTTACTCTTAATTTGGGAATTTTTAATATTAGTCTGTATGTAGGTATTTTAAAAAGTTTCGCGTACAGTGGAAGACATTGTTGCAAATTAATTAAAACACTTTAAATAAAGCGAATGCTACACACAATTATCGGAAGTTAGAGTGTTTAAAATTTATACAGATTTTTGCAAAAGCCTTCACAATTTAGGCAATTAACGTTTTGTATATTTAACAAAATATGCAAGCAAAATGGCAGGTAGATGATCACAATTTTTATAATATGAAGTCATGAATAATAAATGAAAGCAAGATTCTTCGTGCCAGCAGAACTGTTGAGATGAAATTTGCTTTTCAATCATTCAATCTAAAAAGGTTAGATTTGAGTTTGGACAAATGCCAGCTCCTATGGGTCGAAGGTAACTTGATAGATTATATTATTAGCTCGATGCTTAAGCAGAGGGGTCTATTAAGGAGTCCGTGTCCGTGTGTCTGTTGACTTTATGTTTGGGGTCTAAACCTGGTATGTAGGGATTTATGACTTATTATTTGTGTGGTATGTAAACCGCCGCTTAATGTGCCAGTGTGTAAAATAAGCTAACATCAAAACGAGGCGATACAGACGCGTTCATAGGCATGTTGAAACCTTGAACTGTCTATTAAAACAAGATGCTTTGTGAAAAGAAATTTGCCCATCTGACCAAATATTTTGTTGCAGTTACTCAATTATTACGTGCTGAACTGGAATATAATGAATACATGTATGGTACATCAAAAAAATCTGATTTTACGTGTCCCTTTTAAAGCTAGTGCAAACCACTGGGAAGCAGCGACCACAATTTTGAGAATTGAAATTTTGCATACAACTATACCGGATTGATGCATTTTCATAAGTAACACTCAGGTGTAATACGTTCTCGTTTCTGTAACATTGTTTCAGCTGTTTAAAAATGCATGCATGTGTATAAAATATAGCCTGTATGTTCCTTTCAATGCTGCAATGCTATTTCTTGTACCATTTAGATTAAAATGGACAAAAACAAAATTGTAGATGGAAACAAGCTTGTTAGATATTTTTTTAAATTTGTCTAATAACGCAGTATGCTACGGTGTATTTTTATTACCAAGATAAGGATGATTACACTCAATTCTGCACATAGAAAATTAATTACGTAAACGAAATAATATTTTTACACTTATAGGAAAACCATAATTTATCGCTAACTTAAACTTGCCAAGTGCCCAGCACCAGTTTGCTACATAAAACTTTGATCATTAAAATACTGTATTTTTTATACTTATTGATTAAAATGTAAAACATGTGCCGTTAGCCGTATACTTTACCAAAACCTTTTGCTGAAAACGTTTGATTCCAATACTTTTTAGGTTTTCATTTCTGTATCTAACACTCCAAATGACGCTTTTCATGTGCATTCCGTTCAGTTTTGAAAACAAACTCCTTTTCGCAAAGGTGACAGCTGAACGGCTTCTCGTGTATATGTTCCCAGATATGAGTTTGAAGACTGTTCCAAACTGGCAGAGCATCAAAACAAAATACACAAGCAAAATCCGCCTGCCCGATATCTATAAAAACAACATTTATAAAGGTTAATTAAATCCGAGACACATAACCCTAAAGTGTATAAAGACGTTTTACCTGAATGTTTACCAAGCAATTCATAAAGAGCTTGGGATCTTGCCAGAGCATTCGTGGAAAACTCCGATGAAGTGGAACAGGGCTGGACACCATGTATACGCTGTAAATGTGCTTTAAATTGTTCTAGTCTGTTAAAGCTTTTCCCACAATGTTTGCACCCAAACAGTTTCTTTCCATTGTGAACCTCTGCTTTATTCCGTTTCAGGTTTTGTCGTGTTGTAAAACTTTTCCCGCAACTATCGCACTCATGTGCACCCACTCCTGTATGAATTACTAGATGATGCCTTAACATCTTCTTGGAGGCAAAAGATTTCTTACAAATCTTGCAGTCAAAAGGCTTTTAGCCCAAGTGTGTCCCTAAATTAGAATTCAGGTAATGTTGTGTTGAAAACCCTTTCTCGCAAAATAGACACGAGTACGGCCTTTTGATTGCATGAGTCGGAATATGATTACGCAATGTAATATAGCTGAAGTAAGATTCGTCGCAAATTGTGCATTCAAACGGTCTCTCCTGTACGTGAACTCGAATATGATCTTCCAGCAGAGTAGACCGAATGAAGCCTTTTTTGCAAAATACACAATTAAATGGTCTAATTGCACTGTGTACAGTTTTCTTGTGTCTTCCAAGGCCACTTTGAAATCTAAATTTACTTCCACATTCTTCACACTTGTAAGGTTTGACCTTTGTATGAGTTCGTTGATGAGATTCAAGTGACGGCTTGTATTTAAACCCTTTTCCACAAATGCTGCATTTATGTGGGGTTTCAGTAGAATGAACCAGTTTGTGAACCTTGAGCGTGCCTGGTTCTGTAAATTGTTTGAAACAAATGTGGCTGGAGTGAATAGAACCCAGGTCCCGGCTAAAGGTTGCACTTGTCCCTGTGCTGTGTCCCCCCAAGCCCGTCCCTATCCGTGAGTCCCAGTTTATCCCACCCAAAGGTCTATGTATGGTGAATGCAAGTGTGCAAAGTGACGAAATAATTGCCACGAACAAAACCAACACCACGTTGTAATAACAATTACTTTATTTCACTACTAACACAAGTCACAATATATAATACAATAACAACACTTATACTTCCTCTGGCTCTTCCTGTTGTTTCCGCACTTGTTGTGTTGTGGTGTTGTCTTGCTTTTTCACTCCTCAAGCATTGGACCCCAATCAAATCAATCAATCAAAAATCAAATGGCTTCTCTGATTTGCTACAAATTTCCCAAGTTTTACAACAAAATGGGTGTTCTTAACTACATTGGCATATGCAGAAAATAATGATCTTTCATCCTATGCATCTACCAACACTCTAATTACATAAATGACCAAGTTAATTGTAAAAAACTAACTAATGCAAAAATCGCAATTTTGCTATGAGTAATCCTCGCTATGTGTGCAAAAAAAATATGTTGAGCATAGCGCCACTTGTTTGGCAAACGTGCAAAAGGCGTCGCTATGCTTTTCAATGCTTTCTGTTCTCTTACCGTATCCTCACTATGTTAGCTTGCAAGAATAACAAGTACTTAATGACTTTAAACGCTGCAGCGTCAAATAATGCCTTTTAACGATGCAGCGTCAATTACAATAAATGTAATACATAGATATTGGCTAGTCCAATTCTTGCACATACACAAAGTAAATGCTATTTTCTCATCATTCAGCCAGTTTCTCAAAACATTTCTTTCCAGTGGCACTTATGGTTTTTAATCCCGAAATGAATTAGCATGTGTTTGTTGTAATGAGGTTTCTGTGAAAAGCATTTGTGGCAAAGGTCACATTTGTAGGGTTTTTCTCCAGGATGTATTCGCCGATGAATGTTCAAACGCTCGCGAGTAGAAAATCGAGCGGGGCAAGTATCACACTGGAATGGCTTTTCACCTGTATGAACTCGTATATGGTAAGTTAAATTTCGTTTGTTTGGAAATACTTTTGGGCACAAGTGGCACTTTTGAGGGATTTTGGATTTCCTAGGCATGTCGTTTTTCTGACGTAAAACAGTTTAATACTTAATATAGTAGTTTGTGAACGAGTGACGTTTATATTTAGTCTTCAAGACGTATGAAATCAGTACTAAATATTCACACAAGAATATTTATGCAACATTTTAGAAATACAAAGCTAATTAGCTTTAATTTAAACTAGAAAATAACTAAAATAGTGCAAACACCAAAGATCTGCGCAACACTGTAAACCTGTTAAGGCAATGACTATTTCAGAAACTAGCTTGCTTTTGTTCAGATTGTTTAAGATATACACTTTTTATGTAGTTTCACAGAACTCAGTACTCTTTATTTGGTTTCACGACTATTGACACTGGTATTAAAAATCCTTGATACATGCAGAAGTATGTGCAGAAGCACCTAAGCAGCTCTGGTAAGCCGTATTCTGTTCTTCGGAATCGAGTAGGATTAGACAATCTCTGCTGGTACCTAATATCCGTTAGTGTAGGTTTTCCTGAACAAACCATTAATGCGATCGACTTTGGATTTCTTTTAAAAGCTCCAACACAAAGCAGATTAGCAGCAAATGGTAGTTGCATTGCAACCAGAAATATTTTGGTACCTGCAATGGGATTTAGCGTACATGGCATTATTATAATAAGACAAGGCAAATGAAATGGGAAACAAAACTATATTAAACAAAAGATGCTACCTAATTTCATAGAAGAAAGGTAAATTTATTTTTGAAATACTTATGTAGTGCCACAGTCACGTAGGCCTTGAAATAATTTCAGTTTGTGTGAAGGTTTGTCTTTTAACATTTTTGTGTAAACTGGATACGTGGGTATGAGATTGAAACACCTGCAAACCATACATTAACACTTTAGCTGCCAATGGTTTAGCGTATCAGGGTATTTCCCAAGGTGTTTCCTGACGGTTGCTTTGTAAAAAAGAAGTATTTTGTTGCCCTGTCACAGTTGCCTGAATCGGCACTGGAGGAGCTTAGAATTGATACGCTGACGCACCCCGATCAGGGTGACGATGTTTCGGAAGCTCTAAACAAGTTTCGCGAGTCTTTAGAGATTCTAGAGTTAAGATTAAAGCCATGTTACGCAAATGTCACTTTTCCAAAGATGATACGTTTAAAGAAATTTGTTTGCGAGTACAGTCACAATTTTGGTTTTGTAAATAGTAGTTGAAAGGTTGCATACAATCATTTCTTCCTGTCCGTCACTGGAGCATTTAAATGTATATATATCTCCATGCTATTCAAAAGACTACGATTACCTCCACTGCATTTTTTGTATAGATGAAAAATGCCAGTTTTCGGATCAAGAAAGTCGCTTTATTGACCGACGCGAACACTTGAAAACGCTGCTGTTTTCCAAACTCAAACTATGGAAATCTCTTCCAAGCTTGAGGAAAGTGAATGGAACATCGACTTGCGCTTATGCAAGAAAAACTACTTCACGGGAAACTTTACAGGGATGCAAAAGTTTGTCTTTATTCGCTACTCTTAAAATGACCCTTTGGCATTATTATTGATAAAACCAAAATTAATTAGTTTCACTTTACGTTTTTTACATGTGTTGTTACATTAAAAGTTTGCGAAAATTGAAGTTGTATCCATTCTTAATATGATGTACTTAAATGAGATCTTATACAAAAGAGGTATATACTAAAGTTATTTGTTCCTAAGTCATTTATTATCTTACTCTTTAAGCAAGTCTTCAGCGTAATCGAGTGCAAACAAGTCAGCAATCGAACTTTCAATTGATAGAACGAAAACGTTGCAAACTTGAAACGCAAATTTGGGTATCCGCGACATGTTTACATTATGATTTGCATGTAGTTAACTTATGTAATCTTAGAGTAGATCCATAACCAAACTTTGTATTACAGCGTGTACATTTGAAGTGCTTCTCTCCAGTATGAATTACATTATGTCTATCTAGGTGAGATCTATGAAAAAAGCGTTTCCCACATAGCTTACACTCCCAACGTCTGATTTTATCGTGCACTTGTCCTTTGTGAATCTTTAAACCACTAGGTTGCCGAAAGGATTTGTTACAATCAGAACAGTTGTACAGCCTTTCATCCGAGTGCAAAAGTGAATGGTTTTTCATTTTGCTACTTGTAAAAAAGCATTTACCACAAACCTCACATTTGTAGGGTTTTTCACCCAAGTGCTTTCGAAGATGACTTTGCACGCTGGCGCGGCTTTTGAAAGTCTTAGCACACAGGTCACAAGCGTAGGGTCGATCAGTAGCGTGAACAGTGTTCATATGCTTTCGCAAGTTGGCTTTTATGGTGCATTCCGCATTACAAATTTTGCAACTATATGGTTTTTCTTGTATATGAGATCGAATGTGGGTAAAAAGTGCAGCTGTGTATTGAAAACGAGCCGAGCAAAATATGCAATCAAACGGCTTGTGAATAATTCCTGAAAATTTTAATGCAAATAATTATTTTATAAAAACCTTGCCACGTTTTTAATGTAATATAACGTTTAGTAAATTGTTCACCTTGATGTTCCGTGACATGTCTTCTAAGGCCAGAGTTAGATTTGAATTTCCTACTGCATTGTGAGCATGAAAAATGTACTTCTCCGGTGTGGCTTCTCAGATGTATTTGTACTTCATATTTTGTTCTGAATTTTATAGAGCAAAGGTCACATTGGAAAGGCTTTATACCTCTATGAATCTTCTCATGCCTATGTAGGTACAGTTTTTTCTTGAAACGCTTCTGGCACTGCTTGCACGAGAATGGTTTCTCTCCCAAATGCATTTCACGAATGTGATGGTTTAAGTCTCCGAGTTGGATATATCTTTTGTCACAAACGTTGCATTCAAATGATGCCATCTTGAATTTTGGTTGACTTAATAGAAGTTATTGATTATAATTTAGGCATTATATGACTTTCAACCTGATTGGTTGGTTGCTTCCACAGCTTACACTTAACTGTGTTTGTTACAAAGTGCAATAAAACAATTTATTGATTCCAAATTTTCAACTGAAAAACACAAAAAAATGAAAATACAAATAGAAAATTCAATATATCGGTGTTTCAAAGCCGTAATGTTTTTACGTATTCTCATGAAACTTAAACCCTATTTAAAATTGTTCAATATCAAGATTGAGCACTAGTCTAACCAGTATATTTTTTTAAAGAAGGTTTGATCATATCTTCTTGTATTTGCAATATGTAAACAGTAGAAGAATTTATCACTTACATAAAATAAGCGTTGTGATGGCCTTGTTGAATTAAAATAACATTTCCAGTTTCAAGAAATATTGCTACATTTAGGAATCCATTCTAAACTGGGATAATACATCTGTTACACTGACTTCTGAGTTCAAACATCTTCACAGGAACCAATTTGGCGTTTGACAAATCAGCGTTGCGTGTGCTAATGTTTAGAAGTGCCTCAGAAACTTCCATTTCTTGACCCTACATACAGAGCCTAAGTGACCATTGGCGTAGCCAGGGGGTAGGCACATGGGGCACGTGCCTACCCCAGCCTTGGCGTAGCCAGGGGGTAGGCACATGGGGCACGTGCCTACCCCAGCCTTGGCGTAGCCAGGGGGTAGGCACATGGGGCACGTGCCTACCCCAGCCTTGGCGTAGCCAGGGGGTAGGCACATGGGGCACGTGCCTACCCCAGCCTTGGCGCCGCATTGGTTATCAGAATGTCAAACTAAAGTTTAAAACAATGAAAAATGAACTTAAAATTCTAAGCAACAGACGAGTGTAGTTGTCATGTCAAATAATAATTCATTTATGCTGCTCATCATATTATATGCTGATAATGTACGAAACTCTATAGCAATTGCAAGGTAAGTTTTTATGGAACAATTTGCTCAGTTTTATACTCCCTATATATCAGCAGCATAAAATGATGATGACTAGCATAAATCATTATTCAAAGCACCTAGCTGCTTATTTGGCACTGGGTGCTTTTCTTGCTTCCAAGTTTGTTTGAAAAGATTTATAAGAACAGCTTTACTAATATGCACACAATAAACATGCAAAAGCTAAAATAATCATTTCATCCTTGTACAGCCAGATAATTGGAAAACTTGGATCTAAAGAGCAGTGTACATAAATTACATGATACTTTTTGGATACCTCCAAAACCTATTCAACCTACACAAGTACAGACTTAGAAAAGAAACTAGATTTGATCACTGGAAACCATGTTTTATACAAGGAAGTACGAAACACGATCAGCCTCAAACACTCCTTCATTAAGTTAATTGAATATGTTTACGTTCGCAAATTTAGCTCAATGTTTTGTCGGTGCATCCACAATGAGTTCAAAACTTGTTTAAAGCCCTTTTAGTAAGATAAATTAGAAGATAACACAGATACACTATTGATCAGTGCATAATGTGCTTGTTTCATCAGAAGTAGTTGTGTCATTTCTTTCAGATCTGCAAAATAAAATCATAAAAGAAAGAAACCTGGGAGGATATGCAATTGTTTCTGAATATTACAAAAACTACACTTTTAAGCTAGCAGTCAAAGGTTGACGCGTAATTTTATTGTTTTAGTATTTACATTTTTGCGTAAATTGTGTAAAATTAGCTGGATGGACGACGGAAGAACTGGACCCAAGTTTCCAATTTTCAAAACCTTTGGTGGCAGTGAAAATATTGAAAAAGTCAGACCGGAGCAAACAAAAGTGTAAAGATTTTTCAAATTCATTCATTCATTCATTTAAATCAGTCCGCAAATCATGCACTCATTTCAATGAGTTTCGACTTAAACCTATTTTTGTTTCAAATGCAGTAGCAAAATTGTTTCAACATACAAGCGCTGAGTTATAAAAATGGTATGGCCAATATTTCTGAATTGTGATACCGTTGTTGAACACAGAAATACCCAAAGAACGAGTTTAGATATATTTATGAAACCTGGCCAACAATTGTGGAAGGTTGATGTTAATGTCAAATCACCAGGAACACCAAAACCAAATATACATTTAAATGCATAAACCTAAACAAGAAAATGGGAGCAACAGTTTGATCTAGAGAAAATTTCTTGAGATAAAATAATACTGATTAAATACCACTCCCGGAAAATACTTTTGATCCGATATTTTGAAGATAACAACTCATATCTTTGTGAAATTTAAAAGCCAAATGCAAGCCTTAAAATCCTGCTGAATTACATGTAAAGTCTATAATGTAGGTTTTTTGCCAGTATTTGGAGGTTCAAAACTGACAAAACTCTATTAAAAAGAAGTCCATTAGGTTTCGAAAAACATCCTTGGATGCCTTAAACAACCCTGATTTTTCGAAGCTCAGTAAAGTATGCGGCGTAGTGTGATGCAACGTATTCTAAAATAACAAGACTAGAGCGATTCTATTCAACATTTCAACTTTTACTACAATTTAGCAACAATCACAATGACAAGAGAGAGAATGACAAAAGTACGAATATCTCAGAACGACTGACGAATGACAAATTACTCAGGACGAATAACCGAATGACACAGATCCTGGGTTTTGCACTTCCTCGTATAGCCAAGATTCTCCTTTATCTCCTTGCCCCCTGACCCCAGTTAGTAAACAACCAGTATACTTAATAATTACCCTAATGCCTGCAGCAAAATTGCAGTCAGCAGTCCGTTGCCCAAACAAATTGTTTACCAAATATACCAAACACTCACGTACATATATCCTAGGTGAATACAAATATATGAACTGGAGCCGGGCTTTACTCCAAGAGCCTTATCGGCGACCCTCACTACGACCCATACCAATCAACACCAGACCACCCTCCATATCAATATGCCTGGTGCCTATTACAGCTTCGTAGACCACAACACTGATAAAATGTTATCTCCAAACATTCCCAGGCTTTTAAAATTGTTTTGTAATCTTTCTAAATATTGCTTCAGTAGAAACATTTCATGTCATTTCATGGCGTTTTAATGTTTATTTCGAACTAGATAGTAGTTCAGGAGGACCATGATTGAGAACCGTATCAGTGCGCTGGCGTTAATTTCTATGCATTTATTATAATTGAAAAAGTCTTGGTTAAGTTAAAAAAACACGTTGCAGAAGTCTTATGTCCGATTTTTGATCAACAAGTCCTCGCACAAACAGCATGTTTGTACAAGCTTTATTTTGATGTACGGTAGGATTAGTAAGAACGGATTTTTGGTTTTGCAATTATATATTGTCACAGGAAAATGCCTTTCTAATGGCGTGCCCACCCCAAACCTACATCCTGGATACGCGCCTGTAAGTGACGAGGGTCATAGAGGGAAGACTTTGCCCGGGCCGGGACATAGTTGGGTGCAGCAGGGGCCGGGATTTGCTGGACATGCCGCTGTGTCAATAAAAAACAGAAACCAAAACATATTTTGTAAAATATTTTTGGGTGACAGGAATCTCGTTTGTCGCTGCACGGTGGATATTTGCATTCTTTCCTTGAGTTCTATTATCGGATGGTTCCTTGGCTGAACACTCTAAACTGTTGGTTGCTTGCTTTTCTATTTTCAGGTTTCCAAAATTTATTTTTGCCAATGACCAAACTCATTCAATAACATTTTTAAATTGTAACGCTTTATAGATGTTTTACCGCAGACAACTGACAGTTGTCAACTATACAACCGTAGTTGTTAATTTCCTACCTAAATTGTGGTATTGTGTTAATGCAAAATGCCTCGGAGAAAGAAAGGACCGTACCAAATACCAATTTCTGGGTAATAAATTGGCTTTTGGCAAAAACGACAACGGCAAAGAGAACGAGAAGCCGACATGAAGAATCTGCAGGAACTTCCTGTTGATGTTCAAGTTTGCACATCCGGGAGCCAGTCACAAAGCATGCGCTAATAAGGCACCAATAAAATTAAACAAGTTTGAGATAAAATTTAGAGCTTTATCTAAATTGAAAGTGGTTTGTTTCTCATTGAAGCTCTGAATCTTCTGAGGTGCCGGTGGCTTGCTAAATTAGCGGTTCATCCCATCCCTACTCCCATGAAACTGTGGAGGAATGTTCATCTGGAAATGGATTCAAATTGACTATCGACGACCATGCAAACCTAGAAAATCAAGGCTTACACTTACAACAAATGAACATTTCACACAAGACTGCTGATACCAATATAAATAAGGTTTTTGATGAAGTTTCTCAGGAAACTTATTATGTGTTAAAATATAAGTATATTTTGTACGACAAACGTAATGTTGTCTATATTATATAGAATGTATGAAATGAATGTTATATGCAATGTATGTATTCGTATGAAATGATGTATGTATTGAACTGAAGCTGAAAGAAGTGGAATGTCGCGTAAGCGCATTCCAGGTAAAATGACACTATTATTATTGCTGGTCACTGAACAGGCCAGCACACACACAATTATTAATACAGTACTATGGGGAGTTACTAAAGTGCACCCCTAGGCACCCCCACCCCTAATGCACCCCCACCCCTAAATCCACCCCGGATGCACCCCCACCCCTAAATTCACCCCCACCCCTAAATCCACCCCGGATGCACCCCCACCCCTAAATCCACCCCTACCCCTAAATCTACCCCGGATGCACCCCCACCCCTAAATCCACCCCGGATGCACCCCCACCCCTAAATCCACCCCGGATGCACCCCCACACAAATCCACCCCGGATGCACCCCCACCCCTAAATCCACCCCGGATGCACCCCCACCCCTAAATCCACCCCGGATGCACCCCCACCCCTAAATCCACCCCGGATGCACCCCCACCCCTAAATCCACCCC
Organism: Entomobrya proxima; assembly: GCA_029691765.1. Classification (NCBI taxonomy): domain Eukaryota; kingdom Metazoa; phylum Arthropoda; class Collembola; order Entomobryomorpha; family Entomobryidae; genus Entomobrya; species Entomobrya proxima. Next base: position 53,908,217 of record CM056171.1, on the reverse strand, counting down.
GGATGCACCCCCACCCCTAAATCCACCCCGGATGCACCCCCACCCCTAAATCCACCCCGGATGCACCCCCACCCCTAAATCCACCCCGGATGCACCCCCACCCCTAAATCTACCCCGGATGCACCCCCACCCCTAAATCTACCCCGGATGCACCCCCACCCCTAAATCTACCCCGGATGCACCCCCACTTCTAAATCCACCCCCACCCCTAAATCCACCCCCACCCCTAAATTCACCCCCACCCCTAAATTCACCCCCACCC